>OU343221.1:268645381-268709130 GCA_910596185.1 Chrysanthemum makinoi
AAAATTCAGTTAGAGACGAAACTTTACATGGTCACTAATCTTAATGACCAGATAAGTGGTCACTATTTAACCCTGTTAGTGACGAAAAATTTCGTCACAGAGCTAATAGTGACGAAAAAATGGTCACCGTTTTCACTAATAGTGACTAAAAAGTCGTCACAGAATGCTGAGTTTAGAGACCAAATAAGTGGTCACTGAAATGAGCATATAACCAAAAAAAAAATTGTACCAATTTTCAATATACAAATGAACTAAATTCTAATTATCTATAGCAACGAAAATTTAACAAATTAACTTCATTCACAAAACCCAAATGCGAGGTTGAAATTCAATACAAACACAACTCATAACCTATCAAATTCATCCGGCGTGTGATTTCTTCACTAATCATCACAAATATGTCTTCCAACACACATAATGCTAAAACATTTAACATTATGAGCAACTACAAATATTTGTGTTGAAGCATAGATGTTCTATTCTGTGTCACGTGCTCCCATCCTACAAAGGAAACATAACTTAATTTAAACACATGAATATTTGCACATTATTTGAATGTTAGAACACTCAAGTAGCTACAAATGTATAAAAGGATACCATGCGCATTCCTCAATTAACCTGAAGAGGTTAGTTCTCCTAAAACCTTAATACATTACCTTGAAGCAAGGAGACTCATATTGTCAAAAGTAAATATCCATAGCTATTTAACATATATCGGTTTTCTAAACTAATACGGAAATCTACCTAACGTTGCCATATTGATGCAGAAGCTAATGACACAAACTGTTTTTAAGACATAAAAATCATTCAGGTACATGCAAACACTTAGTGTTCATGCTGAAATGGAAAAGAGTAAACTAGCAATTATATAACCAATGAACACACCAATCAAGATGATAAACATACTATATGATCACAATACAAAACTTCAGGTCAACAATGGTGCTAATATCACATCCATAACTGAATTTGATAAATATTGAATTTGAATTCAAGCATTATGAAACCTAATTAATGAAGGATTTAATTATACCTTTTCGATTGAGAAAGTTGAAGGATGTTGCCGTGGTGGTTTACCAGTGGCGCGCGGGTTACAAATAGGTTGAGGTAGATGATGGTGAGGTATCGGTGGTTGTGGAAGATGATGGTGAGGAATCGGTGGTTGGGAGATACTGAGATAGTGAGATATGACTTCGGGTCGGATTGAAGATGAGGGTCCGCGCATTTTTTTATATAAAATAATATTGTTCGATTGGTATGTGTAATAACGGGCGTGGCTTTTTATTTAACAAGGAATGCTACGATGCCGCCGCGTTGCGGCGGGGCATTTTATATTTATTTATATACCTGGTCAGCGTAAACTAAAATGTAGTTTCAGATACTTACCTTATGTTACGACACCCCATTGGCCCCGTTCCCAGTAAACATCAAGATGTTAGAAAATACATGCTCACACGTACACATAAACTGAGGATAATAAATCGATATGAAAACTTCATTCAACTTTGTTATATTTCTCAGCGCAAAGACCCGTATCCAGAGGCTTGATAAGCTACTCCACCACATGCCGAGTGCATACCTGCAGCTATCACCGCCTTCAAACCCAGCTCCATAAATATACACTGTAAAAGGCCAACGCATTCGATGAAATACCAAATAGTACTGAACCAATACACTGAAAGATATCCAAATAATCAACAGTTAGTATTTCAGATAAATAACTTTTTGTTTCACGTCGTTGATAAAGCTACAACGTATTTCATTACTGCAAAAGACTTGCCAGGAAGGCAGAAAACATATGTGCTCATCTTAGTCTAAGAGAAAAAATACTCTCAAGCATGAATGTTCATATGTAGTTCAGTCCCTTACCTGACCTGAATAGTGAAGTCAGCATTTATAGGACTGTTTAATTTAAAAGCGTTAGAAAGGGGCAAACTTCTTTCTTTTATCTCTTCTATTACAACTAATAATGGCACGTTTGTTCCACTTCTGCTACGAATTTCTGAACTGCTATGATAGTTCTGAATTTCTGTCCACCAGGCTTTATAGTAGTACTGCATGAACGTGGTAAAACGTTCAATGATTTGAATACAATTCAATATTTTCGACTTCATCATAAATCGCATATGGATATCACATATATTAAAAACTTCATTCAACACCTGTTATCTTTCTCAGCAGAAACACCCGTATTTAGAGGCTTGATAAGCTACTCCACCACATGCCGAGTGCATACCTGCAGCTATCACCGCCTTCAAACCCAGCTCCATAAATATACAAAAACCAAGGCATTGATGAAATAGCAGACTCCTTGATCTTGTAACGAAAACACCACACATACACATATATGCTCTTTTTAATTCGAGTTTCACTCCAAACTATAATTTTAATCATATTCTACACAAACCTAAACACAAACATATTAACCTTGATATCCAAACACTCCTTCAAACTATAAATTTGCATTTGACATAATCACATTATTTGATATACCAAAAGCTGTATTGCATTATGCGGCTCAACTTAACTTAGTTTGATTCATGCCGAGCTCCCATGTGTGTAAGGGTCCCAAAGATCAGAACATGTATTACGGTATTACTTCACTTATAAAACCTTTCTGATTTATAATTTAACATGAAAATCAAAAAAGTTCTGTCAAAACCTACCATATTCATTAAGAATCTAAAATCTTAATTTTTTGGACCAGTATGGTAATAACTCTTGTGTTTTTTGTACCAAATTGTTGTATTTATTAATTTTTATTGTTAAAGATATTACACATAAACCATTATAAAGGTAATTTCCTAAACATTCAACAACCAAATATACTACCATTCTTACTTATATCAACATTACGTCTGATAAGCATGTATATTTCTTTATAGCCTGTTTAATCTATTCAGCGCAAAAGAACCAAATGCATCAACACAGGATAAGTTTGAAAAAAAAAAGTATTACCACAATTTTGTAATGCTGATAATAGTGGTTGCACGTTTCTGTCAGTACTTGAAGCCAACAAAAGGCAAATCTTTTCACCTTCAGCTTCTGAAAAAGCCAAAGATCGTGCCTTTTTTGGCACTAAATAACACTCTTTTCAGCTGTCATTATACATCTATGAAAAATCAAAGCATGAGTGATGAAATTAGGGTAAATTTAGTCAATTAAACATAGACCGGTACAATAGTTCAACTGAATAGGCGTAATTCCAATAGTTCAGATAATATAAAACACAAAATAGTATGAAACTATGAATTCTCCAAAAAAAAATACCTTCAACCGAGTCGATGTCCTTCTCAAGTTTCACTTCAAACTGAATCCGACTCTGCCAGGATGTCACGCTCATGATCTACAAATGTAACTTTTGAAAAAACCAAACCGCAACGGATCATTCTTCGACACCAACTCCAGGAAGAGGCGGTGAAGAAGATAAGTATGATAATCCAAGCAGATCCCCCGTTAATATCAAACAACGAAAAAGAAAAAAAAAATAAGAACCGGGTTAAGATATGGGGCAAAGAAGTATTTTTTGTAGCCCAACGTTAAACGATTAGCCCTAAACGACAGTACCTTTTTCAACTTTGGCTCGCATCTCACGCAAAGCAGCAGCCGTTTCTTCCAAACGGTGTAATAGTCTATTTGAAGAACGCGTAGCGGTACGTAACCGTAGCGGCTATAACACGGCAAAATGAGGATTAAATGGCGGAAAAGTTAAAATAGGGGATAATAGCGTAGACAATATAAGTAAGTAACAAAAAAGCAGCAAAAAAGTTGCAATTCAGCATACCTGCAGTGGCCGGTTCCACCTTGCAGGCGCCTGCGATCGACGTTGGCAAAGCGCCCATATCTGCCACATTTGTAATTGGATTGTCAACGTTAAGGCAGACACTGTGAGTATAGAAAACTGCAACTTAAGCATTACAACAGGTCATAAACACTAAAGTTGAGTCCATACACGAAGACATTTCGCCGCTATACCATATCCACATCAGAGGGACTACGTAAACCAGAAACACATACATTCGCAATCCGACGCTGCTACATGTTACATGCTAATATCAACATATTGGTTGGCGGCGTGTCGCATAAATCATCAGGCAGCTGCATCTACAAAATGATAGCAACAGGATATGTGAGATATGGATCTGGCAAAAAACGGGGTTGTTTTCATGCCAAACAACCTATAACCCCGGTTATGCCTTTTCAGCTATCTTAAAATACTCGTAAGACACAGAAGTGCAATTAGACAGCACACAGAAATGCAATTAGACAGCGATGACAGACCATGAATTAGGTTATGCTAGAAGCAGAAAAAAGAATTAATCGAATTTGCGATCAAAAGGTATAACCCGGTCACCCCGCCAAAATAGTGAGAAACACCATTATCAAAAGGTATAAACATTTTTTTCATTAGCAAGTATGTACACCATCGTATTAGCATCTACTTTTGTAACTGATATCTAGAAAAGGATAATTCAAATTAGCCATACGACTATTAATCTTATGCTTCAGCTTATATCATGACGTCGTCTACTTATCATACATAGAAGGCTCAGACCAAATACCAAATACCCGACGTGGCTGCAATCAGACCCTCGGTGTGACTGCCAAGGCAAGATACTAATCCGGATATTGTCATCATCGCCTTTCTTATATGGTATGATAAAGTAGCAATACCATTTATTTTGAAAACTAACATATCCGTTGATGTATCTTATAGCGGTCAAAGTAGACACACAAGCTACAATTACCGATGATTACACATGAGACTGACTACTGCGTATGCAAGACAGAAACAAAAAACCATTGTTGGCTGCAACCAAAAGGTATAACCCGATTACCCCGCCAAAATAGTGGAAAACACTATTGTTGGCTGCAACCGCTAGGCCATACCCGGTTACCCCGCCAAGATAGTGGGAAAGCCTTCTATAATTAATACGACCATCATTCAAGCATATGTAACATAGCACCAGATAAAAGGGATTCCAAACCTGCCACGGCTGCGAACCAAGAAAATGCAAAATCAGTGACTATGATCGCATCTTATACACGGCTTGTGACCACAGTCAACCCAAGTTCCTTACAAAATCTTTTGCAGTAATGCGATGCGAACTAAAATGTTGGTCCATATCCTGCTTCTGAACTAAAATGCGATGCGATCATAGTCACTGATTTTTCATTTTCTTATGATGAACTTGCATCAAACCCATTCACATACATATAACTAAATCTTACAAAACATGGCGTTTTGAGGTAGCCGAAACCAAGTTCCTTAGATGTACAACACAAACAACACACATAGTTATTGTATCCTTCACGTACACAGACTATGAAACTATTACTTTGTTAGTACGTTAATTCAAGTTATGAATATTAATGGTTGACTATTTAAAAGGCCATATTCTCAATTGTAACAACACAATAAAGGTGAAGGCCAAAGCAGTACCTCTTGATTCTCTTCAAAGTTGCAGATTCTGACATGATGTCATCCCCAACTTCAAAAAGTTAACTAACCCATTTGAATCTATCAACAGTCACATCCCCGCACCATAATATGCTTGTAATTAGTTGGCACCAACTGAATTAACATTGCCAAAGTAGAAGAATTGTTATTGTTTAAGTCGTGGATGGCGACTTGCATAAGTCTAGAATCTGAGACATTTCTTCTTGTAATTTCTCCACCACTTCTTAATTTGTAATTATTATTAATTACTACTATAGTAATTATTAATGAAATAAAACAAAAGAAAGAAACAAAGAAACCTTGATTTCCAGTTGACGTTTTTTAAGATCATCTTGTTGTTAAGTAGACCTACAAACAAACAATTAATTAATCAATGAGTCTAGTTAGTTATTAGGAATAATAAAAACAAAAGCTTACCACATCAGATACGAACGATAAGGACCAAAGAATTTATGATGAATGAAAAATTGGTATATAATGAAACAGTAGGATGAATTTGTTATTTGTGGATAACGTAATATGAGATGGGGTCAGATCACAAAATGAATATAAGTAAAAGTTTGACTAAATGAAAGAGATGTGAAAGTTTGAAATTAACCCTTCAAGTTGAAATAATGTGATGTTTTCTTCTTATTATTTAAGGTATTTTTTTTAAATGTTTGATATTTAAGTTATTCTTTTTTTCATTCTTACATATTATAGAAACTAATATTGTGTTTAAAAGTTTCTGTATCAAATAATATGTTTAAAAGAGAATTGCATCAAAGAAAGTTAAGGGTGCGTTTAGTTGGGGGAAAACACCATTTTTTTCCACAAAATGTTTTGTGGAAAACAAGGAAAATAGAGATCGCGTTCAAATTATCATTTTCCAACAAAATGTTTTGCAAAACACAAAATCCCCTATTTCTAATCTAACAAGGAAAATTAGAAAACAAATTTTAGTTGTTTTCCTTTGTAACCCCCAACCCCTCCTTCCCCTTCTTCAAAATAGAAAAACAAATATCAACTAAACGCATTTTCTATATTTTCAAGTGTTTTGTAGAGATAAATTTCCCATCCAAATTTTTACAAAACTAGAGATAGAAAACAAGGGAATTTTTTCTCCAACTAAACGCACCCTAAATATTTGCAATTGACATATTTCTCTATAATACAAGTTTTTTATCTGTACTGTGTGATCATGTTTACGATTTTTGGATAAACATACGAATATGCAAGTTTTAGAAAGTATATATCTAATTGCCCTTATTTATAATCATTTTACAGAATTAGCAATGTGTGAAATAGTGACCAAAATTTCGTCATTAATGTTTATCATGTTAATGACCAAATTTTTCGTCACTATTTTAGATTAAAAATACCTGACATGTAATATAGTGACCACATGGTGACCATTTATAAGTTTCGTTACTGACTTTTTACCCATGACCAAAAATAATGACCATAAATTATATCGTCACTATTTTCATCTATATAGTGACCAAAATAAAATCTCGTCACTAAATTCTCGTCACTAAAGCCGCTTTTTCTTGTAGTGTATCTTCCACAAAAGTATAGTGTGAATTAATGTTGTTTTGACAATAAATAAATAAAAGAAACTTTGGATTATCATATACTGTCATTTTTCTGAACAGCAAATTATCATATACGGTCGCTATAGATTTTTGTTTGTTAAATCTGCATTAGAAAAGAAAAGAAAATCATTCCTACTGTAATAAATGAACTAGAAATTGCATGTGTTACCGGCTTGTTATAAAAGTATAGTTACTAATTAACATGTTTGATTGTTGCAGGTTTACACAAATAGTGTAAGAGGAACGCATCTAAGTGTAATTGATCCAAAAATGGACGTAGATTTAAGTTTGATGAAAAGACTTGTTGAGATTGGGTTGTTATGTACACAATATCATCCAAACGACAGGCCAAGTATGAGGAATGTTGTTGACATGCTGCATAGTACTGGCAACTCATCTTTTTTGTCGATAATGATGATCAGAGAATACAATATAACATCGCCGAAAAGTCCAGAAAGATTGAAAAGGGGGATGCCCCAAGAAGGGGTTAAAAATACCTATCGGTTATCGAGTGATGATGATTATGATGCTAGTGCAGCTGTGGACTTTATATCAGAGTTATGCGCAAGATAGTGCATTAGAGTTAATAATGTACTTAGTGCATTAGAGTTAATAATGTACTATATATAGTTGTTCCGTGCTATCTTTAGAGCTGCATGCACAAAATCTTTGCTTGCATCGACATATGTTCCACAAGTATAATGAGGCATCTTGAAATAATATTGCCAATCATATACTCCTCAAAGTGGTTGTTGTTTAAGTGATTTGATTTTAATTTTATACTTTATATAGAAGGATACATTGCATTTAATATACAAGAATGTATTTCGTCTAACGTGCATGTTTGTATTAATTTGTACGCCTTCTTTGTTAATTTGTATATTCGAGTATGGCTAGCCTAATACATGCACATATGTCTTTAGTTTGGTGTGTTGCATTTTTTTTTTGGTTACATCTTACCGATTTGCATCATAATCAGTGTGTGCTTGTATTAACCTGGAGCTTCGAAAAGATAGATGCACCTTGTGTTAGTTTACGGACTTATTTAATATACGTATAACCGGATTCGAACCTGCAGAGACTATGAGATTGCACACTCTTCGTATGAGAATCGATGTTTAATAGTTAATATAATAGTTATGTTTTAATTATTAAATTCACAATAACGTTTAACGGTTGTTAGTACTTAACGGAGTTTTGTCTAAACAGTTGTTAAATATCAAATAGAATTGAAGGACTAGAAGTTAAAATAGGCCACGAGAAGGTTCTAGAATTCCTTAGGGGATTATGGCCGACCGGTTAAGGGCTTGGGACCCAATCCCACCCTAACTTGGTCTCTAAGTTTACCAAGTATAAATACAATGGCATGTGTTTATTCTAGGTTACACTTTGGTTCTCATTAGCTAACCCTAACTTCTCCTCTCCTCTCTCTTTGCTCATAACCAGTCGTACACTCCTACTCTTAGGGTTACGATTTGTTTTTGATCAGGTAAAAGTGTTTTGGTTAGTTATTGTGATTCAAGGAACCTAGCATTCGCATCGAATCACTATTAGTACCGATGTTCTAAAAGGCGTGAGGCGTGGCATGGCGGCATAGCATATCCAAGCCTTACAAGCCTTTGCGAAGCCTTTGCGTTTCATAAGGCGTGCTTAAGGCGGCAAAAAAATATTTATAGATTTATGTATTTATCATTTTGTATCCCTTTGACTACCGTCGTCAGTCAACATCGCTTAAGTCCTATGTGCACATGAGGTTATTTTGGTCATTTCACCTAGTTATGTTAATTATTTAATTATGTTGGTATAACCTAAGGGACAAATAGTGTATTTTACTCGTCATCACCCCATCGACCCTCCTTCTTCATCTCTACTCATTACCACCAATCATTACAACCATCCACCACCACCCACCACCATTAAAACCATCCACCACCCTCCCAAACAAACTAATTAGCCCAAAACCAAAATTTTTTTGATTATTTGACCCACAAACTCAAAAAACCAAAAACGGTAGTGGCAACCATAGAAACTTAAACACAAAAATGATGAATTCCATAAGTTTTGCTACCCTGCCACGTAGATTGGTCTGAATCGATGACGAAAACGAAATAAAGTTAACCAAAATCAACATTTTAATATACAATATCAAAATCAAACTCAAGAACATCAAATAAAAAGTTAACCAAAACAAAGTTAACCAAAATCAACTACTTGCAATTGACCAAACACTACTTTTTCTTTGTTAAAGTGTGGGACAACACTTTCAGAAGATGCATTATTTTACAAGAAACCGTCTTTGTATCAAGAACAGCAAATTACCAACATGTCACTTTTAATAGGTAAGATGAACCACAACAACAAATACTCACACAAAACGACGTTATATATATTTTACCGGGGTAGTCTCCTTTACCAAAAAAAATGACGTAATATAGCAGCAAATAATTATATTTGCAAACTTGTGATTCTAGTATGACTCTTGATTCAACACTCACGGATGGTGGGAAAATTAAGACTGGAATACCCCTCACGTGGGTATCATGTGTGGGAGTATAATGAGAGTTAGTGTGGACCGTTAAAGTAAAGGACCAACGTGATAGGCACACTTATGATCAATGAAGATCGATAATTGTGTTTTACAAGATGTTGGACAATCAAAAGAAGAAAAGATTATTGAAAGAATCAATGTATTATCAATGGTGGTGTTTGTTACAGGGTTGTTACATAATGGTTACAAGAGAGAAAGAAAGGAAACTGAATTCACAAAAGCTAAGAAATGAATTTACAATTGAAAGTATTTAAAAGACATTTTGAGTGGGAAAGTTGGTTAAGCAAGGAAGTTATGCGTTACCACGTGCCATATTATAACAACTTACGGCACTATTGACTAAACAAAGCTTATTAACTAATAGCTCTTAACAATCCTTCCCTCTTCAAATCATTCTTGACCTCAGAATCTTGAATCAAAAGACGGAAACTTGGCATATACTCCTCCAAATTTTCCCATGTAGCATCTTCTTGTGTACCATTTGTCCTAATTAGTCCATACACCACAGTGACATTCTTCTTCTTCACCATTTTCTATCCACCGTACCATAGGGAGAACTATACGTGGAAGAAGGGGTTGAATAGTTTGATTAAAAACTTTGTTTTGAAACTTATTGAAAGATCAATTGATATTGATCTTAGATATGTTAGTAAATAATAAACAATATGCAAGTAAAATATATAAAGAGTAAATAAGGTAAGAAACAATCAAACCACGACAAGTTGTTTATAGTGGTTCGGTCTACAAGGACTCTTTTTGCTTGCTCTACTCCACTCCCCGAGTCTCACACTCGAGAGTTTAACTTCACTAGTCAACAAGCTCCTTTCACCGGCGGAGAAACCTTTACACTTTGCTTACACACTATTTCCGACACTAAGCTAGATGTCGAGTTCTTTTCAAGGGTACAACCACTCCCACACACAATGTATTTTAAGGACTAAAATACTAATCACTCACACTCACAAGTTTATGATGGTTTGGTACATTAATGATGTATGAACAAGACTAGATCATACAACAACAAAACAAACAAGACTTCCAACTATTTGTTGAAGCTTGAATATGCCTTGATCTTCTTTGCTACAAAAAATGATCACTATAATGATATGAAACTGAGTTAGAAATGTTAGAGAGAAGAAATGTATGTGATTATGCTAGAAAGGGATGAGAAAATAACTTGTTTTGGCTTGCTATTTATAGCCAAAATGAGCAGCGATCACCACGGACCACGGACCCCATAAAAGGGTTCGCCGTGTAAATATTTTTGTGCCACCGGGTCGGCAACAAGATTACCAAAATCTTACCAAAGTCAACCAAATCCATTCAAGATTGTGTAAGATATGTAGAGTCCAAATCTACACAAAATATCTAGTGAAATCCTCTAGAGATTTTCAATGATGCACCACATGATGTCATATGTTGTTTTCTATTTTTAGAAATATGTTAAATGTAAATACATATGTAATGTTTTGTTTTAAGAAACCAAAACATGCTTGATCTAAAAATGTTAACATACATTATGGTTTAGAGGCATATCAAAAATATGATTGAGTGATGAATATATTATTTGAGGAAAAGCTTGTTTTAATATCTATTAAACTTGACAATATTTAAGCTTTATAAAAATTAAATTTACTTTTGTCGTTAACAAAACTTAGGTAAAGATCATAAAATATAAATAACTTTTAATGACGATATTTGTATTAACAATCTTCCCCTTTTTGTTAAGGACAAAACATAAATTTATTTTTATAAATGTAAAAGTTATACAAGAGTTATAAAAATATGAAATTAATTTTAGAACTTGAAAGATTTAGATAAAGATGATAATACTAGTTTGTCCAATTTAGACATGATGGTGACTTTTAGAGAAAGTCAAAGTATGCAGTTGACTTTATTTGAAAGTCAAAGTCTTCATTAGTCAAAGTGTGATGTTGACTTTTTAGAAAGTCAAAGTATGCAGTTGACTTTTATAGAAAGTCAAAGTCCAAGTTCTATAATATTTCTCCCCCTTTTTGTCTAAACAAAAGAAGGAGAAAGCGAATATGTAATGAGCCGAGCCATTATCTCCCAATGCTCCCCTAAATTGGGTGCCGAAATACATGGATTGTGAAAAAGCTACATAAAAAGATGTTAGTAATAGGCATCATCACAAACATTTCCAATCACCATGTAACAATCAATAACAATATAAGAAATACCATTCACTTGTTAAAATTTTCATGATATGAAAATCATGAAATGGAACATAATGATGTGTTAGTACATGAAGAAAATCCTAAAAAAGATAATCCTAGAAAATTAGAAAAATACAAAGAAAATCTTAGAAAAATAAAAATACTTAAAAGATAGAATAGGAACCTCCTATTGAGGTGGTGGATGAGCAAGAGCATTGATTCGCTCTAGGATGTGGTTGAGGATGAACCTCATTTCATCTTGAAGCTCATGGACCATCACCCGTGTCCTTTTGCTAATGTGGGCGGTCCGCTCACAATTTGAGCAACCATGCAGGAGGGTAATGGTTCATGATTTTGTGGTGGTGGAATGGTGGAGTTGTTGGTGTTGGTGGTTGGAGTGGTGATTAGAGAGGCTAGCAAAGCATTTTGCATTTGCATGGTTTCACTAAGGTGAGAGTCCACCATATTGGAGAATTTGTGGAGATGGTGTAGCTCGGCTTCTATCTCCGCTTTAGTTGGATGATCATCCCACATGGATTCATCAATGTCCTCTATATGAGGAGACAAGGATGTTGGAGGTAGTGGATGATCCCCATACAAAGGTCCATGAATTTCCTAGTGAATAGGATGGAAAAGAAAGGTTGAGGCCCTAGCGGGCGTTTGGGTCAAAGGATGGGCGTGGAGACTCATGAGCTATTCGCTCAATTGTACCAAAGGATGGTAGTGGTGGTGGATTATTGGGCCTAGGAGGCAAGTCTCCCAAGTCCTCCAAAAATGGGTTTGGAGATGTAGGTGGTGCAGAGAATAGCTCTAATGGTATGAGAGTTGGAGATTTAGAAGGTGATGGTGACTTGGATAATTGGATAGGAGCCGGTGGTGGTGAGCTAGTAATGGGTGTCTTTGTTGGTGGTGGAATAGTGACTACAATAGGTGATTTTGGAGGTGGTGTAGGAGTAGTCAAAGTGAGGAAGTTCTCATCTCTTATGGGAGATGAGATGGTTAGGGGAGAGGAATCGGAAGAGGAGCTTATGTTGACAAAACATGGTCTAACACTCATTCTAGCCATTCTCTTGCAAGGTTTGTTTGATGGAGAAGACTTAGTCATTTTTGCTTAAGCTTGTGCTAGTAGATGAGAGGAATTGAGAAGGTGTGAGGATGATCATCTTAGAAGCTCTTAATTTATAGGATTATGAAATTATGGAGAAATGTGTTTGATTTGATGTTAAACCATAGAAGAAAGGAGGTTTCTAATGATTTGGAAGTGTTTTTAATGCTAGTCATATCACCTAAGTCAAGCCATACAAGAAGGATGGAGTGAAGAGACAAAGATATGCAATAAATGTGTTCTAATGATTGTAGGATCTTGAGAATCAGATCACCCATGGATTTCAAGGAACCAAATTTTTGGTTCCTTCCTTTATGAAAAAGGGTTCCTTGGGTGAATTTTGGAATTTTTGAATTTTGGTGGGAAATGGATATCCTATATTCTAAAGTGTGTTTAAACTAGTTCTAATATGGATAAAACTAGTAAAACCTATCCTAGAAGCAAATTATGGTAATTTGGAATGTTGAAATAAGCGAAATTTAGAAAGTTACCTGCACATTCCACGACACCAATTTTTACACAGGGAGGAACCAAAATTTTGGTCTGGCGCGCTATGTCAGGTTGGCGGTACCAAAATTTTCAAGCGGAACCAAAAAATTGGTGCCGTCGATCCGTGGTGTCGAGAAATATTCACAAACCCATTTTTTTAACCATCGAGACTTTTTAAACACGAAATTTTCTTAAAACATATGGCATTAATTATTTCTAGTTAGGAACGATCAATATATACACAAACATAGTGGAGCATTGATTTTGACCAAGGGCTAACGATTTTCACATATAAGTGAAAATGGGTAAAATTTGATAACACTCGTGTGCTATCCTATAAACCGGTTAGCATACAACATTGTTTCAAGTTATTTTATCATCCTGCAAAGTAAAAACGGCCAACTAGTATCATACATCATTGTTTTTATCTTGTTCCAAACACTCCCTTGAAACCTCACTTATCCAACTTTTTGTAGATCTTTGTCATCATCCTTCCAAGGCACTTGAACATCCCCTTGGTTTGCTTGAACTCTGACGATTCATTCTCAATCTGGGAAGAGATGCATAGTACTCTTGAGGTGGTAGTTAGAATTGGGAGACCGTCTTGAAGCTATTTGATGATGATGATGATGGAGTTGGAGGTTTTCCTTTACCTTTTGCCTTAGTCTTAGCCACTTGCTCGTCACTCAAGGCACAAATATGTGAGGATGAGAGAAATAATCTAGCAACAACCCTTTTGGATTTGGTGGAATGGGTGCAAATGCTCTATAGAGACGGGTGAGTAGCATCCCGTATGGAAGAGCAACGGAGCCTTGAGTAGGGATATCTACCATTCTCCTAGCAATGTAGTAAGCTAAGTTGAATGGTTGACGAGTGGACAAGTTGTAGAGCATGTGACAAAGGCAAGCATTGATATGATCTCTATTTCCTATGGTGACATTGGCTCTAAGGAGTTCCTCCCATTTTTTGAATTCGGGCTTGAGCTCATTGAGTTCCATACCATATGGATCTCGGTTTACTTCCTTTCCTTTTCGAGTGACACGGGTTGGAGCTGCCCTTTCGTTAAAAAGGTGGTCACGAATGATGTCCTTGTCTACCAAAGGAGTTTGGTTGGGTCATTGATAGCATCAAGGATAGTGAGTGACCACTTATCCGAGTAAACACATGTACCACGGTTAGGAATTCCTAGCACTTGAGCAAATTGGTTTAGGGAGATGGAGTAGTCATTTTGATTGATCCTAAACCTAAGAGCCATTTGATTATCCTCATTTGTGAAAGAGACAACACTACCATAGAATTCTAGGACAAACCAAGGACAAATTGGTTCATCGATGTTATGGAGACAATCGAAGTTGATAGTGGCTAGCTCTTGACGGAGATTAGTTCCGTCGACAAAAGAAAGATGAATGGTCCTACCCTCATGGAAGTACCTTCGCTCTAGACTCTTAAAGATTTCAACTTGTTCTTTATTGAGGCCCTTGGTTTTGTGATGTGGAGGGATGTAGTTAAGAGTGTCCTTGTGATCATAGAATTTTGCGGCTACCATGGTTGTTCCTATGAGAAAGAATTTTTATGTTTTAGTAAAATTGAAAACAAACTTAGCTTTTTGTTCTAGTGTGTGCCTATATGAAAACAATTTGGAGTTGCGGTTATCTCGACTCATTTCATGCATAAAATGGTTTTCAATGGGGGTGTTTTGCAAAAAGCAGGAGATAACCCAAACGCTCCTAATTCAATGTGGCTTCATTTGAATATAACCGGGAATGCATATTAGTTATGCATTACCTTTAGTATTCAAGAGACATTATGCAAGTGATGATAAATTTACGTTTCTATTTAAAAGAAAAAATGTTTTCCTATAAGTGAGAAGCTTTTCAAAATTTTGACATTGGGTTTTTGTTTAATTAGAATAAGGCCTTATAGTAATTATCTTTTAAGTAGTGGGAAACATGATTAGTTTATGCAATGTGACAATGTAGTACCTAATATCAGTAACTAGTCATGCAATTTGCCAATTGAATTCATATTTTGTACAAGAATATACATAATCCCCATGTAATGATTTTGTGCACAAATTTAGAATCCTAGACTCGAATTAGGAGTAATGTAGTTAGGATACTTACAATGATGTTTTCTTCAGTGATTAGTAGGAGAGAAAGTCTTAACAATGAGTTAGGTGTGTTGTTGATACGTTTTGGTAAAGTGAATTGTGAGGAAGAAGATGTTTTGTAAGTAGAATATTTGCTCTTGTTGTCACAGGACGGACGGCACCAAATTTTTGGTTCCGTCCGTTTGGTCATTTGGTGCCGGTGGGAACATAGCAATTTGGCTAATTTGTTTTTTGGTTGTTCTAAGATTTAGACTATGTTTAACTACATGTTTGGTTCCATTAATCCTAAGCCAAGTCTAAGAAGATTAAATGGTTCTCGTTTCAGAGGGTTAGTTAGGATGTCGGCAATGTTGTCTTTGGAGGATACTTTCTCAATTGAGATGTTTCCCTTTTGAACATTGTCGCGAAGTGATAGCGGTTCAATATGTTTTCTTTCGAGCATGTTGGGCGGGATTTTCTTGAGATCAATAGCTCCTTTGTTGTCACAAAGTATAGAGATATCGTTGAGATGAATTCCGTAATCCACGAGATCTTGCTTCATCCAAAGAGCTTGTTGACATGCTTTTCCGGTTGAGACGTATTAAACCCAGTAGTTGAGATAGCTAGAGGCGTTTGTTTCTTTGCAAACCATGAGGTGAGACAATGTCCAACAAAAGTACAAATACCACTTGTACTCTTTCTATCGACATAGTCATCGGCATGGTCAGTCGGAATACACTATAGTTTCTACACCCGTTCCTTTGGGATACCATAATCCTAAACATGTCGTTCCCTTAATGTATCTAAATATCCTTTTCAAGGCTTCTAAGTGTGATGCTTTGGGATCTTTTTGAAAGCGAGCACATAGACAAACACTAAACATAATGTCGGGTCTACTAGCCGTAAGATAGAGTATGCTACCGATCATTCCTCTATATTTAGTGTTATCTACCAATTCACCTTCCTCATCCTTGGTGAGTTTTTTGTCCGAGGACATGGGTGTCTTAGTTGGTTTTGAGTCTTCAAGACCAAATTTCTTAAGCATGTCTTTTATGTATTTAGATTGGTTAAAGAATATGCCATCTTCTAGTTGTTTAATTTGAAGTCCTAAAAGAAGTTTAACTCACCCATCATACTCATCTCAAACTCGTCGTGCATGATTTTAGAAAAATCATCACATAGCTCTTGACAAGTTGATCCAAATATGATGTTATCAACGTATATTTGAACTATTATAATGTATGATTCTTTTTTCTTGGTAAAGAGAGTATTATCTACTAATCCCATGGTATATTTGTTTTCTACTAAGAAAGTCTTAATCCGTTCGTACCAAGCTTTTGGTGCTTGCTTAAGTCCGTATAATGCCTTCTTGAGTTTGAAGACATGATGTGGTTTTTCAAAGTCGGTAAAACCGGGAGGTTGAGCAACATATACTTCTTCGTTAATAAACCCATTTAAGAATGCACTTTTAACATCCATTTGAAATAATTTAAAGTCATAAGCACATGCATATGCAAGTAAGATTCTAATAGACTCGAGCCTAGCTACTGGTGCATAAGTTTCATCGTAATCAATCCTTCTTGTTGATTATAACCTTGTGCAACAAGCCTAGCTTTGTTTCTAGACACTACACCATTTAGTCCATTTTATTTCAAAAACCCATTTTGTTCCAATTATAGTTTGATCTTTAGGTTTTGGAACCAATTTCCAAACATCATTTATAACGAATTGATTTAACTCTTCTTGCATAGCAATTACCCAAGATTCATCTTTTATTCTTCGTTTATGTTTTTTGGTTCAATAGTTGATACAAAGCAAAAGTGGTTACTTTGATTTTGGGCTTATGATCTTAACGTTCTTTGATTTAGTTGTCCTATGACTTTATCTAAAGGATGACTTTTAGATTCTTTGATGTTTATAGTTTATTTATTTAATGGTTCATCTTCCTTGTCATTTTCAATTATTTCTTGACTTTCTACAAGTTGACTTTCAACTAAGTCATCATCTACCAAAGGTGATGTCTTAGAAGGAGGTGGACTTTCATCAAATGTTATTTTCAACGATTCCTCGACTCTCATTGTTTCTTTGTTTAAAACTATGTAAGCTTTACTAGTTTGTGAGTAACCAAGAAATACACCTTAATAAGACTTTGGGTCAAATTTGGTGAGATAGTCTTTGGTATTAAGAATGAAACATTTAAACCCAAACACTCTAAAATATCCTAAAGTTAGCTTTTTGCCTTTATATAATTCATATGGTGTTTTGTTCAAGAAAGGACATATTAAAACTCTATTTAAAATGTATGTAGAAGTATCAACGGCGTTGCACCAAAACTTTTGAGGTATGTTTTGTTCATTAAGCATTGTTCTACTCATTTCTTGAATGGTTCTATTTTTACGTTCTACAACCCTATTAGATTGAGGTGTTAGGGGCCAGAAGTTATGTGTTATACCATTTGTATCACAAAAGTTTCCAAATTGTGTTTCATTGTCGAACTCGCTACCATGATCCGTTCGGATCGACACAATATTAACACCTAGTTGATTTTGAATTTTCTTGCTAAGTATTTCAAATTTATCAAAAGCTTCATTTTTAGTTTTCAAAAATAATGTCCAAGTGAACCTTGAGTAATCATCTACTATGACCAAAGTGTATAAGTTGCCTCCATAACTTCTTATAGCGGATGGACCAAACAAGTCCATATGCAAAAGCTCTAGACACTTAGATGTGGACACCATGTTTTTAGCCTTATGGCTACTATGAGTTTGTTTACCAATTTTGCAAGCGTCGCAAAAATGTTGGTCATATTTTAGTTTTGGTAAATTTCTAACTAGCTCTTTTGAGGATAGGTTTTGGATAAGTCTCATAGTCTATGCCAAAGAGTAGAGTTATCATCTAAGGTTGTTAGGCAAAGTTTGTCATTAGATGTTTTATCTATTTTCATGACGTATATGTTATTTTTCCTAACTCCTTTAGCTTTGGTGATACCATCTTTTAGTATTTCACTACCATTTTCTTCAAATAGTACTGTATACTTTTTATCACATAATTGGCTAATACTAAGTAGATTAAATCCTAACCTATCGACATGAGCAACATTTTCAATAGTTAGGGAGTTATGAGCGATCGTACCTTTGCCAATGATTTTGATTTTTAGATTGCTACCAAAAGTGACATTGTTGCCCGTCATGTGTCTTGAGCATCCACTATCTTTTATCCATTCATCAGGTTCTAATCCAACTTTCAAGCATACTTATTACACAAATAACTCAAGCGTTTGGTCCCCAATATCTCATGGGTCCGTTTGGGTTAAACATACCATTTACTTGGTTCATGTATGAAAACGATGGGTAAGGGTTCCATGGTATGTAATTTGGAGTTTGATATGGTCTAGGGAAGTTTTGATTCCAACCGGTATGTTGATAGTTGGGTTGAATGTTATGGTTGCTCTTGGAAAGGGGCGTTTGGCAATAGGTGTTTTAGGCCGTTGTTGAGTAGTTTTAGATCTAAATTCATTTCTAGCAAGTCTTACTCCTAATGTAACAGCAGGTTTTAGTTTAACAATATTTTTGATTTTCTTTGTTACCTTGACAAATTCACTACGGTCCGTATGCAAACATACGTGCTCTGCAGTCCCCACGGCACCAAATTTTTCAACGAGACGGAACCTATTTTTGGGTCCGTCAGTCATGGCCTTCTTGCCTTGATTTCGTTGTTTGTCTTTTTAACGTTTTGGTTTGACTATTTGGAATTAGTACTTCATTAAAACCTAGTCCATTCATGTTTCTTGGTACTTTTTGAATTCTAACTATTTCATCGCACAAGCGATATTTTGTTAACCTTTTAAATTTAGAGTTATGTTCGATGAGAACTTCTTGTGTGAGTTTTAGCTTTTCTATTTCAAGACTAAGCTCTTGACATGATTTGCAATCATCGTCATTTGCTTTCCCTTTTTCTAATTGTTTTTCCTTTTCTTTTAACTCATAAATTTCATTTTCTAAAAATTCCTTTTTAGTCTTTAAAAACTTGTTTTTAGTTATGATTTTAAGCTAAGCTCACACAATTGATTATATTGTTTTTGCAAAGTGTCATCATCAATAGAAGAATAAAATTTGTCGGAATTTACCTCATTTGATTCATGTGCCATTAGAGCGATCTCATCCTTGCTTGATTCTTCATCATCCTCACTATCACTCCAAGCACCACTTACAAAAGCTCTTTGAGTTTTGCTTTTAGGTGGCTTGGGGCAATCTCCTATTAGATAACTTGTATCACCGCATCTAAAGCACTTCCTTTCACCTTTTCCCTTTTTGTCGTCTCGGTCTTTTCGGAATGGCTTATTTTCATCTCGAGGTTGCCTTGCGAACTTTCCTCTTCTTCTAAAGAACTTTTTTAAATCTCTACTCGGCCATAGCATACTCCTCATCTTCACTACGGAGCAAGATTGTCATCATCACTAGATTCGTTCTTGCCTTTAGAGCAACAGTTTGACTTTCTCTCTTTTTCCTTTGATGATCTTCGAATCTTTCTCCATCACCATTTCGTGTACTTTGAGGTTTCCGATTAGCTTGTCAAGTGACATTATTGAGAGATCTTTTGATTCCTCAATAGCCGTTACTTTAGCTCTCCACTTCGGATGGAGTGCTCTAAAAATTTCTGACAAAGTTCTTACTACGAAAAGATTCATCAAGTGCTTTAAGAGAAGTAATAATAGTATTAAAGCGAGCAAATCCACAATCAATGGTTTCATTTTCAGGGATAACAAATTGTTCATATTATTGAACAAGAAGATCAATTTTGTTATCCTTGACTTGTTAATTTCCTTGATGTGTAATAATCAAAGATTCCCAAATCTCTTTTGCGGTTTCATACATAAAAATTCTTTCATATTCTTTTCTAGGTAAAGCATTATAAAGCATCATTTTAGCTTCATTATTTTTAGCTATTAATTTTTTTTATCATCAATAGAAATATCTTTTGTTGTACAACTAAAGTCTCCTTTAATTATAACAAACCAAAGATCTATATCTTTTGATTTTACATATGTTTCAAAATGGTTTTTCCAATAGATAAATCAATTGGTTTCAAAGAGTGGTGATCTTTGCATAGATTGCCCTTATTTAAAGTTTTCGGAATCCATGGATCGTTACAAGTTTATAAAATACAATATATTTTAGAAATTCTGGTGCAACGAGACTCTGGTACCAATTGTGGAAAACTAGAAGGGGGGTTGAATAGTTTACCGATTAAAAACTTTATTTTGAAACTTATTGAAAGATCAATTGATATTGATCTTAGATATATTAGTGAATAATAAACAATATGCAAGTAAAATATATAAAGAGTAAATAAGAAAAGAAACAATCAAACCACGACAAGTTGTTTATAGTGGTTCGATCTACAAGGACTCTTTTTCCTTGCCCTACTCCACTCCCCGAGTCTCACACTCGAGAGTTTAACTTCACTTGTCAACAAGCTCCTTTCACCGGCAGAGAAACCTTTACACTTCGCTTACACACTATTTCCAATACTAATCTAGATGTGAAGTTCTTTTCAAGGGTACAACCACTCCCACACACAATGTATTTTAAGGACTAAAATACTAATCACTCACACTCACAAGTTTATGATGGTTTGGTACAACAATGATGTATGAACAAGACTAGATCATTCAACAACAAAAAAAACAAGACTTCCAACTATTCGTTGAAGCTTGAATATGCCTTGATCATCTTTGCTACAAAAGAGGATCACTATAATGATATGAAACTGAGTTAGAAATGTTAGAGAAGAAATGTATGTGATTATGCTAGAAAGGGATTAGAAAACAACTTGTTTTGGCTTGCTATTTATAGCCAAAATGAACAGCAGTCACCACGGACCACAGACCCCATAAAAGGGTTCCCGCCGGTAATATTTTGTGCGCCGGGGTCTGACAGCAAGATTACCAAAATCTTACCAAATTCAACCAAATCCATCCAAGATTGTATAAGATATGTAAAGTCCAAATCTACACAAAATATCTAGTGAAATTCTCTAGAGATTTTCAATGATGCACCACATGATGTCATATGTTGTTTTCTATTTTTATAAATATGTTAAATGTAAATACATATGTAATGTTTTGTTTTAAGAAACCAAAACATGCTTGATCTAAAAATGTTAACATACATTATGGTTTAGAGGCATATCAAAAATATGATTGAGTGGTGAAGATATTATTTGAGGAAAAGCTTGTTTTAATATCTATTAAACTTGACAAGCTTTAAGCTTTATAAAAATTAAATTAACTTTTGTCGTTAACAAAATTTAGGTAAAGATCATAAAATATAAATAGCGTTTAATGAAGATATTTGTATTAACACTATCAACCCTTCTTGATCACATCTGGGAAGGTCAATGACTTGTGCTGGTGGTGGTATTCCCTTGCAGAGCTTTAATTGGGACACATGAAAAACATTATGTATTTGACTATGAGCTGGTAGTGCCAATATGTATGCCACTTGTCCTATCTTCTCAGTGATTTGGAAGGGCCCAAAAAACTTCGGAGAAGACTTATTTTGCTTCCCTTGCCTAATAGACACATGTCTATGAGGTTGCAATTTTAAGAACACCATATCACCTTCCTTAAGAACTCTATCACTTCTGCCTTTATCTGATTGCTGCTTCATTCTATTTTGAGCTCTTCCCAAATGAAACTTTAGCAACTGAATAGCCTGTTCCCTAGCTGCGAATGTTCTTTCTACTGCATCAACCTTGCTCAAACCTCCTATGTATGGCACATGGATTGGTAGAGCTTGGCCATATAATTCCTCAAAGGGTGTAGTCAAAATGGAAGTATGGAAATTGGAATTATACCACAATTCAGCAAATGACAACCACTTTGTCCACTCTTTTGGCCTTTCCCCTGTCATACATCTAAGGTAGCACTCCAAACACCTATCAACCACTTCTGATTGGCCATCTGTTTGTGGGTGATATGAGGTGGAAATCAGTAGTTTAACTTGCAATAACTTGAACAATTCCTTCCAAAAACTTCTTAGAAACACTTTATCTTTGTCTGATACAATGGTAGAAGGCAACCCATGTAATTTGTAGATAGTGTCTAAGAATTTTTGAGCAACTTGAGCTACAATGAATGGATGGGCTAATGCCATGAAATGAGCATACTTGGTAAGCCTGTCAACCACTACCAGGATCACATTGTAGCCATTAGACTTGGGCAAGCCTTTAATGAAGTCCATGAAGATGCTATCCCATACCCTTTGAGGAATAGGTAGGGGTTGTAAGAGACCAGGATATGCTGCCAAATTTGGTTTACACCTTTGACAAGTAATGCACTCATTAATAAACTGCTTGACCTCCTTTCTCAACCCTTTCCAATACAATGCAGAACAGATCTTGTGGGTGGTTAATTTAACACCAGAATGTCCTCCCACAGATCCACCATGGAAATGAGCAATCAATTCTTTTCTCAACTCCTTGTCTTGACCACCACCATCTTATTCTTCCTTAAAAGTTGTCCATTAGACCAAATATAGTGTTTCTTGGTGGAAGTTCCAGCCTGCAAGTTCTCAATTATGGTCTTCACGTTACATCTGTATCCCAACTTGCAGCTATTCAAGCAGCTAATTCAGTAGTCATGGTGGCTACTGTAGTATGCATTAATGTTCCCCCGCCCCCCTCTTGTACTCTAGACAATGCATCAGCAGCTGCATTATCAATTCCCTTTTTGTACTTCACCTCATAGTCAAACACCATTAGTTTTGGAAGCCATTTCATTTGTGCAGGGGTAGATATTCTTTGGTCTAGTAGATACTTCAAACTATAGTGATATGTCTTGATGACAAAATGTTTATCCAACAAATAGCCTCTCCACTTCTCTAATGCCAACATTACAGCCAGGAATTCTTTCTCATAAGTGGATAGTGCTTGGTGTTTTAGGGCCAAACTTTTTCTTAAATAGGCAATGGGATGACCATTTTGCTGCAGCACTGCACCAATTCCACTTCCAGAAGCATCTGTTTCTACTTTAAAAGGAATGTCAAAGTTTGGAAGTGCTAAAACAGGTGCTTGTGTCATAGCTTCCTTTAAGGTTTCAAAGGCTGTCATAGCTTCCTCAGACCATTTGAATGCATTCTTTTTCAACAACTGTGTCAATGGTCTACTAATGGTGGCAAAGTATTTGATGAACTTCCTGTAGTAACATGTGAGTCCAAGGAATCCTCTTAGTTGTTTGATATTAGTTGGTGTAGGCCATCCTTGCATTATTACTATCTTATTTGGGTCAGTGGCAACTCTTTCTGCAGATAAGACATGCCCCAAATACTCCACATGAGTTGTACCAAACACACATTTAGACTTTTTTTTTTTTGCATACAGCATATTCTGTCTCATAGTATTAAGTACCATTGTTAAGTGCTTCACATGGTCAGACATACTCTTGGAATAGACCAAAATATCATCAAAGAACACTAAGGTGAACTTCCTCAGATAGCTCTTAAACACTTATTCATGAGAGCTTGAAAAGTGGATAGTGCATTTGTAAGTCCAAAGGGCATGACAAGAAACTCATAATGACCTTCATGTGTCTTGAAAGTAGGGCTGCAATCAAGTCAAGCTTTTATCAAGCAACTCGAGCTCGAGCTTGACTCGATCAAGCCAAGATTTTATCAAGATCAAGCCTAATCTCAATCCCAATAAATTGGCTCGAAACATATAACAAGCCAAGCTCAAGCTTTTGATAGCTCGACTCGAGATTTTATCAAGCTTTTATCAAGCCTTAGTATATATATCTTTTTATATTAAATTCATATAAGTAATTAGGGTTAATTTGAATATTATTCTAATTATAATGATTTACTTCATAAAAATTATTTAATATACTCTTGAAGAACTTTTACATGGTAAATAAAGTTGTAATTATTTGTGACAGCGATATCTTATACCAGTGATTTTGCTTACTTGTTTTATATCTAAAAGCGAATACAAGTTTCTAGTTATAAATCGTGAATATTAATAGACTAAAATATATACTACTATTAGATAATTTAAGCTTTTGTTTATACTTAGTATATCGATGACAACATTAATTAGTACTTTGGCTTATGTTTCATTCTAATGTTGGACTTAATACAAAAATGTTATTGTTGGTTTTATTACTGTTAAATTAATTTAATTTGGTTTTCAAATGTGGTTTTAGTTTGTATTACTTTATAAATATATATATACTAGGCGAGTACCCGCGCCTAGCGGCAGCGGTTTCTAGCGTTAGATAATTAATGATTTCTGATACTATGGTGAGTGTTTTGTGCAACGTTTAAAATATAACGTGAACCGATGGAAATGCAATTGCAAACGGTTGTACTATACGATAACTAAAGTCTAGACAAAATTCTTAACATCTATCAAACAACATATAAAAACATTTAATGAAAATGAAAGTAAACATTACATCAGTTATGAGATAAAAACTAACAACACACGTTCCTTGTCGCGTAAAACTAACAAGGATGGGATTAATGGTGCCGTTGTTAAGAAGAACGCAAGTACCAAAATTAGCATTAATGTGATTAGCCCAAAAAAAAAGGCTAATTTTGGCTATTTTATAAAAGATTTGTGCACGTTTAGCCCCTTTTTCTTTTGAAATGGCGTATTTAGCCTATTGAAAAGTTAAATGTGCACTAACGGGCACATATTTCTCTTAATTGTAAAACATTAAAATCGTTTTTGAAAAAAACATATATATATAATATATTTATATAACGACATATCGTTTTGTGTTAAAAAAAAAGTTTATGGGTTGTAAACGAAAAATAATAAAAGTTTGAAGATTTGGGGATTAAACATAATGGTTTGAAACCGTGGGTACGACCGGGTGTTTCAACGGTTGAACCGTTCCCGTCGAAAAACGGGTTGATTTAAACCGAGTCAACCTGACAGGTTGGGTCAAAATGGGTCAAATTAAACAGGGTCAACCCACCGGTTTTGAAGCGTCCAGGGTCAACCCGGTTTTCGATATGTATTAATAGTTTCAAATTTTCACTTTTTATTTTTTGGTTTTTCTTTTATATATATAATGTAACAGGGTACCCGCGCGTTTGCGGCGGCGATTAACGGAGAAATAGATCTCGATGAGACCGATTTACCAGTTTGTATCGGTTTCAGCGGGTCCTCTCTAGTTCGTTTTCGGATGGCTGTTATTGTTAGCCGTAACTGGTGGCAACACCAGTTTCTGGTTGAACCCGTTGGTCCGATCTGATTTTCAAAACTATGTGTACCATCAACTTGTTAGCTTGTATGAAGCTTTGCGTGTTTTATTATTTTGTATAATGTATATAATAACATATACTTTTCATTTTAGGGTGTTTTAAAAATAATATTAATTAGTATGTTTAATTATTTTATATTTAGAATTATGTTGTAGCTTGTTTAAATTGTATATTGTGAAAATTTTATTATACTTTTTAGTAAGACAGTTTTAGTGATAAAAAAAGTTTATGGGTTATAAACAAATAATAGTAAATGTTTGAGAAATTGGGGATTAACATAATATTTTGAAACCCGGTTCGACCGGGGAGGTTCAACTGGTTGAACCGTTCCGGTTAAAAAATGAGTCAATATAAACCGGGTCAACCCGACGAGTTGGGTCGAAAAAACGGGTCAAATTAAACCGGGTCCTGGGTCAACCCGGTTTTCGATGTGTATTAATAGTTTCCTTTTGAAACATATGTATGTATTAATAGTTGAAATTACTCATAATTAATTATTTCAACATTTCCTTTTTTATTTTTTCCACATTTCACTTTCTTGACTTTTCACTTTTCACTTTGACCATTTTTCTATTATAGATAGTATAGATATATTGATGACTTTGTCTATCAAATACGATATTTTTGTATACATTCAAGCTTTTCAAGCTAAGCTCAAGCTTTGCTCGAAACCTATTCAAGCCAAGCTCAAGCCTGAATGATTAAAGCTTGACCAGCTATCAAGCCAAGCTCAAGCCTACTATTTTTGTCTCAAGCCAAGCTCAAGCCTTGTCAAGCTCGAGCTCGGCTTGACTCGATTACACCCCTACTTGAAATCAGTTTTGGCTATACCATCTTCATACATTCTTATCTGATGGTACCCTGATCTGAGGTCCAATTTTGAGAACACTTCTGCCCCATGTAACTCATCAATGAGTTCATCAATGACTGGAATGGGAAATTTATCCTTTACTGTGTTTTTATTTAGTTGTAATCATAATAAACACACATCCTCTAACTATTGTCTTTCTTTTTGACCATTACTATTGGTGAGGCAAATGGGCCATGGCTTTGCTTAATGACCCCTGCCTCAAGCAACTCTTTGACCATGGCCTCAATGGCATCCTTTTGCACAGGTGGATGCCTATAAGGTCTAGTGTTAGCTGGCTGAGTATTTGGGAATAGGGGAATTCTATGATCAAAATCTCTCTTTGGTGGCAACTCCTTGGGTTCTTCAAATACATCAGCATACTCCTTAATCACCTTAACCAATTCAGGGTTCATCTCTTGACTTTTTCTTGTTCCTTCTAAAGACATAAGCTCAATTCTAGTGTTTGGATACACACACAACATTGAAAGCTCTGCTTGTGGTGTACCTTCTAGCCTTTGTAATTGCTTCTTCCCTTTTACGAGTTCCCCTTAAAGCCACGTGTTTGCCATTGTGAACAAATTGCATTCTCAAATCCTTGAAGTTACACATGATTTCTCCAAGAGTAGAGAGCCATTGAATTCCCAAAACCATATCACAGCCTCCTAAAGGAAGCAAAATCACATCAGATACAAAAGTTTCCCCTTTCAACTTCCAAGTAAATCCCTTGCACTCACTTACACTGAGCAACTTCCTACCACCAACTACAGTAACTGCCAAAGGACAAGTCTTCCTGATCTTACACCCCATCCTTTTAGCTACATTAATGTCTACAAAGTTATGAGTAGACCCTGAGTCAACAAGGATGTGCAGTTCATGCTTATTGCCAAACACCCCTATTACTCTCAATGTCTAAGAAGAACTTCCTCCGTTCAATGCATTCAAGGAAATTTGTAGCTGAATTTCAAGGGACTGTGATTCCTCCAATTCATCTTTAGCATCCTCAAATTCATCTTCCATCTCCTCATTCTCAGCCAATACAACTAAACTGAACAGCTGTCCTTCACATTTATGCCCTGGTACAAACTTTTTGTCACAATAGAGACATAGATTTTTAGCCCTTTTTTCCTCATGCTCTTTTGTGTCAACTGTCTTCTAGGCTGAGAACTGTTTTGCCTATTGTTCCAATTTTTATTAGCACTTGGCAATGCTAGCAATGGTTTAGCAACTTGGTTGGCAGGACCAAATATGTTACTACTAATACTGGTCTACATCTTATTCTTCTTCTTAATAGCATTCAAAGTAGCTTCTTGATAGTTAGTGAGTGAATAAGCATCAGCTAGTGTTTTAGGCCTAAACATCCTAACTGCCATTTCCAATTCAGTAGGCAACCCACCCAAATAAAAGCTAATGGCATGTTCTTCACTTATATCCACTCTACTTAACAAAGTGTCAAACACATCTTGTTAATCCCTAGCATTTGATTCATACTTCACATTTTAAGTTCAGACATGGGATCATCATACACAGTACCAAATCTATGGATGATAGCATCTCTATACACAGTCCATAACACCAATTCACCATGCAATCTAATGAACTGTCTATGCCACAACAATGCTTTATCAAAAAGATGGACAGAGACGAGTCTTACCTTTTGTTCATCAGGAATATTGTCAATGGCAAAAAACTGCTCACATCTAAACATCCAACCCCTCACATCATCCCCTGAAAACTTTGGAAACTCCACTTTAGTCATCCTACTAACTTGATTTTGACCATTTTGCCCCTGAGTTGATGTTCTTGTTACAACACTGTTTGTCATTTGACTTTGCAAGACTGACTCATCATTTGTTCCATAGTTTGTATGAACCCAACCAATGTCTCATCAATGTATCTTCTTGTGTTTTCATCTACACTTTCCCCATGATTGCTTGTACTTGCAGTTTTTGTTGATGGTGCCATCAGTTTATGCTATTTCTTGAATTGTATGAAAGTAGTTGTTAGTTACCACTCCTTCTTCTTCTATTGAGCAATTACCAACAACTGTAACCGTTCTAGGCCAACTTCAAGTCAATCAAAACAAACCATTAATCCAAAAACAGAGGATTTAAGCACTAATGCGCTGTTCTCGTGGTTGCGATGAGTACTTGACAGCTTGGTTGTTTTTCTAACGGATAACATAAACGTATAAACAGAGTATCAGTGTAATACTCTGAATCTTGAAATGATCGCGGGAATTTGTTGCCGGAATCTTGAATCTTGATAACAGAATTTGGCGGGAAAAATTTAAGTGGGTTTGTGATAATGAGACCTCACCAAGAAATGTCTCTGATACCAATTGATAGGTACACTTAGGATCAATGAGTATCGATAACTGTGTTTTACAAGATCTTGGACAATCAAAAGAAGAAAAGATTATCAAAAGAATCAATGTATTATCAATGGTGGTGTTTGTTACAGGGTTGTTACAGAGTGGTTACAAGAGAGAAAGGAAGGAAACTGAATTCACAAAAGCTAAGAAATGAATTTACAATTGAAAGTATTTAAAAGACATTTTGAGTGGGAAAGTTGGTTAAAACAAAGGAGAGTTGTCCCGTGCACCTCACGTGTGTGTTAACACACATGCGCCTCACGTGCCATATGGCTGAACCAACTTACGAGCTTATTTGACTAAACAAGAGCTTATTAACTAACAGCTCTTAACACAACGATCACTACAACATTTACCAGTTTCCCCGGCGAAATTTTCCCCGACGACATTTGTCGCTGGGGAATCTACACTAAACGACAAAAATAGATCCTACGTGGCACAAGTTGTCGTTGAAAATTCAGCTAAATTATTATTCACTTTTCCTCGGCGACATGTCGCCGGGGATATAGTAGTTATATTTTGACCAAATATTCCTTCGTAAAAGGTGGTGGGAACTTTTCCCGCTTACTTTTCCCCGGCGACATGTCGTCGGGGATTCATCCGATTATTTAAAAATATGTAATTAGTGTTAATGACTATAATCGTGGCGTGATTAATAGTTTCCCCAGCGACATGTCGCCGGGGATAACTGTTTTATTATGTTTTGGGCTTTAAGTTATGCAATTGGGCTTATGTTTTGGGATAACTGTTTTTATTGGACAGTTTCCCCAGCGACATGTCGCCGGGGATTCACTTTGACTTCGTTGACTTTAACAAAAAATATATATTGATGAGACTTGACGAAACAGATTAAATTTATGATGAACCTATACTTGGTTGTTTAACATGATACGTATACCAATGCACCTATACGTGGTCGTTTAGCATGATACGTATACCAATGCAGCTATACTTGGTTGTTAAACATGATACATATAACAATGCACCTATACTTGGTTGTTTTACATGATACGTATACCAATGCACCTATACTTGGTCGTTTAACATGATACGTATACCAATGTACCTATACTTGGTAGTTTAACATGATACGTATACCAATGCACCTATAATTGGTTGTTTAACATGATACGTATACCAATGCACCTATACTTCGTTGTTTAACATGATACGTATACCAATGCACCTATACTTGGTCGTTTAACATGATACGTATACCAATGCACCTATACTTGGTCGTTTAACATGATACGTATACCAATGCACCTATACTTGGTCGTTTAACATTATACGTATACCAATGCACCTATACTTGGTTGTTTAACATGATACGTATACCAATGCACCTATACTTGGTCGTTTAACATACCGACTCATCCGTTGAACGTCTAATGTGTAACCATAACATACCGACTCATCCGTTGAACGTCTAATGTGTAACCATAACATACCAACTCATCCGTTGAACGTCTAATGTATAACCAGAACATACCGACTCATCCGTTGAACGTCTAATGTGTAACCACATACATACCTACTCGATGCGTTGACGTCCAATGTGTAACCATAACATAGCGACTCAACCGTTGAACGTCTAATGTGTAACCAGGTGGCTGGTTTTTGTAGTGTGCAAGTTGTTATGTGCAGAGAGGAAGAGGATGGATATCTGGAGTGTGGCTGCTAGTGTGTAATGTGAAACGTGACAACCGTCGTATAAAGGAGCAAAGGTTTATTAATTAACAGGTCCAGCCTATATATTACTGTATTTTTTAGTTGGTCACTTGCTTGTAGCCTTCAAACCTCTATGGACCAACACACACAAATAATTTCTTAGCAACATATATTGCTTGTAGCCTTGATTTTTTTTAATGATAAAATAACAACACATGTCATTATTTTTAATGATAAAATAAAATTAAATTGATTTTCCCCGGCGACATGTCGCCGGGGATTCTTTTTAATGATAAAATAACAACATATGTCATTATTTTTAATTATAAAATTAAATTAAATTGATTTTCCCCGGCGACATGTCGCCGGGGATAACCACCCACCAAAATTTTCGTTATCGCGCCAATTACGCTAAACGACAAAAAATGTTACTTTCCCAGCGACTTGTAGCCGGGAAAAAACTTATGATAAAGTAGATCTGGATTCCTCCTTCACTGCGAGAAAACTAAAAAAATTATCATATCCTCCCTTGGCGATTTTTGCAGCAATTCGAGCACATCCACCATCACCACCACCGCATCCACCATCACACGAGCACACGTTACACGGTTTGGTTGTACTTATATTTTTTAATTTTGTTAATTATAATATGATTTGGTTAAACAAGATTAGTATTGTTGTAAGATGTTGTTAATTAGAAAAGTTAAGTAATTTTTTTTTTTGGTTTTGGCAGTAGGCGACAGCAGCGAAGAAGGAGAACGAGCCGAGGTTGTATGTATATTTTTTAATTTTGTTAATTATAATATGATTTGGTTAAACAAGATTAGTATTTGTTAATACAAATATCGTCATTAAACGTTATTTATATTTTTGATCTTTACCTAAGTTTTGTTAACGACAAAAGTAAATTTAATTTGTATAAAAGCTTAAAGCTTGTCAAGTTTAATAGATATTAAAACAAGCTTTTTCAAACAATATATTCATCATTCAAGCATTTACATTTATGATTAGTAACATCTTGATATGACTCTAATCATTATGTATGATAGTAGTTTTTAGAATGTGTTAGGTTCTTAAAACCAAACACTACTTATGTACTTGCATATTCCTAAAATAGAAATACAACATATGACATCATGTAATGCATCATGGAAATCATTGGAAGATTTCATTAGATATTTTGTGTGGATTTGTACTCTTCATATCTTACACAATCTCACTTAGATAGAGTTGACTTTAGCAAAGATTTGATATCTTGACTGTCAGACCGGCGGTACCAAATGGTACACGGGCGGAACCCTTTTAAGGGTTCAGCGGTCCGTGACGCTCCCACTTTGGCTATAAATAGCAATGCCAAGTCAAGTAGTTTTTCATCCCTTTCTATATCATATTAGTGATCTCTTTTGTAGCAAAGAAGATCAAGTCACATTCAAGCTTCAAACGAGAAGTTGGAAGTCTTGTTTGTTTAGTGTTGTATGATCTTGTATTGATTCATACTTCATTATTGTATTAAACCATCATAATCTTGTGAGTGTGAGTGGTTAGTATTTTAGTCCTCAAAATACATTGTGTGTGGGAGTGGTTGTACCCTTGGAAAGAACTCGACATCTAGCTTAGTGTCGGAAATAGTGCGAAGTGTAAAGGTTTTCTCCGCCGGTGAAAGGAGCTTGTTGACTAGTGAAGTTAAACTCTCGAGTGTGAGACTCGAGGAGTGGAGTAGGGCAAGGAAAAAGAGTCCTTGTAGACCGAACCACTATAAACAACTTGTTGTGGTTTGATCATTTCTTTCCTTATTTACTTACATATTGCTTGCATATTTCATTAACATATCTAAGATCAATATCAATTGATCTTTACAATAAGTTTCAAAACAAAGTTTTAATTGGTAAACTATTCAACCCCCCTTCTAGTTTTCTACAATTGGTACCAAAGCCTCGTTGCTCAAGAATTTCTAAAATAACTTGTATTTTATAAACTTGAAACGATCCATGGATTCGAAAACTTTAAAGAAGGGCAATCTATGCAAAGACCACCACTCTTTGAAACCAATGGATTTATCTATTGGAAAAACCGTTTTGAAACATATGTAAAATCAAAAGATATAGATCTTTGGTTTATTATTGTTAAAGGGGATTTTAGTTCTACAACAAAGGATATTTCCGTTGATGAACAAAAGAAACTAGTTGCTAAAAATAATGAAGCTAAAATGATGCTTTATAATGCTTTACCTAGAAAAGAATATGAAAGAATTTTTATGTGTGAAACCGCCAAAGATATTTGGGAATCTTTAATTGTTACACATCAAGGTAATTCACAAGTCAAGGATAACAAAATTGATCTTCTTGTTCAACAATATGAACAATTTGTTATTCCTGAAGATGAAACCATTGATTGTGGCTTTGCTCGCTTTAACACTATTATTACATCACTTAAAGCACTTGATGAATCTTTTCGTAGTAAGAACTTTGTCAGGAAATTTCTTAGAGCACTCCATCCCAAATGGAGAGCTAAAGTGACCGCCATTGAGGAATCAAAAGATCTCTCAATAATGTCACTAGACGAATTGATCGGTAACCTCAAAGTACACGAAATGGTGATGGAGAAAGATTCAGAGATCATCAAAGGAAAAAGGAGAAGATCAAATCCGTTGCTCTAAAAGCAAAAGCGGAATCAAGTGATGATGACGAATCTTGCTCCGATAGTGAAGATGAGGAATATGCCATGGCCGTTAGAGATTTTAAGAAGTTCTTTAGAAGAAGAGGAAAGTTCAAAAGACAACCTCGAGAAAAAAGCCATTCGAAAGGATCGGGATGACAAGAAGGGAAAAGGTGAAAGAAAATGTTTTAGATGTGGTGATGCAAGTCACCTCATAGGAGAATGTCCCAAGCCACCTAAAAGCAAAACTCAACGAGCTTTTGTAAGTGGTGCTTGGAGTGATAGTGAAGACGATGAAGAATCAAGCAAGGAAGAGATCGCTCTAATGGCACATGAGTCAAATGAGGTACTTTCCGACTCTTCTTATTCTTCTATTGATGATGACACTTTGCAAAAACAATATAATCAATTGTGTGAGCTAAGTCTAAAAATCATAACTAAAAATAAATTTTTAAAAACCAAAAAGGAATTTTTGGAAAATGAAGTTTATGAGTTAAAAGAAAAAGCAAAACGACTAGAAAAAGGAAAAGCAAATGACGATGATTGTAAATCATGTCAAGAGCTTAAACTTGAAATAGAAAAACTAAAGCTCACACAAGATGTTTTAATAGAAAACAATTCTAAATTTAAAAGGTTTAACAAGAACATCGCTCTTGCCGATGAAATAGTTTAAATTCATAAAACACCGAGAACATGAATGGGCTAGGTTTTAATGAAGTATTAATTCCAAAGAGTAAAAATAAAACGGCCGAAAAGGACGAACATTCTGTCAAAATTGCTGCAGTACAGCACGGACCAGATGGAACCAAAATAAGGGTTCCGTCCGTTGTGCAAAATGGTGCCGTGGGTACTTCAGCAGAAACGAAATGTTCGCAATACGGACCGTACTGAATTTGTTAAAATAACAAAGAAAACCAATAATAGTATTAAACTAAAACCAGGCGTTACTTCAGGAGTAGGACTTGTCAAAAATGAATTTAGATCAAAAACTACTCAACAACGATATAAAACTCCTTTTGCCAAACGCCCTTTCCTAAGAGCAACCACAACGTACAACCCAACTACCAACACAATGGTTGGAATCAAAACTTTCCTAGACCATATCAAACTCCAGATTACATGCCATGGAACTCTTACCCATCGTTTCCATACATGAATCAAATAAATGGTATGGTTAACCCAAACGGACCCATGAGATATTGGGGACCAAATGCTTGAGTTATTTGCTTCTTAGGTATGCTTGAAAGTTGGATTGGAACCTGATGAATGGATAAAAGATAGTGGTTGCTCACGACACATGACGGGCAACAAAAGTCTCTTCTCATCATACCAAGAGTATGACGGAGGTAATGTCACCTTTGGTAGCAATCTCAAAAGCAAAATTATTGGCAAAGGTACGATTGCTCATAACTCCCTAACTATTGAAAATGTTGCTCATGTGGATAGGTTAGGATTTAATCTACTTAGTATTAGCCAACTATGTGATAAAAAGTATAAAGTACTATTTGATGAAAATGGTAGTAAAATACTAAAAGATGGTATCACCATAGCTAAAGGAGTTAGGAAAAATAACATATATGTCATGAAAATAGATAAAACATATAATGACAAACTTTGCCTAACAACATTAGATGATAGCTCATCTCTTTGGCATAGACGCTTAGGTCACGCTAATATGAGACTTATACAAAACCTATCTTCAAAAGAATTGGTTAGGAATTTACCAAAACTTAAATATGACCAACACTTTTGCGGCGCTTGCAAAATTGGTAAACAAACACATAGTAGTCACAAATCTAAAAATATGGTGTCCACATCTAAGTGTCTAGAATTATTACATATGGACTTGTTTGGACCATCCGCTATAAGAAGCTATGGAGGCAACTTATACACTTTGGTCATAGTAGATGATTATTCAAGGTTTACTTGGACGTTGTTTTTGAAAACCAAAAATGAAGCTTTTGATAAATTTGAAATACTTAGCAAGAAAATTCAAAATCTTCTAGGTATCAAAATTGTGTCGATCCGTACGGATCATGGTCGGGAATTTGACAACGAAACTCAATTTGGAAACTTTTGTGATACAAATGGTATAACACATAACTTTTCCGCTCCACGAACACCTCAATCTAATGGAGTAGTAGAACGTAAAAATAGAACAATTCAAGAAATGAGTAGAACAATGCTTAATGAACAAAACATTCCTCAAAAGTTTTGGTGTAACGCCGTTGACACTTCTACATATATTTTGAATAGAGTCTTAATACGTCCTTTCTTAAACAAAACACCATATGAATTCTATAAAGGTAAAAAGCCAACGTTAGGATATTTTAGAGTCTTTGGTTGTAAATGCTTTATTCTTAATACTAAGGATTATCTCACCAAGTTTGACCCAAAGTCTTATGAAGGTGTATTTCTTGGTTACTCTCAAACTAGTAAAGCTTACATTGTCCTAAACAAAGAAACAATGATAGTCGAGGAATCGTTGAACATAACATTCGACGAAAGTCCACCTCCCTCTAAGACATCACCTTTGGTAGATGATGACTTAGTTGAAAGTCAAATGATAGAAGGTCAAGAAATAATTAATAATAACAAGGAAGATGAACCATTAAATAAAGAAATTGTCAACATCAAAGAATCTAAAAGTCATCCTTTAGAAAAGTCATAGGACAACTTAATCAAAGAACCTTAAGGTCACAAGCCCAAAATCAAAGTAATTATTTTTGCTTTGTATCCACCATTGAACCCAAAACCATAAATGAAGCAATAAAAGATGAATCATGGGTTATTGCCATGCAAGAAGAATTAAACCAATTCGTTAGAAATGATGTTTGGAAATTAGTTCCAAAACCTAAAGATCAAACTATAATTGGAACAAAATGGGTTTTTCGAAATAAGATGGATGAAAATGGGATAGTATCTAGAAACAAAGCTAGGCTTTTAGCGCAAGGTTATAATCAACAAGAGGGGATTGATTATGATGAAACTTATGCACCTGTAGCTAGACTTGAGTCTATTAGAATATTGCTTGCTTATGCATGTGCCTATGATTTTAAATTATTTCAAATGGATGTTAAAAGTGTCTTTCTTAATGGGTTTATTAACGAAGAAGTGTATGTTGCTCAACCTCCCGGTTTCACCGACTTTGAGAAACCACATCATGTCTTCAAACTCAAGAAAGCATTGTATGGTCTTAAGCAAGCACCAAAAGCTTGGTACGACCGACTTAAGACTTTTCTTATTGATAACAAATATACTATGGGATTAGTAGATAATACTCTTTTTACCAAGAAAAAGGAATCACATATTATCATTGTTCAAATATACGTTGATGACATTATATTCGGATCAACTTGTCAAGAATTATGTGATGATTTCTCTAAAATCATGCACGACGAGTTTGAAATGAGTATGATGGGTGAGTTAAATTTCTTTCTAGGACTTCAAATAAAACAACTAGAAGATGGCATATTCTTTAACCAATCTAAATATATAAAAGACATGCTTAGGAAATTTGGTCTTGAAGATTCCAAACCAACTAAGACACCCATGTCCTCGGACACTAAACTAACCAAGGATGAGGAAGGTGAATCCGTAGATAACACTAAATATAGAGGAATGATTGGTAGCCTACTCTATCTTACGGCTAGTAGACCCGACATTATGTTTAGTGTTTGTCTATGTGCTCGCTTTCAAGAAAACCCAAAGGCATCACACTTAGAAGCCTTAAAAGGATTTTTAGATACATTAAGGGAACAACGTGTTTAGGATTATGGTATCCCAAAGGAACGGGTGTAGAAACCATAGTGTATGCCGACTCGGATCATGCCGGTGACTATGTCGATAGAAAAAGTACAAGTGGTATTTGCACTTTTGTTGGACATTGTCTCACCTCATGGTTTGCAAAGAAGCAAACGGCCCTGGCCATCTCAACTACTGAAGCCGAGTACGTCTCAGCCGGAAAAGCATGTCAACAAGCTCTTTGGATGAAGCAAGCTCTCGTAGATTACGAAATTCATCTCAACGACATTGTGATACTTTGCGACAACAAAGGAGCCATCGATCTCAGCAAGAATCCCGTTCAACATGCTCGTACAAAGCATATTGAAATCCGCCATCACTTTCTTCGCGACAATGTTCAAAAAGGAAACATTTCAATCGAGAAAGTATCCTCCGAAGACAACATTGCCGACATCTTAACTAAGCCTCTTAAACGAGAACCTTTTAATCTTCTTAGACTTGGTTTAGGGTTAATGGAACCAAACATGTAGGATAAACATAGCCCAAAACATTAGAATAGTCAAAACTAAACAAATTTGTCTTGTATCTGCTACTGTAGCCACGGCACCAAACGACCAAAGCGGAACCAAATTTTTGGTACCGTCTGGTCCGTGGTGTCTACAGAAGCTAAACTGCTATATACAAATCATCCTCTTCCCCAAAACCCACTTTACCAAAACGTGTATAACTTAAACCAAGCTCATTATTGTCATCTTCCAACTCACTAATCACTGAAGATAACATCATTGTAAGTATCCTACCTACATTTCATCTCTTAATTCTGAGTCTAGGATTCTTATTTATGCACAAAACTATCACAAATCATTACATGGGGTTTTATGTATGCTTTTATACCAAATATGAATTCAATTGGCAAATTGCATAACTAGTCATTGAAATTAGGTACTACATTATCATATTGCATAAACAAATCATGCTTCCCACTAATTGATAGATAATGAATATAAGGCCCTATTCAAACAACCAAACACCCCATGTCAAAAGTTTTGAAAAGCTTCTCACTTGTAGGAAAACAATTTTTTCATTGCTAATACAAATAGAAACGTTAAATTTTCATCACTTGCATGCTCTTGAATACTAAAGGTATTGCATAACTAATATGCATTCCCGGGTATATTCAAATGAAGCCACATTGAATTAGGAGCATTTGGGTTATCTCATGGTATTTGCCAAACAACCCACTAAAACCATCTTTGTGCATAAAATGAGTCGAGATAACCGCAACTCCAAATTGTTTTCATATAGGCACACACTAGAACCAAAAACGTTAAAACTTATTCTCATTTTTTAACATATTAACTCTTGTCCTTAGGAATAACCATGGTAGCCGCAAGATTCTATGATCACAAAGACACCCTTAACTACATTCCCAAACACCACAAAACCAAAGGACTTACCAAAGAACAAGTAGAAATATTTAGGGGTCTAGAATCAAGGTATTTCCATGAGGGTAGAACCATTCACTCATCCTTCCTTGAAAACACCAACCTTCGTGAAGAACTAGCCGCCATTCAATTCGATTGTCTTCTTGACATCGATGAACCAATTTGTCCTAGGTTTGTGTTAGAATTCTACGCTAGTGTGACCAGCTTTAGTGATGAAGACGATGATGAATTTTGTCTTAGGTTTAGAATTAATCAAAACGACTACACCATCACCTTAGCCAACTTTGCTCAAGTGCTAGGAATTCCCAACCGAGGAACTTGTGTCTACTCGGATAAATGGTCACTCACCGCTCTTGATGCAATCAATGACCGCTCTCTACCCTACCAAACCCGTTTGGCCGACAAGGATGTCATCCGTGAACACCTTTTTAACCCAAAAGTGACACAACCCGAGTTACCCGAAAGGGAAAAGAAGTAAACCGAGATCCATATGGAATGGAGCTAAATGAACTTAAGCCCGAATTTAAGAAATGGGAGGAGCTACTTAGAGCCAACGTCATTAGCACCATAGGAAATAGGGATCACATTAACGCTTGCCTTTGTCATATGCTCTACAACTTGTCCACCCGTCAACCATTCAATTTAGCCTACTACATAGCTAGGAGAATGATTGATATTCCAACTCAAGGATCGGTTGCTCTTCCATACGGGATGCTCCTCACCCGTCTCTATAGAAACTTTGCACCAATTCAACCAACACCAAAAGGATGCACCTTCACTATGAGCTCATCCCTCACATCTTTGTACCTTTGAGTGATGCACGAGTTGCTAAGACAAAAGGCAAGAGAGCAAAACCTCCAACTCCATCATCATCATCATCAAATAGCTCCGAGAATGGTCTTCCAAGCTCTCTCTTCCGCCTCATGAGTATTATGCGTCTCTTCCCGAAATAGAGAATGAATCAACGGAGTTCAAGCAAACTAAGGGAATGTTCAAGTGCCTTGGTAGGATGATGAACAAGATTTACAAGAAGTTGGACAAATAAGGGTACTTTTAAGGAGCGTTTGGAACAATACATTATCATTAATGTTTGATACAATTTGGTTGTTTTATTATGTAGGATGATAATATAACCTGAAACAATGGTGAATGCTAACAATTTCATGCAGGGGATAGCGCAAGTATGCTATCAAATTTTACCCATTTTCACTATAATGTGAAAATCAATAAGCCTTGCTCAAAATACATGCTCCACTATGTTTATATATATGTTATCTGCTTTTCCTAACTAGAAATGTTTAGTATAACATGTTTTGAGAAGAATTTCAGGTTTCGGAAATGTCCCCGACACCTAAAAACGAACTCTGTCCATTTTTTTCGCACTTCACGGATCGACGGCACCATAATTTTGGTACCGTCCGTTATGTAAATTGTACCGTACGCCGTGCCGTACAGGCGACCAGACGGCACCCTTTTTAGGGTTCCGGCCGTGTATGATTTTGGTGCCGTGGATCCTTCAGGTAACTTTCTGAATTTCGACTATTTCGTGATTCCAAATTACCATCCAATTCTTATAAATCAATCCTAACTTGCTTATACCCTTATTAGAACTAGTATAATTCACTTAGGTATATAAGAAATCCATTTCCCACCAAAATTCAAAAATTTGAAAAATCCACCCAAGGAGCCCTTTTGCATAAAGGAAGGAACCAAATTTTTGGTACCTTCAAATCCGTTGGTGATCTGAATATTAGGAAATTCCACTCACTAGAACACATTTATTGCAAATCTTTTCTTCTTCACTCCATCTCTCTTGAATGGCTTGACTTGGGTGATATGACTAGCATTCAACCCACTTCCAAATCATTAGGAACCTCATCTCTTCAATGGCTTAACATCAAATCAAACACATTTCTCCATGATTTTTCACTTCTATAAATTGAGAGGTTTTACCATGATCATCCTCACACCTTCTTCATTCTTACTATCATCTAGCAAAGACAAACCAAAGTCAAAATGACAAAATCATCTCCAAAACCTTGCAAGAAGACCGCTAGAATTAGTGTGAGGCCTTGTTGCTTTGTTCACCTTAGCTCCTCATCCGAGTCTTCTCCACTCACAATCTCATCTCCCATCTGAGATGATACAAACCTCACCTTAGCCACCCCTACTCAATCACACATTGTGATCACCACTCCACCACCAACAAAAACACCAACTTCACCTCCACCGGCACCCATCCAAACATCCAAAACACCCTCACCACCTTCACCAAGGTCTCCAACTCTCATTCCCATGGAGTTGTTTTCCACTCCACCAACCTCCCCGAACCCTTTCTTGGAGGACTTGGATGACTTGCCCCCTAGGCCAAATCATCCACCACCATTGCCATCCTTTGGCTCAATTGAGCGGATGGCTCATAAGTCACCTCGGTCATCTCTTGACCCAAACGCCCCATTAGGGCCTAAACCTCTTCTCTTCCACCCCATTCACAAAGACATTCATGGTCCTTTGTATGGGGATCATTCACTTCCCACATCAATGTCACCTCATCTTGAGGACATTGAGGAGTGTATGTGGGATGCCAATCCCACTAGAGAGAGATTCAACCGAACTCCACAACCTCCACCAATTCAAAGGCATGGTGGACTCTCACTTGAGTGAGACAATGCAAATGCAAAAATGCTTTGCTTGCTATCTCACATCCATCATGACCACCCCAAACATTTCCACCAACACCAACACATCCACCATTCCACCACCACAACCTCCCCAAACATTCTACCCTCCAAGGCATGGTTGCTCAACTTGTGAGCAAACGGGCCAAACCGTGGAAAGGACCCGGGTTATGGTCCATGACTTCCAAGAAGAAATGAGGTTCATCCTCAACCACATCCTTGAGCGTCTCAACGCTCTTTCACATCCACCATCACTTTAGGATGGTTTTAGACTAGTCTTTACTTTCTTAGGATAATTTTTTTTCTTGTACTAAAACACATCATTGTGTTCTCTTTTCATGATCTTTACTCATGAAAAATTTTAACTAATGAATGTTGTTTATTATATTGTTGGTGTCATTACATAGTGTTTGGAAATGCTTGTGAATGATCATTATTACTAACATTTTTTGTAGCTTTATTTTCACAATCCATGAATCTTCCCATTAAAGCACCCAATTAAGGGGGAGCTTTGAACAAGGGGGAGATAATAGCTCGGGCTCATTACATTCCGCATAGCCTCTTCTTTTTGTTGAGACAAAAAGGGAGAGAAAATATAGAACTTTGAAATTATTTATATTTGACTTTTCTGAAAAAGTCAAACTGCATACATTTGACTTCCTAAAAGTCAAACAGAACCCTCATTGATAATACTTGACTTTTCCTTAAAAAGTCAAACTGCATACTTTGACTTTCTGAAAAAGTCAACATCATGCATCAACTAGTGAATACTTTGACTTTCATAAATAGTCAAACATCATACACTTGCATTACCATTCTCTTTTCAAGTTCTAAAACTAATATTTTTATAACTCTTGTACAAACTTTGTATCTTTTATAAAAATAAAATTTATATTTTGTCCTCAACAAAAGGGGAGATTGTTAATACAAATATCGTCATTAAACGTTATTTATATTTTTGATCTTTACCTAAGTTTTGTTAACGACAAAAGTAAATTTAATTTGTATAAAAGCTTAAAGCTTGTCAAGTTTAATAGATATTAAAACAAGCTTTTTCAAACAATATATTCATCATTCAAGCATTTACATTTATGATTAGTAACATCTTGATATGACTCTAATCATTATGTATGATAGTAGTTTTTAGAATGTGTTAGGTTCTTAAAACCAAACACTACTTATGTACTTGCATATTCCTAAAATAGAAATACAACATATGACATCATGTAATGCATCATGGAAATCATTGGAAGATTTCATTAGATATTTTGTGTGGATTTGTACTCTTCATATCTTACACAATCTCACTTAGATAGAGTTGACTTTAGCAAAGATTTGATATCTTGACTGTCAGACCGGCGGTACCAAATGGTACACGGGCGGAACCCTTTTAAGGGTTCCGCGGTCCGTGGACGCTCCTGTCCACTTTGGCTATAAATAGCAATGCCAAGCCAAGTAGTTTTTCATCCCTTTCTAACATACTCTCATACATATCTTCTCTCTAACCTTTCTAACTCAGTTTCATATCATATTAGTGATCTCTTTTGTAGCAAAGAAGATCAAGTCACATTCAAGCTTCAACGAGAAGTTGGAAGTCTTGTTTGTTTAGTGTTGTATGATCTTGTGTTGATTCATACTTCATTGTTGTATTAAACCATCATAATCTTGTGAGTGTGAGTGGTTAGTATTTTAGTCCTCAAAATACATTGTGTGTGGGAGTGGATGTACCCTTGGAAAGACTTCGACATCTAGCTTAGTGTCGGAAATAGTGTAAGCGAAGTGTAAAGGTTTTCTCCCCCGGTGAAAGGAGCTTGTTGACTAGTGAAGTTAAACTCTCGAGTGTGAGACTCGAGGAGTGGAGTAGGGCAAGGAAAAAGAGTCCTTGTAGACCGAACCACTATAAACAACTTGTTGTGGTTTGATCATTTCTTTCCTTATTTACTTACATATTGCTTGCATATTTCATTAACATATCTAAGATCAATATCAATTGATCTTTACAATAAGTTTCAAAACAAAGTTTTAATTGGTAAACTATTCAACCCCCCTTCTAGTTTTCTACAGTATTGTTGTAAGATGTTAATTAGAAAAGTTAAGTAATTTTTTTTTTTGGTTTTGGCAGTAGGCGACAACAGCGAAGAAGGAGAACGAGCCGAGGTATGTTATAATTTTTTTTCTCCTTTTGGTATCCCGGGTGACATGTCGTTGAGGAATGATTATTGTTTAAATTTTGTTAGTTTATAGTTATTATTAGTTGAATTGCCTTGAAATATGCTCGTTTATAATTATAATAAGTTGTCAATGATAAAACTTTGTTGATATAAGCCGTTTGTTTTCTTTGTGTTATTACCTTAAAACTTTGTTGATATGAGCCGTTTGAACCCTTTAGGAATGTTTTAGGATTTTAGTGATTAATTTTGGAAAATCCCCGTCTAAAATTAATCATCCTATAGAAAACCCGTCCGAAATTAATTTATTAGAAATTAATTTCGGAAAGTCCCCCGTTTGGGACTGCTTTTTGAATGTTTTGTCTCATTTAGGATATGAATGCGTATAATTGGTTTACTATTTGAGATGATTTCGACAGTGTTTCTCCTTTACTCCTATGAATATGTCTTTTGACACAAATCGTCGACTGCAGGCGTGAGGCATTTAAAGATTAGCAATACATTCTCGTAACACAAGTCAAACAAGTCTTCTACCTTGAAGATAAGACCAAACCCCACCGGAAGGTCGTTGAACATGTTAATCATAATTTTTTTTCGACGGGGGTGTCATCGTGGTAGAGGACGATCCTGATATTATACATTTCGACAACTCATCTGATCTCCCACTTTCTACTAGTTTGAATGACTTGGATAATGCGACCTTGCATATAGATGGTCAATCAACGATGGTTGACGCACCGCCATATATCATTGATGTTCCTGACGAAGACAATGATATTATTGATGATGAAGACGCCCTTCCTCACGATTTAGTAGATTCTGACGAAGACAATGATATTATCAATGTTGATGATGATGGTGTTGAGAAAGTTTATTCTAGTGAAGAAGAAGATTGATCTTGAGTTGTAACTTGCAAAATACACTTATATATTTGAATGAATGAATGAAATTGTTGTGGATTGTTTAAATGTGTATATTTATTTGGATGTGTATGTATTTGGATGTGTGCATGCTTATATTATTTTGTTCATGAATTTCTATATCTTATGCTAATTGTACTTGTACAAATGTCGTCAGCAGATGTTGCCAGTCCAGCGGCGGTGACGGTGGCGGTGAGGATCGTCCACCTCCAGACCGCGTACCCACCGGTTGCTGGGCAGGCTTCATTAACCGAGGTAAGAATTTCTGGATTATTGTAATACAAGCATAAATTTGATACATATATTGAACTTGCTTGCCTTGAATTTTTATGACTTTATCACTAACTTGATTTTGCGGCAAGGTAAACGAAAGCCCCAATTTGGGCGGCAGGGGAGCGTGCAGGCTGAATACCCGCGACAAGACCCGGAACCTTTCGCTAAAGGTAATCGCAGAAGAAAAAGGTCCCGTCTCGATCAATTTTGATGTGGGTGACAAACAAACCCTAAACCCTCTCGGCCCCCATGCGGCTCACTGGTCTAACTACATCGGGGAGGTCGTTAGGAGTGTGCCGTTTTACTACCCTTCTTGGGAGAAGGTCCCGAAGGAGAAGAAGGCGGCGATCTTTTCAGATATTGGGGTCAGTTATCCTTTTATGTTTATTTCATTATCGTGTTCATTTATTTAATTGTGTATATTTATCTAAATTCGCTTATTTATTTATATCATATAAATACATATATAAATTATATCTCTAACTCTGTTTTCGTTTTGTTGTATATGATTGCAGACCTTGTTTGACCTCAGGCCGCACATGGAATCCTCCCGCTGGACCGAGATCTACGAAGGCATAAACTCGCACTTGCAAAAAGCCTACAATACCAACAAGGCTTCTTTCAAGGCAAAGCATTGGAAGGTAGACCCCACCACCGGGAATTACGATGTGGAGGCGATCAGGCGGGCACGTCCCGAGGAGATTACAGCGGCTGATTGGGATGAGTACATTAAGTTTTGGAATGACCCAAGAACCTTGCTCGAGCCGCTACAAATCGGCTAAACCGGCAAAAGAGCCAGGTCATATCTCGACAGGGATCCCGGTCGCTGGCTTGCCTTCGAGATGATATGGTAATAAACATTATAATTATTTTACATGCATATATACATATATATCTGATTATACGCTTTGGTGTGTTGTAATTTGTCGTTTTTAAAATTATTCATCTTATATGCGTGTGTATGTACAGAGGCAGGCCTCAGAAACTCAGGAGTACCCTTCACTCATCAACACTTTTTGGCGAACACATACTGTTGGTGGGGTATTCCCTAACGATGAGGACCGCCGGATATATGTAAGTTTTGTTTCAAAACACACTTTAATGAATTATCGAGAAATAATGTAGCAACCCAACTAATATATTTACTACTATCTTGTGTTTTTGTCACTACATAGGAGGAGATGAAAAGGCTTGAGGCTACGGGTCAGCACACGGAGGATGAGATCAATGAGTTGGCAATAGGGGGTAAGCTTCGTGGGCATATTCCCGGTGTGGGTCGGGTATTGCCAGCACGGGCCACATCTAGGCCAAGTATGCCCGCCCCCGACAAGTCGCTCAAGAGCATGCACAGAAAGGTAGACTTTATGATGAGTCTCTTCAGAAGCGACGACAGATACGCGGATATGTTTAGGGACTTTGAGTCGGGTGGTGCTAGCGGGAGTGGCGGGTGTGGTGATGACGAGGAGAGTGGCGGTGATGAGGATAACGACGACGAGAGGTAGTTGTGTTATATATTATTAGTATGCTACATTGGTACTTTAGGTAGTTGTGTTATATATTATTAGGTTCATCTTGGCGACATTTAAACACTTGTTTCCCTATCTATCAATGCACATATTGACTTTTAAGTCTTGTTTATGTAAAAGTTGTGATGTACTTGTATTGCGTTGATCCGTTATATTGTATTTGTGTTTTGGTACAAGTTGTGGTGAGTCTATACAGGTTTTGGTACAGTTTTATTTGGTAGATTTTTTCCGGAAAAATTTCGGAAAAAATCTGGAAATCGCCTGCAGTGCAGGCTGTATTTAAAAAAAAAATGCAGACCTTTCCCCAGCGACACATCGCCGGGGATTACCCCCACTAAACGTTGACAAGTCAACGAGAAAACACAGTTTCCCCAGCGACATGTCGCCGGGGATAGTATGCTCACTCGTTGACTTGTCAACACATAACCACATTATCCCCAGCAACATGTCGCCGGGGATAATAAAAAATTATCGTTAGTGTTAATTAGGCGTGTTAATCATTTAGCTTAATCCGAGGATTCCCCAGAAACATGTAGCTGGGGATAACATGCCACCGTGGCACTGCTTCTTTGACTGAAAAATGCGTGGGACCCACGTTGTCGCCAGGGATTATCGCTGGGGATACAATCCCTAACAAGGGTTCCCCAGCGACTAATCCCCAGCGACATGTCGCTGGGGAAAGGTTTCCCCAGCGACATGTCGCTTGGGAAAGTCCCCAAATGTCGCTGGGGTAACCGGTCGATGTTGTAGTGGATACATAACGTTTCGCATTTTAAGAACGGATATGATGATACTTTTTTCGATCAAATGATAAAACTTGTAGGTCAACGCAAACCACTAGGACGAATGATGTAGTTTGCTCAAAGTAGAATTTTGAACCCTTTGTTTGTGGTCAATGAAATAACGTATTGTGCCAAATCTCGATCCGAAAGGAAATTGAGTGTCACGATTTATATATTCCTATTGACTAGAATTGCTCTACCACTTTCCTCGAGGACCGATTCCTATGCACATATGAAGACATCTTATTTTTTTAGTTGATGTATGCATGCAGTCAAATAAAGCCTAACTTTCATTCTTTAGGTTTTCTAACGTAGTGGCTTATTTTAGCAGGTTGGTGTCTTTCACATTCCTAATTAGAATACATAGGTATTATCAAACAAATAAGAATTTTTTCGAAAAACATATTAAAAAGGAAAGGAATAGATATCCCGGTGAACAGAAAAGCAGTTTGCATTGACTTACGAGTTTCGTGCTTTGATCGAAAAAAATGAATCATCAGTCCCTAAATATGAAACATTATATATCGTTGGTCCTTCACTTTAACGGGTCACACTAACTCTCGTTATACTCCCACACGTGATACCCACGTGAAGGTATTCCAGTCTTTGCCACCCACACCGGCATTTAAATCCCGATCAACCTCCATCTACTCCCATCATTTAACGATAACCACATACCACCAATCCAAACAGAGGTATAGGTGACCTTGTTACAAAAATAAACCCTTTAAAATTGTTTCACCAAAATCTATTGTACCCGCAAATTGTATTTGCACGCCATGACTATTTGCGCTCTTAACTTATACCCGTAGTAATAAATACACATCTAATTTAATCAAATTAAGATTGTATTATAAATTGACACGTGACATTAAGTGCAAAACTGTTTGCACACCATACATGTTTGCACGCTTAGTTTGATTAAATTAAAGGTTTATTAATGTGACACGCAATAAGTTTGGTCTCCATGTTTTTGCACGCCTAGTTTATATAAAAAGTAACTAGCTGAGTACTCGCGCGATGCGGCGACGGATATTCTGTAACTAAATTTTTAAGTGAACAAAATTATTTTGTTTTTGACTGCTAGATTTCAGATTTATGATTTGAAAGCTTAATTAGATTGTACATTGTGGCTAAATGTTTGTATATTTTGGTGAATGAGTGTTTTTAATAGTGTATTAAGTGTATATGTTGAATAGTGTTTTTTTAGTTTTATTTGTGTTTTAAATACTTGTAAATTATGCATATTTACTTGTATTTGTTTAAAAATCTATTTTTAGTTTATTCATGTGTGAAAGCTTATTTATATTGTCCTTTGTGGTTAAAAAATTGTATTTTTAGATGAAGAGGTGTCTTTAATAGTGTATTACTTGTATTATATGAATAGTGTGTTTTTAGTTTTATGTGTGTTTTAGATATTTATAAATAATGCTTATAAGGTAGTATTTGCTTAAAATTTTATTTATGGTGATCTTAAAATAATAAATAGGAGGGAAGTGTTTTCCTCCTTTATAAAGTCATTGTGGGTTTCTACCCCATCCACTTAGGAGATCCACCCCATCAATCATTAGTATTAATTAACTTTTTATTTTTTTTATTTTATTTACTAATCATTAGACAATCATTATTATTAATTAATTTTATCTTTTGGTTGTTTTTTTTATTTTGTCTTTTTTAATTTTACATTATATCATCTTTAGAGTTTGTTCAATATAAAATAAAGTAATGTATCATGTTGAAACTCCATGAATACGATTAGTTGGGCAAAAACTCCATGAATACCAAAACTCGAAAAGAAAATTCATTAAATGAATTTATTAAGTATCAATTATGTTACATTAAATATGAGATCAGAATTAATAAAAAAGTTACAAAATTAATGCATTGAAAAATACAAATAGTCAAATAGAAAAAGTGGGGTATAAACCATATGACCCTTTATAAATAGTATAGATGATTAATATTGTGACACGTGACTGTAAGTGCAAACGTTTTTGCTCTCCATGTTTTCACACGCTTAGTTTTCTTGTTTTATTTATCAGAAAATGGTAAGATGGGTTATAATGTTTTGTTTGTTGTAGAATCATTATTAATATACATTCAAAAGTGAAAGAGCTAGTAACAATCGTTTAATAAAGTAGTTGATGGTTACAATGTTTTTTTTTAATTGCCATGTCTTATAAGCGTACAAAATGAAGAAAGCGATCAAACCAAAATACACGTATAGTGGTTCTATTTTTTAGTATTTAGTATTTAGTCAACCAATTAAAATGTGACACGTAGCTCTTGATGTGCAAAGCATTTGCACGCTGAGTAAATTTTGGTAAAGGCCGAATTTGTGTCGATAAATTCAATTTAGAGAGAATTGCATATATATCTCTCTCTAAAGACTCAAAATTTAGGGAGAATAACAAATATACCTTTCAAAAGCTTATAAAATTTCATACATATCCAATTTATTAAATTATATATTATTAAAACATAAAACAAATTATAATCATATGTTATTTTTGATTTTGACCAGTATGCCCCTAAGTTTATTCTTTATATACAATACAGTAATGTTAGCCTGTAAACTCAAACTACCATTGTCATATATGAACAATTGCTAATTGACTAAAAAAATAATGGATTGCTTTATGTATTCGTATATAATATATCAAAGAAGGGATGATGTTGTTGGTGCCATAGATGTCATAGTTAACTGAGAATAACAAATGAACAATGCAACCATAATTTACAACCAAAGAAACAAATAGATTATTTGGCAAAATAATATCGTTTGCAAAATAATAAGAAAATAAATTCAAAAGAAAGACAATTAAAAATAGTTTGCAGCGAATAAGCAATCCCGAAGATATACATTTGCGACAAATTAAGTTAATGCTTCTTCTGTAAGAATTTTATTGTTATCTTAAATCATTAAATTATTTTTTATACGTTACATATAGAGTGGATTAGAGAATTGATTGTGACAGTTATGTTTGAAAGAGGAGATTAACAGCTGAAAAAGATGAAGTATGGACAATTCAAAATAAAATATGTTTTACTAAAATAATTCAATGTTGCATATGTATGAGATTTTTAAAGCTTTTAAGAATATATATCTAATTATGGTTTTAAGTTAGATATATATGTAATTTTTAATTTTTGAAGGATCGGTACTTGACCTTCTTTTCTTCTTTCCTCTTCGCCCGTCACCACTAAACTAATCCAACTTGTTCATCTTCAGTCATCACCACACCCTAAATACACCATTAAAAAAAAAAATACATAATTGACTTTTACAAACTTAATTATAAACTCATAATGCATTATTTTTACAGCATCAACAAACAAACTCAATGATGTTGATAATTCTAACATGATAAGTGACAAGCACCAACGTCAAAATTCATACAAAATCAAAACCCACTGGCTCATATTTATTGCAACCCAATACCATAAACAGATATATGTACGTCATTTCCTTTGTAAATAAAACATACACTAGCACATCTCTTTCATACATACTCCATTCTCATCAAATAAATGGAAAAAGTAAAGTTGAATAAGACCAAATTTCTATTTTATTTAAAATTTATTGATGGGTTATTTTATGACAGATTGAAATTTTTAATGCACAAAACATTTAAAGTTCCTTTTTTCACATTATTTTTTTTTTCAATTTATACGGATTTATTGTATTTTAATTTTGGAATTCAAATGATTATTTATGCAAAAAAATCAAATGAATGGTGGTTAGGGCTGTGGAATTACATTTGTGTGTCATGTTTGGTGTTTTATTGGGGTGGTTGTTTGGATGGAAGAATAAAACCTACTAAAGTTATAAAAAGGTGGGGATTGTGTGTATTATGATAGATTGTGGTCTATGGTTTTAGGATTGGGGTTCGATATGAAGCTGTTTATGGTTTTAAAGAGGTGGTGAATGGAAAAAGATGGTGGTGTGTGATGATGGTCGAAGATGTAGATGTACAAAGAAAGAAGATAATGTTAAAAAGGAGGTGGTAAAAAGACTAAAATATTTTTACGTGGATATCACATGGGGAGACTTAACATGTGTTAGATGGTGCATTTTTTTCCATAATGAAACTTGTTTGTCAACGTAAACAACGAAGACGAACGATGTAGTTTACTCTTTTATATATAAGACATTGAAAAATTAAAATCAGTCAACGGTGGCGGCAATTAATAATAATGTATTCTTATTTTCGTATAATGAGGGGCTGTTTGACAAAAAATATGGTTTAGCGCTGAATGAATCTACGACGCTGAATGAATAAAAGACTCTGAATGAATTTGATTCTGAATTAAAATGAGTTGTTTGACAGATGTTTTAAATTGACTCTCTGAATGACACAAATTACTAATTTAACCTTGTGTCATAATAATGAAATATACCTTTTAATAGATTGTTTCAACTTAAGATTACAAAAAAAAAATGGTAACGCAATTAATGGATTTAGTAGCGTCCAATCTTTTGTTTCACAAACTTTATAAAAAATCGTGGATGACATCCGATGTGTAATCTTTGATGAATAATAATTAAAAATAAAAAAAGTGCCAAAAGCTAGATAGATTCTAGAATTAAAAAATTAAAAAATATCATAGCTTACATATACTCCGTACTCATTAGACAAATAGACAAATAAAAAATTAATATTAAAAGTAAAAGTACACATGTGAATTACGGAGTATGATAAAGTGTTAAATCACGGAATGGTTTTTCACCCCTTCCCAAGCAAAATCGTACAGAGCCTTATGGAATGAGTCAGCATATTATTTTCATTTACCAAACATGCAAAGCACTGACCGATTCAAAGGCCACCTCAGTCAACCCATTAAGTGCCTATCAAACACCCTCTCATTCAACTACCACATTTGACTTGTCATTGTTAGTTTATACTATAATTTAAGCATGCTACTATTCATTTCCCTTGCCAAGGAAGAATTGTATCCTTTGAACATAACATAGTTCATAGGTATGAATATGTTCTTTCCTACCAGTGAGGAGGCTGAATCCTCCGTCACCTTTGAGTCGTTACACCAACCGTGTCGTCAGTTTACTTTTTCCGAAATTCAACTAGCAACCGAAAACTTTGATGAATCACTGGTAATAGGCCATGGGGGATTTGGCAAGGTTTACCAAGGAAAAATCATATACGGGGCAAGTCTTTTGACTGCTGCTATAAAGCGGCTCGATACAACTTCTAGTCAAGGAGCCTCCGAATTTTGGGCTGAAGTAAAGATGCTTTCTAGATTAAGGCACCGTCATTTGGTGTCTTTAATTGGTTATTGTAACGATGGGCAAGAGATGATACTTGTTTACGAGTATGTACCCAATGGAACTCTTGCAGATCGTCTCCATAAACGTCGAGCTCCTCTAACATGGGTGCGAAGACTCAAAATATGCATAGGCTCGTGGCTTAGACTACCTTCACACAGATGCGGGTATTAAGCCAAGAGTTATTCACCGTGACGTAAAGAGCACAAATATACTATTGGATAACAATTGGGTAGCTAAGATTTCAGACTTTGGGTTGTCCAAAATAGGTCCGACGAATCAGCCATCCACATATGTTAACACTTTAGTGAGAGGTACATTTGGATACATAGATCCAGATTACTTTCTAACGGGTAGGCTGACCCGAAAATCTGATGTGTATGCTTTTGGGGTTGTATTGTTTGAAGTTCTTTGTGGGAAACAAGCGGTAGATAGAAGTATTGATGAGGAGCATCGTGGTTTGGCAACATGGGCTCAAGACTCCATTAAAGAAGGTATGCTAAAGCAAATTGTGGATTTTAATTTAAGGGGGACAATAGCTTCTAAATGTTTAAAGGAATTTGCACGACTAGCAGCTCAGTGTTTGAATAACCATCCAAGACAACGTCCTACAATGTCCCATGTTGTCGTAGTTCTTGAGTCTATCCTAGCCCTACAAGAGAAAACTAACAATTCATTGCACATTGAGAGAATAAAGATATATGGTAGAAAAATACGTAGAAAGGTACCTGAATTTCTCTTTCCATACACTCGGGAAAACTCAGGTACATGTTCTTTTAGAAGAATATTTGCATATGTTCACTTTGACTAATAAATATATGTGATAGTTTTCCGAAATATCTTATACTTTCTTTCATCAGATCCATCTGTAACAATTGTTATTTGTTGAACTTCTAGTTGGAAGCACAAGTTTTAAATCCTTGGATACATTCCTCTATACTGTTGCGGGTGAAGACCGAATATTACGTCAGTTTAGTTTTAGTATTATCAACATTGCAACTGAAAACTTCTCTGAAGTTAACTTAATTTCAACAGACTTATATGGTTCCATGCACAAGGTATCCATAATAACGATGTTTTTAGGCTTTTTCCTTTATTTCCTTGAAATTACAACCGTTTCTTTTTCCTTCAGGGGAAGCTAGAAGATGGTCGAGATATATCAATTATTGGGCCTTATTCTGATACCAAATATAAATTGTGTATAAATGAAGTGTCGATACATGTAAAGCTTGAACATAAAAATTTGGTTCAGTTGATAGGATATTGCATTGAAGGAACAGATGTTTTCCTCGTCTATGACTTTGCACGTATGGAACTCTGGATTGCTTTATTTATGGTAAACTTGTTTTCTTTAATTGTACACCTTTTGATTAAGTATCATTGCTTGGTTCGACACACAGTAGTATTGTTAACCATCTGGATCGAAAACTATGTAGTATAGTTTCTTAGATTATACTTTTTGTTTTTTATGATCTGTTTTTGTAGATCATACTCGAGATCCTTTGGACTGGGATTCCGGAGGAAAAATAATACTAGGTGTTGCTCGGGCACTCCTTTACCTCCATAAGCATGCTCCCATTCGTATCATTCATCGTGATGTAAAACCGGGTAATATTCTGCTAGATGAAAGTTTTGAACCCAGACTATCATGTTTTTCAATTGCAGCTTGTTACGCAACAAACGAGCCTGGTTGCTTTGACACTGTGCGTTGTGGGACACTGTAAGTATATATCCATTCATTTGAAGACTACCAATTTAATTCTGAATACAGTATCATTGAAAAATTCAAATGTTTTACTTTTAAAAGGATAAACCATACTCATCGGATCATAAAAATTAAAATGAGTCTCGTAATGGAATTTCAGTTCTCGCCACATTTAATATTGCATATGTTATAACAGTATTGTTTCCAGCATATGCATGTTTGTGTTTGTTTGTCTTTTGTAGTTCAAGTTAAGATTATTTATGGTGTTAGACGTTGCTAATATCTAATTTTTTGGCAGGGGACACATGGCACCAGAGTGTTTTCTTGTTAACAGTTGTTTAACCACCAAGGCTGATGTCTTAAGTTTTGGCATTGTTGTTTTGGAAACTATAACTGGCTTCAAACCGTACAGGTGGATTCCAGGAACCAACAAGTGCTTGGTAGATTATGTAAGTGTGACTATTAATAGTTAGTTCTTTAGATTGTATTGTATCATGGTATTTCTTCCTAAGCGTCGTAGAATTGCATGTGGGATTATAGTTACAGTTTCTGGCATGTTTTTTGAACTAATGAAGGTTTGGAGTAATTGGATGGAAGGAACATCATTAAATATAATTGATCCTAGAATATATGCTGATCTAAGTTCTGTGACGAGACTTATCCACGTTGCTTTGCTGTGTATTCAAGAAAACCCGACAGAGAGGCCACCAATGGAGGAAGTTATTGGTATGTTGCTTGGAAGCTCATCTATTGATTTGCCTGTCCCAAACGAGCCAACATGGGCGATTAAAAAGGATTTTGATGCTGATTATGATAGCGAAATAGTGTGATAATGTATGAGATCATACTAGATACATGATGAAATTTGTATTGTAATATGATAATGTACGGACTTTGACAGATCGAAACCTAATATGAGCGCGTATAATTTTGGGTTGGTTTTTTCTTTGAGCAGAAATTTATCATGACAATGGATCTAGTGTTGAGAAAAAATCACTTGTTCATGATTTATATACTCCCTCCGTCCCAAATTTTAAGTCCACTTTGACTTTTTGATTCGAACTTTGACTTTAAATATTTTTGTTTGTATTATAAAACACTTGATGAAAAATAAACCAAATGAAAATACATTTAAACCACAATCTATTTATATATTTTGCATCAAATATTATGTAATACAAATAAAATTATTTAAGGTCAAAGTTGAACTTAGAAAGTCAAACTGGACTTATAATTTGGAACGGATGTAGTAATAAAAAAGGAATAATGAGGAAAAACAATTGTTGATTGCGCTTTAAGGAACTTTGCATTCGATTCGAGTTAGTTAATTTTCATGAGCAGAGTCGTAACAAACTTTTCTCACATTACTCATCCTCACCCTCCATCTAAATATAAATCAAGATTAAAAGTATTTTATTATTTCACCTATTTAAATATCTCTTAAACCGCTAATTATTAAACGAAAATAATTACACAATGGCAATGAACATTTAATTATCTTTCTATAAACGGGCACTTTGATATACTTTCGAAAAAATAAAAAAAAAAATAGTTTTTTCATGTTTTTTCGCCTTCTTTTTTGTTTGTTTTTTTTTTCGAATATGAGATTTGCATGAAAAAATCACATGAGACTAAACACTAATTTGAATATCACATGTGTTATTAGTGTTATACTACATATGATATGCATATCATATGTGATTTAAATCACATATGTGTCACACCCCCAAATTACCTGTTTTGCAGCGGAATGGAATTCCTGGGGGATGACTGTCATAGCATCACAATCACAGTTATATTGAACGACCTAAAGTGTCGTTCGAAAAGAACATCGTTTGATATAGTAAACATTCAGTTACAAAAGATATGTCCCAAAAAGGTAGTCAACATTTGCGGAAATAAGTTTGTTACAATTCAAACGATGTTTTAAAGTGCATAAAATCCATGTGAGAGCGTCGTCCTTCGCGACTCTATGATAAGTCCTATGCATGCCATGATGAATATGCCTTAGATACCGAAAATACATTTAAAAGTGTCAACACAAAGGTGAGTTCATAGAGTTTATGTAAATGTTTTATACGACCACCACAAGTATAAGTTATGTATGACAAATATGTCACAAAAAAATGATACAATTGCTATATAAGCACATGACCATTAGTGATTATGATGTTCGCCCCAACAGAGTGTTTTTAAACAACACTCAAATAATGATAATGAAATGAAATGCATCCGTTTGACCAGTTGGGACCACCACCCGGATGGAGAGTCACCTCAATAGATCTATTCACTTTCACTTGCTTCTTCCGAATGCGGTTCATGATTATGAAATGGGGACATTCAATTGGCAATGAGGTAACTTAAGCAATGTAATGAATTTGATATACTTGGGCTCGTAATAAAATGATGTGCAATGTATTCCCCCCCGTAGGTTTGAATAATGTATAAACTTAATAAAACGGGGCTATGAAAACTCACTTGTACAATGATGCGATGGCAAAAGTGGATAGCTGAAATGAGCGCAACTCTAACTGTGACCTATTATGAATGATATGTTCTATAATAAGTTATGATGTAATGTTATGCATGCAATTCGTATGATATCTATACCACTTGTGAATTTTTGAAAATAACGTGTATCGTCGAAAAATAATCTTATAACGTCTTGACAATTTATAAATTATTTTACAAGTATTTACGTTAAAATAATATCCTACGATAATCATTTAGTGTTTTATTATGAAATTATAACTTTTCGTCGTAAAACAATGTCATTTGACAATTCATGAAAGTGGTAAATGGCCTCAAGCTCGTAAAATGGTGCACATCGAGTGTTAGGAAACAAACTCAACGGTTTTGGAAATCTTGTAATATTATCTCAAAGTCTTAGCTTTTAAATTTTATCATAGAGATCTCGATCATGGAGAAAAACATAGGTAAAGTAGGGTACTTGTACCAAAAATATAGTTTAAGGGTAGTTTTCGGCAAAGTTTGAGTGACCGTATATTACTCGTTACAACTCCGTTTGACGAACGGTTGGACATTTTGGAAAATAGGCTGGTGACTACTTTACTAGAAGACATCGTTTTCTAAAAAGTACTCCATCGATGTTAAAAACGACACCCAACATGGTCCTTAGCGGCAACTACTTTTTGTCTAATGGGAAAAATATATGTTTTATACTTGTAATAAAAGTTACGACAACCAACTGTTTAAAATGTGAATAACTTAGTCGTTATAAGTCCTTTTCTCATTTTATATGTCCTTAGCTTCGTGTTAAAGTATACTAATATATTTTTGATAAATCGACTCATTTAGATAACGCTTAAGACTCATTTTCAACCCTTAAAAAATCTGGACAGCATGCTGAATTTTCCGGAAAATATAGTTTTCGTCGTTAAACTTGAAAATAGCATAACTTCTTCGTTATAACTCCGTTTTAACCCGTTCAAGCGACAACGTTTTCGTTTTAAAGTATATTTTCTGAATATCTAGCCCAAAATATTTTATAAACGTCGAATTTTCAGATTTCACAAAATGATCAGACCCTTATTTAATGTTGTCGAAATTGATTTTCTCCGTAGTACTTATTCTAACCACTTCAAATCAACACCAAATTTATTAAACCTACCATACACCTTCTTAGGGTGTCATGGGTTCCTAGACATCATCAAAAATGATATGTTTCAAGGGATAATTATAGGATGTTATATATTCAATATATGTACTAAAAACAATTAAAGTGGTATAGATAATCATATAACTTGCATGTTTTCTTCAAGCATGATACAAATAACCAAAGTATGAATATGAAAGAATAAAAATGATCATGAAATGCCTACTAATGTAGTGATGAGGTTTAAAGAACAAGGTTTTTCCTAATACCCTATGTTTTTATTTCAAAACCTTAATTAAGAGTATACTAGTGTTTAAAATTAAGCTTGATCTTTGAAAAAATTTGCTTCTCTTGGTCTTCACCCTTGGCGGTTCATACAATGGAAATGGGAGGTATATTTTTTACACCTTGGGTTTTATGTAAGTATGTGTTAAATGTTTGTATATAATTAATATAATACATGTGTAATGTCTAGTGTAAACTAGTTAGGATATTTTGTATCATATTTTTGTTGAGTCATGGCTCAATGTCGACAAGGGAAAGAAAACAAAACAAAGTTAGTGAATTTTGTTTAAGTAAATGTATTAATGTATATGTATAGTTGGTAATTTTGTATATAATAAAGTATTTAGGGTAGCGTTAGCTATAAATAAATTTTAGCGGAAAAAAATAAAATATATCGATGTCATAAAAATTATAAAAATACATTTCTTACAAAAATTTAGTGAAATAATAATTATCGAGTAGTAGTTACAAACCCGTCGTAATTATATAAATATAACAATTTATATACAAAATAAATTTAAAACACCGGGTAAACTAATAATATAATTTTATAGTCTTAAAATGAGTATAAAATATATAAGGATATTTTTGGAAGTGTCGGATCAATTTTTCAAAATAATGTTTGACGATAGCGTTTATTTAATAGGAAAATAAACGTTTAATGAAATATGCAAAACCATGCATGAACTAATATGATGATGACGTTACTAATAATATGTCGACTAATTCTAGTCGATATGAAATGTCCTCAGTGATTTTTCATGAATACGCAGCTTAACCCTCCAGGTTACGCGTATTGATACTCAGTAACCTAGTTCGAAAATGATGAATAATGACTCATGAATAGTGATTTTCTCTGAGAATGAATAGTGTTTCATGAATAGTAAAATTTTGAAATACCATTTCAAAATATCAAATCGACTTCAAAAACGATGAATAGTAAAATGATGAATAGTAACCAGTGAATAGTAAATTCCCGAGATGAATAGTGAAATTTTCAAAGTTTGAGAAATGTCCTGAAATTACGAGTTGTCACAATATGATATACATATGATATTAGTGTTAAATCACATGTGATATTCAAATTAGTGTTTAATCACATGTGATTTTTTTCATGCAAATTTTAGTAACGAAAAAAATGTAAAAAAAAACGTGAAAAACACGAAACGAAAAAAAATAATAATAATAAAAATAAAATAAAATAAAAATTGTCGAAACTATATCAAAGTGCCTATCTATAGAAAGATAATTAAATGCTTGTCGTAATCGCATATATTATTATTATTTTTTTCGCTTAACGATTAACGGTTTGAAAGATATTAATATTTGAAGGAAAAAAAATGAAAGTGGGTTTTAAAATTATTGGGATTAATTTCATGCATTAGATCAAATAAAAATGAATGAAAGATGGAGGGTGAAGATTGATTCCAATATTCTATAATCAATTTTTATTATATATATTTTTTGAGCTTTGATACATAGGCCTAACTAAAGAGACCTAAAAAGAGACCTAATGCATAAATGAATTGTACAGCACTGTTACTGTACAATTCATTTATGCATTAGATCTACTTTTAAGCCTCTTTAGTTAGGTCCATTTATCATTTTCCATATTTTTTTTAAGTAAGTTTTTTGGTCCCCATATTTTTGGTCATACCCATTTGTGCCTAGATGTGGACAACGGAGCGTCGTAATCCAAACATCAATGTTTCTCTGTGACGGTTTACGTGAATGGTACGAGTGGGTGGGGATTACCCATGTCACGTACACATGTTGCACACGAACAAAACATTTAATTTATTTGTATTATCCCTTCTCCCCAATCTATACAAGCAGAGCAAAGTTTTTTTTTTTTATGAAATTTTCATATTTTTCTACTATGCTATGGCCGCTCGACTTCAAGCAACTCACTGTAGTAACAATTGGTTGTATTCATAGTTTAGCTCGTGACATATAATTAGCATTACATCTAAATGTAATTTCCGAATATATTTCATTCCAAGTCCATCATTCTAAATCCTGGATTTATAATTCCTAAATATATGCTACGCTTAGTTTTTAGTTCCTCGGAGTTTTACTTACACTAATCTGTGTGTTCTTAGGATTGAGTATAACATTTCTTTCATAACCGCTAATGGGCGGCTGAGATTTCAAACTTTTGTGTTGTCCAAAATGGGTCGAAGTCCATATGCTGCTCCAAATCTGTTATCTGTGTGTCCCCAGGCCCGGTCATAATTTGTGTGTGAGCTTAATAAATCTAGCCACCATTTCATCTGTTGGGCAGGATTACAATAGAATATTACTCAAATTAAGAACGAATAGTCATTTAATTAATATAAGCCTTGAGTCTAATTGAAGGACTATCACTAGCTATATTATGTTTACTTGGGATGATGTCAGCTGGAAAGTCTAAGGGGGTGTTTGGTTCGCCGAATTCGTTGTAATTCGATGTAATTGTAATTCGAATTCCAATTACATAAGGTGTTTGGTTGGTTAATGGGCGGAATTGTAATTATGTAAATTACATTGGGCCCACTTTTTTGATGTAATCTAAATTACATTGGCATAGCGATGGAAAGTACAACATTACAAAGGAATTCACATATTTACAAAATTAACCCCACACATAAGGAATTCACACATCTCTTACGTATCTTTCTTACCCACTATCTGGTTCAATCATGTGATATTTGTCTTGACTTCCGAAAATATTCATAAACTTTGTTATATCTACTACTGAACAAAACGTTAGATTTTTTTTTTTTTTTTTTTTTCAACTCGTATACTTACATTTAATTTCACTTTGTAATGGTGATGATAAACCTTTTGTATTTAACGTTTTGAAATTTTTTGTTTCATATTTCCTAATGTCTTTGTAACCTTTTTTAAGTCATGTGTGTATAGTCATTTATAATATTTATATTAATTTAGCTAGTCTTAACATATAAATGACACATAAAAAAAAGTCACAAACATTAATGGGTAAAATAAATCACAAACATTTATGATATTTACTATTACTTTTTTTATGGATAATTTTATGAAATTTAAATTACAATTTTTTTTCAAACCAAACAGACTTATGTAAATGAGTTACACCTGAATTACATTACATCCTGCCAACCAAACACATGACCAATTTCAACAATTCAAATTACAATTCATCCAAATTACAATTCCTTCTACAAATTACAATTACATCAGAAACTTTCATTGAACCAAACAGCCCCTAAGGGTCCGTTTGGTATGTAGACGGGTTTAAGATTTGGATTCGAATTTAGATTCAGATTCGGATTTGATATAAGAAAAAAAAAATATTTTATAAGTTATAATAAATATTTTATATTATTTGAAATTAAATTATACTATTTTTATAAGATATGAAAACAATGGTCCGCTACTATCTACACACATTAAAAACAACTAGGCGAGTACCCGTTCCTAGCGGCATCGGTTTCTAGCGGCAGACAATTAACGATATGCGATATTGTGGTAAGTGTTTCGTATAACGTTCAAAATAGAACGTGAAAGGATCAAAATGTAATTTACGAACCAAGTCTACCTATACCGTCAATTTGAATCGTTGTAGCTCCGACAAGTTGTCGACATGAACATGAACATTCAATCGGAGAGTTTGTGTTTGTTTTTCCAAATTTGTCTATAAAACATAACATGATTAACAACACGTAAAGTAAGAAATCGTAAAGTAAATTTACCCAAATAGCATTAAAACAACATAATTACCGTGGCATTTGTTTCACTTTGGCATGCATGTTGACATCTTGATTGTGAGAAACATGTGCTTCATGGTTTGACATTGCAGTCTAGTGATAAAATTTTGAACATGAAGGGGTATTTTTGTCTATGCGTTTTGGAGCGATTATTGATTATCACGTTTTGAAACGTGATAATTTATTCAAGGTGTTTGGATGACTTATCTCAAACGTGATTATTTACTTTTTTTCACTGAAACGACGTTTTGAAAAAGTAAGGTTGGGGCTTAGCCTGAAAAAACGTGATTTTCAAAACTTACTTTTTTAGAAATGTGATTTTAAATAAGCAGAGACAAACACCCCCGAAGTATATTATGATGTGTTTGTGCTATATTTATAGTAGGTCATGTTACCCCCATTTAATATGAAAATCTCGTTTGACTTTTTTTTGCTATAAAACATCTTGAGTACAAACACCTTGTGTAATATCGTTTGACACCTTGACTTTTCTTATAATATCGTTGACACATTGCCTTTTTTTTATAATATCGTTTCCTTAAATATCGTTTGACATATATACGTCTTGTGTTGTCAAACACCTTGTGTAAACTTATTAGCACTGTCACAACTAAAAATTTAAACTACTACAGTAGCAGAGATTTAAATTACTATATAAGTTACAAATATTTAAGCATTGTATTCAACATGCTACATGAGAACCACATTAAAACAAACCTTGCCAATGACATTTTATTTATAAAAAGATAAACCAAGGAAACAAATTTTTAACAGAAACAAACGACGTGGATACTTAAAAAACAAATGCATGGATACTTAAGGAAACAAAGACATCTCGTTAAACAAGATGTTTTAACAAGATACAAACAATAAGGATACTTATAAAAATAAAAAACATAAACTCTATTCTTCATCGGTGTCACTTTCATCAATCAAACTATAAACCCTTTTCCGACTAATTACTCGAGTCGCAACGTTGGCGTGGTATTTCTCCTCTTCTCATCATCATCGTCCACTTGAGATGACAATAACGTCATCCCAATCTAGTTTATCAGTTAGGGGTTGTAAAATGGAGGATGTGGAGCACGATTAGGGGGGGGGGGGGGGGGGGGGGTGGGGGGCGTATGAAGCCCGAAAAAAAAAAAAAAAAAAAAAAAAAAAAAACAATCATAAATAGAGACGATCGAAGCAACCAACCTCGAATGTAAAGATACGCGAATGTGAAACCAACCTCAAGATCATCGTCAATATTCTTTTCATTTTTCATTGCCATGTCTATGCGTATGAAAGTAAACAAGATGAAATAAATCAATAATTGTGTTCTTTATATAGGCATTTGAAACCTTACCATATATAATGTTTGATGTTTGAAGTTTAAATTCAATTTAAATGATCACAATTTTACCGCCATGTGTTTAATATGAATCTTTTCCTTCAATGTCACATTCAATGTCAGTATTGCGCTTGTAGGTTTTTTCATGTTGCCGTTTTCAAAAGTAATTAGCAAAAGTGCGTATTTTTAAAAATATTTTAACTAAATATTTAGTTTTCTTCTTTTCACAAAATTATAGAAACTCGTGAAATTTTAACACTAATCAGCCATCCTCTCCATGATCCTCATTATGATATAAACTTTTGAGTTAACTACATTTTTGGTCCTTGTGGTTGTACCTGGATTTCACTTTTGGTCCATTTGTTTAAAAAGTTGCGATTTTAGTCCAAAATGCATAGTTTGGTTCCACTTTTGGTCCATTTTTCCAACGAAGTTAGTTCAGTTAGTTAAGTCGTTTGCAACGTTAGTCCTTATAACCGGTGGTTTGCAACGTTAGTCCGCTTATACCAAAGATCCTTTGCAACATTTGCAACGTTGTCCTTATCAGTTAGTTAGTCCTTTAAAAAAATTCTAAAAAAAAAATTCGGAAAAAAAAATTTAGAAAAAAAATTATAATTTTTTTTTCTAAAATAAAATTCGAAAAAAATTTCGAAATATATTCTAAAAAGAAAACTTTTTTTTTTCCGAAAAAAATTCTAAAAAGAAACTTTTTTTCAGAAATAACTTTTTTTTTTTCCGAAAATTTTTTTTTTCAAAAAAAAATTTCGAAATATATTTTAAAAAAAAACTTTTTTTTCCGAAAAAAATTCTAAAAATATATTCTAAAAAAAATTTTTTTTTTTTCCGAAAAAAATTTCAAAATATATTCTAAATTTTTTTTTAAAAATGTATATACATTGAAAAAACGTTTTTTCAATGTATATACATTTTTAAAAAAACGTTTTTTCATGTATATAATTTTTAAAAAACTTTTTTTTTAGAATATATTTTGGAATTTT
>OU343221.1:268714430-268800577 GCA_910596185.1 Chrysanthemum makinoi
TTTAATAATCAATTTTGAGTTATACATATCATCAAACATGTTACATGCAACAATTAACAAAACTAACAACAACAATTTAAGAGCTCAAATTCAACGAATTAAAACTAAAATTGATACAATTAACACGTTATTTCAACAATGTCCTAATGCGAATTCACAATTTCAGTTCAAATAAATTTAAGAGCTCAAATTCAACAATTAACAAAACTAGCAACAGCAATTTAACAATTTCAGTTCATGAAGTAGCAACAATTTAACAGTTTATACCTGAGCGGTTTGTTGAGATTCTAATTGTAGTGGTTTGTTGAGATTCTAATCGTAACAATTCGACATCAGCAAGACGTTTGAGAAGATGAGTTAATGTTAGAAAATTTAGTGCACTTGTTGGATTAGTTCACACCTTGTAATGGGTAAGGAGGTACGGAGTGTACACCCATAAGGTCCCTGAACACCCTGACTCTAATAGTGGTTTGTATTGGTAGTGCTAGTGTATCGCTTGTGGAAAGTACCGCTTGTGGTTTCCACTCGATAGCGATGTTTCCAATCGATAAGCAGATTTTACTGAAGCAGTGTTTCCACTGAAGCAGTATTTCCACGAAGTAGTGTATCCAATCGCTATATGTAAGTACCGATGAAGGTACTGCTTGTAACGGGCATTGACCTATTCAAGTGGCAGTTACAACTGCATAATGACCACGTTTAATTGGTCATGTAACCACTAACGGCTATAATGGGGATAATTATGAGGCTATTAATGGGCCGATTAATACTCATAATTTCATTGGAATAGCTAAGAGTATTTTCCTATAAATAGGAGATCTGTTTATGCATGAAAAGGACACAGAAAACACTAAACACTTCTAAGCGAAAGGGTTATTGAATTGTGCCTAATTCTATAACTGCATTTGGTCTTATCCCAAGTAGATATTCGTGTAACCCAGGCATTAGGGTCGAATAGTTTACTTTAGAAAGTGATCACACGATTCCAAGTGATATTCGGTAACCACCTAGTGGTATTTGTTTTTGCTGAATAGTTGCTTGTTTCTGCTGAATTGATTATCTAACCCTGTTCTGGGAGCACACGACCAACAATCAAAGTAAACTATTTTGTGATAATCAATGGATTCAAACTTTGCTAAGCTGGATAAGTTTGAAGGGGTGGACTTTAGGAGGTGGCAGAAGAAGATGCACTTCTTGCTGTCAAGCATGAGTGTGGTCTATGTGCTGACTACTCCAATTCCTGATGATGGGGATGATGCTACGGTTGAGCGATCAGAGGAGGAGCAAGGGGAGAATGGTGACTACATATGCAGAGGTCTTATTCTGAATGGTATGTCTGATTCTTTGTTTGATATTTATTAGAACTCTGAATCTTCCAAAGAACTGTGGATTCCTTGGATGCCAAATATATGGCTGAGGATGCATCAAGTAAGAAGTTCCTTGTTAGTAATTTTACAAATTACAAAATGACTGATTCAAGACCAGTTATGGAACAATACAATGAACTTCTTGGAATACTTGGAAGGTTTAAACAACACAATATGCACATGGATGAGACTATTTCAGTCTCTTGTGTTATTGATAAACTTCCTCCTTCTTGGAAAGATTTCAAGCATATCTTGAAACATAAGAAAGAGGAATTAACTCGTTGAGTTGGGCACATCCGCGCATTGAGGATTCTCTCAGTGGTGCGGATAATGACAAGCAAAAGAGTAGCAATGCTACTGGACCATCTGTTGTCAATATGGTGGAGCATAACAACTCCACCAGATACAATGACAACAAAGGCAAACGCAAATATCATGATAACACAAGGGCCGATCCTAACAAGAAGGCAACACCTACTTGTTGGAAATGTGGCAAGACTGGTCACATTAAAAGGACCGCAAAGGTGTTAAAGTTGGTGGTAAAGCCAATGGATCCAGCACTAATGGTTCGGGAGTGGTGGTTCACCAACTCACTGAAAGGTCAAAATATGTTTAATAAGTCTTTTCAGATTTATTATGTTACATATGTATCTGAATCTTTTATGTGCAGGATGATGATGTTGCGTGGTGGGTGACTTCGTGCAACAGTTCATGTGTGCAAAGATAGAAGCTAGTTCAAGACTTATGAGTCAATGAATGATGGTTCTATTCTTCACATGGGAAATGAGTCAACAACCTTAGTGCTTGGTCGTGGTTGTGTAGATCTTAGGTTTAGTTCAGGAAAGATTGTAACTTTATTTAATGTTATTCATGTTCCTGATATAAGGAAAAACTTGGTTTCAAGTAGTGTTTTGAATAATCATGGATATAAACAAGTTATTGAGTCTGATAAATTTGTGCTTTCTAAGCATGGTGTTTTTGTTGGTTTTGGTTATTTATGTAATCAAATGTTCAGGCTTAATATTTCCACTGATAGTGTAAATTCAGCCTTTGTGACCACCTCTGACCAGACTGACTCTACCCTATGGCATGCTAGACTTGGCCATGTTCATTATAAAAGGATGCAAGATATGTCTAAGAATGGGTTGATCCCAGCTTTTGATATGGACACTGAAAAATGTAAAACTTGCATGTTGACCAAGATTACCAAGAAACCTTTTCAGGGTGTTAGTCATGAGACTAATCTCTTGGAGCTTATTCACAGTGATCTGTGTGATTTGCATGCCACTCCTTCTTTGGGAAATAAGAAGTACTTTGTGACATTTATTGATGATGCTTCTAGATTTTGTTATGTCTATCTATTACATACCAAGGATGAAGCATTAGATAAATTCAAAGTGCTTAAAACTGAATTTGAATTACAACTTGGGTCTTTGATCAAAAGATTAAGGATGATAGAGGTGAGTACATGGATACTCTGTATTTTCGTCTGTTGGAATAATCCATGAAACGATCGCCTTTTATGCTCCTCAAAGAAAGTGGTATTTCGAAAGGAAAAAGTGGTGTGAAGGAGATGGTTAATTCCATGTTGTCCTATTCGGACTGAGTCAAGGGTTCGGGGTGAGCCTATGTTAACACTTGCTATTTATGAATAGAGTTCCCAACAAAAGGAACAAGGTTACCCCTGATGAACTCTGGACTAAAAGGAAACCCAACCGAACTATCTCGTGGTCCGGGTTGAGGGTTGTAAGACTCCCTAATCCAAAGCAAAAGACTTTGGGTGAAAGAGGCATTGACTGCATCTTTGTTGGATGTGCTGAGCATTCCAAGGCTTTTAGGTTCTATGTTATTGAACCTAATGAATATGTTTTAGTTAACTCAATAATTGAATCAAGGGATGCAACTTTTGATGAGAATAGATTCACATCAGTCCCTAGACCAAGTCAGAGGATTCCTAATGGAACTCATGACACGGGTGTATCAGAGGTCCCTGATGATGAACCATCAGTGGTCCCTGATGAGGTTGTGGTTCAACAACTGAACCCTGCTCGGGAAGAGAAAAGGGTCAGGACTCCAAATTCATTTGGACATGAGTTTCAACTATACCTAGTTGAAGGAACCAGGGATGAGGTCTCAGACCAATACTCCTATTGCTTCATTGTTGAGGATGATCCCAAAACATTTGAAGAAGCAATGAAGTCCCAGGATATTGCTTTCTAGAAAGAAGCAATCAATGATGAGATGGATTCCATCATGGGTAACAACACATGGGTGTTGGTTGATCTACCACCAGGCTGCAAACCTCTAGGTTGCAAATGGATTTTCAAAAGGAAAATGAAGGTAGATGGAACTATTGAAAAGCTCAAGGCTAGATTAGTCATTCAGGGCTTTAAACAAAAGTCGGAATACTATTTTGATACATATTCCCTTGTGGCTTGTATCGTACCATAAGACGCGATTGCTTTGGCATCTATTCACAACTGTTATTCATCATGGATGTGAAAAATGCCTTCTTGAATGGTAATCGAAATAGAGGTTTATATGAACCAACCTCGTGGCTTCATCTTTCCCCGGCAATGAAAAAAGGTGTGTAAACCGACAAGTCTCTTTATGGACTTAAGCGTGCACCTAAGCAATGGCATCAAAAATTTGATGAAGTGGTTTTGTCTAGTGGTTATGTTCTTAACCAAGCCGACAAATGTGTATATAGCAAATTTGATGAATCGCAGGATTCATCATTTGTCTATATGTTGATGACATGCTGATCGGCACTCCACTAAAACCAGTTGACCTCGACAAAGGAATTTTGTCATCAAGGTTCTCCAATGGGCGACACGGGGAGGCCGATGTTATCCTTGGTATAAAAATTAAACATGAAAGTAAAAAAATTCTATCTCTCGCCTCATTATATTGAGAAGGCGCCGAGGAAATTCAATTACTTTGATTGTACTCCAGTGAGTACACCTATGGATACTTGTGAGAAGCCGATGCCTAATCATGGCAAGGTCAGATCTAAACTTGAGTATTCTAGGGTAATTGGGTCACTGATGTATGCCATGACTTGTACAAGGCCCGATATTGGTTTCAAAGTGGGAAAAATTGAGCGGTATACTAGTAATCCTAGTGCTCATCATGGCAAGGCGATGGTGTACTCAAGTATTTGAAGAGAACTATGGATTATAGTCTCATATACCGTTACCCATCGTTGGAAGGTTACACCGATGCAAGTTGGATCAAGAACATCAAGAATTGCCTACCGGTCGGGTATTCCTACTTGGTAGAGGTGCAATTTCTTGGGCATCCAAGAAGCAAACTTGCATCACCACTCAACAATGGAACTGAATTTGTGGCCTTAGCAGCATTGGTAAAGAAGTTGAATGGTTGAAAAACTTGCTTCTTAAGATTCCATTGTGGCCTAAACCTATAGCACCTATTTCTATCCGATGTGATAGTGCAGCTACATTGGCTAAGGCTTATAGCCAAATGTACAATTGTAATTCTAGACACTTAGGTGTCGACATACAGCATGATTCGTGAGCTTATCATGAATGGGGTGGTATCTATAGAGTTTGTTAGATCTCAAATGTAACTTAGATGATCACTTGACGGGGTCTCGGCTAGAGACTTGGTTATAAAGTCTGCTAAAGGGATGGGTTTAAGTCCAACTTAGTCACCGAATGCTAGGACACCCAACTCCTCCCGAGGAAACTTAGGAGCTGAGTTCAATGTGGAAAGTTGAACATTCAGTGGACTGAGCACATGTTTTATTTACATCCCAAGGTTGTGCTTAACCTCACAAAGGAGGATGAAGTCTTTACTTCTTAATGGTTATTTTTCTTTGAAAAAGTGCTTGGCGGGAGCATGAATAAAGAGGAACCACCTATGTAAATGTTGAAGTTTTTCGCTTCAGAATCTTTGGACTTTTAGCTTTTACAACATTTATGAATTTGGATATGGACACATGGCTTGTATAGTATCGTGAGCTGATAAGTGTTTGAAAACTTGTGTGTATTTTATCTTCATGTATTCAAATGGGTTGAAGGGTTCAATTCTTAGAACACCCTGATTCTCGAATATTTGAACGTATAATTTACTAAGATGAAAATTCAACCACGGACATTTTCGTTTATTCACATGTTTTGCTTGATGTTTATTTTTCATGCAAAGGAAGTGAACTAAATTTGGGGAGGATTGTTGGAAAATTTAGTGCACTTGTGGGATTAGTTCACACCTTGTAATGGGTAAGGAGGTACGGAGTGTACACCCATAAGGTCCCTGAACTCCCTGACTCTAATAGTGGTTTGTATTGGTAGTGCTAGTAGAAAGTATTGCTTGTGGAAAGTACTGCTTGTGGTTTCCATCGATAGCGTGTGTTTCCATCGACAAGCAAGATTTCCACTAAAGCAAGCAGTTGTTTCCACCAAGCAAGAGCCAATCGGGGAAGAGTTTCCATCTCAATGGCAGATGTTTAATCGAAGCAAGCAAGAGCCTAATCGGGCGAAATCGGCAAAGAGCCTAATCAAGGGGCGTGTTTCCAAAGCAGAGCTTCCAAGCGCTAATCGGGCAGTATCCAATCGCTAGTGCTATGTAAGTACTGATGAAGGTACTGCTTGTAACGGGCATTGACCTATTCAAGTGGGAATTACAACTACATAATGACCACGTTTAATTGGTCATGTAACCACTAACGGCTATAATGAGGATAATTATGAGGCTATTAATGGGCCGATTAATACTCATAATTCCATTGGAATAGCTAAGAGTATTTTCCTATAAATAGGAGATCTGTTTATGCATGAAAAGGACACAGAAAACACTAAACACTTCTAAGCGAAAGGGTTATTGAATTGTGCCTAATTCTATAACTGCATTTGGTCTTATCCCAAGTAGATATTCGTGTAACCCAGACATTAGGGTCGAATAGTTTACTTTGGAAAGTGATCACACGATTCCAAGTGATATCCGGTAACCACCTAGTGGTATTTGTTCTGCTGAATAGTTGCTTGTTTCTGCTGAATTGATTATCTAACCTTGTTCTGGGAGCACACGACCAACAGTTAATTGGGGGTGTTTGAGCGGTTTGTGATTTTGATGGAAATTAAAAAAAGTTTTTTATAAAAGGATAAACATAAGTGATTGAAACGAATTTTAATGAGTTATAAGAATTAGGTGTGCGTGCAAACTAAAATTCGTTTTGATTAAAAATAAATATAGAAAAGTATAAACTAATTAATAATTTTATAGTGTGAATGATTTAAAAAAAAAACTAGTTACCAAAATAAAAAGATATTTTTTACTTACATATATTTTTTTCTATTTATCTAATAATATAATGTAAAATTGTGGCTAAACATATAATTTTTATTCACATTTTCTCACTGTTTTAAAATCCAGGTTAACCTGGCTGGTTAAACCGTGAACCAGTCAGGTAACCGAAAGGCAGTTTTGAGTGAAAAACTTGTTTAAACCTGTTGAACTGTGACCCGCTTAGTCAACCGGGTCAATTAGAAAAACGAGTTTTTAAAATATTGCATATTTATAAAGTGGTAGTAAAATTATACCTTTGCTTACATTTATCTAAAAGTGTAGATAAAAACTTAGACATTACTTTCTCTTTTAAACAATTGTAGGTAAAATAATATTTTTACTAACATTTCTTAAAAAGAGTAGATAAAATTATAGTTTTGCCCACATCTAGGATTGTAAACGAACTGAACGTTCAGTGAACATTTCATGAACCGTTCGGTAAAAAGTTCGTTTATTTATTAAATGAACGAACATGAACAATATTTTACGATCGTTTAGCTAAATGAACCAACATGAACAAAAGTCACGTCCGTTTATTTATGTTCGTGAACGTCCGATTATGCGTTCGTTAACGTCGCTTTATGTTCATTTATTTAGTTATGTTCGTATATCAAATCTTTTAATTGTATAATTTTTAAATTAGTTTGTTTAAACAAAACAACACTTTTAAAACAATATTAGATGCATAATTTAATAAAGTTTATAACAAATTTGTCTATGTTCATTTATGTTCGATCGTTATGTTCGCTAGCGCTTCGCTTAGTGTCTTAATGAATGAACATAAACGAACATGAACAACTCATTTCTTAATAAACGAACATGAACAAGAAATTCGTCCGCTTAAGCGCTCGTTCGCTTATATGTCCGTTAAAGTTAAATGAACGAACATGAACAAGACTCCGTTCGTGTTCGTCCGGTTCGTTTACAGCCCTACCCACATCTTTTAAATAGTGTGAGTAAAATACTACACTTTTGCTCACACTTTACAAAAAGTGTAAGTAAAACTTTCATATCTCCTCACACTTTTTATTATGTGTAAGGAAAACTTACACTTTTGCTTACACTTTTCAAAATGTGCGAATAGAACTAAAATTATGCTCATACTTTCTCTAAAAGTGTAAGGATTTGTGGACTTTTGCTTATACTTATTACATGTGTCATTATAACAAGTGTCACTAAAAGACCTTTTTCTTGTAGTGAATGGTCAATTCAAAATAAATTATGCTTTACTAAAATAATTCAAAATTGCATATGTATGAGATTTTTAAAGCTTTTAAGAATATATATGTGATTATGATTTAAAGTTAGATATATATGTAATTTTTAATTTTTGAAGGATCGGTACTTGTCCTTCTTTTCTTCTTTCCTCTTCGCCTGTCACCACTAAACTAATCCAACTTGATCATCTTCACTCATCACCACACCTCAAATATACCATTAAAAATAATAATAATAATAATTGATTTTTACAAACTTAATTATAAACTCATAATGCATTATTTTTACAACATCAACTGTGGGGAATTTGTAGTAATAACGAACACCAACGGATATGCTTAGTCTCTGAAAGGCGTGTGAACACTTTCAGATCGAATCAATTTGGCGGTTCTACCAAATTATTCAATCGGATACAATTCAGAGTTGAGAATTTTCTGTATGTTTGTGTATGAGATATAATGAACCGTTATTTTGATAATGACCAAACAAACCGTATATAACATGTTACGGGATAACTGCCAATGACAGCTTTTAGGGCCTTTGTTGTCAAGTTTTGTCCCTCAATTTCTGAAAATTAATCTGAGGAACAACACTTCAGCAGAATCAATGACTTCAAAGAAAATCCATCAGATTTCGCCAGAATACAACCCTCAGAATCCATTGAATTCTAAGCAGAAACACAACTTCAGCAGCCTTTACATAGCAACTTGGAAATAAAATTTCCCACCGACCCGGCAGAGCCTGGCCTCCCTGCCTCGACTCAGCTGCGCCTGGACTTGACAGCCGCCACCGACTCGTCTTGGGGCTTCGCCCCTAAGGTCATAATAAACTCAAGTAGATGTGCACTCCGCACCTCCAAACCTAAATGATGTATTATCATGATAAAATTGGTCAAACAAGTTAATCCAATTACACTAAAATATCCAACATCAACAAACAAACTCAATGATATTGATAATTCTAACATGATAACTGACAAGCACCAACGTCAAAATTCATACAAAATCAAAACCCACTGGCTCATATTTATTGCAACCCAATACCATAAACAGATATATGTACGTCATTTCCTTTGTAAATAAACATACACTAGCACATCTCTTTCATACATACTCCATTCTCATCAAATAAATGGAAAAAGTAAAGTTGGATAAGACCAAATTTCTATTTTTTTAAAAATTTATTGATGGGTTATTTTAAATGCACAAAACATTTAAAGTTCCTTTTTTCACATTATTTTTTTTTTTTTTAAATTTATACGGATTTATTGTAATTTAATTTTGGAATTCAAATGATTATTTATTGCAAAAAAATCAAATGAATGGAGGTGTGAGGGCTGTGGAATTACATTTGTGTGTCATGTATGGTGTTTTATTGGGGTGGTTGTTTGGATGGAAGAATAAAACCAACTAAAGTTATAAAAAGGTGGGGATTATGTGTATTATGATAGATTGTCGTCTATGGTTTTAGGATTGGGGTTCGATATAAAGTTGTTTCTGGTTTTAAAGAAGTGGTGAATGGAAGAAGATGGCGGTGCGTGCTGATGGTCGAAGATGTAGATGTACAAAGAAAGAAGATAATGTTAAAAAGGAGGTGGTAAAAAGATTTTTACGTGGATATCACATGGGGGAGACTTAACATGTGTTAGATGGTGCATTTTTTTCCATAACGAAACTTGTTTGTCAACGTAAACAACGAAGACGAACGATGTAGTTTACTCTTTTTTATATATAAGACATTGAAAAATTAAAATCAGTCAACAGTGGCGGCAATTAATAATAATGTATTCTTATTTTCGTATAATAAAGAGTCATTCAACTACCACATTTGACTTGTCATTGTTAGTTTATAGTACTATAATTTAAGCATGCTACTATTCATTTCCCTTGCCAAGGAAGAATTGTATCCTTTGAACATAACATAGTTCATAGGTATGAATATGTTCTTTCCTACCAGTGAGGAGGCTGAATCCTCCGTCACCTTTGAGTCGTTACACCAACCGTGTCGTCAGTTTACTTTTTCCGAAATTCAACTAGCAACCGAAAACTTTGATGAATCACTGGTAATAGGCCATGGGGGATTTGGCAAGGTTTACCAAGGAAAAATCATATACGGGGCAAGTCTTTTGACTGCTGCTATAAAGCGGCTCGATACAACTTCTAGTCAAGGAGCCTCCGAATTTTGGGCTGAAGTAAAGATGCTTTCTAGATTAAGGCACAGTCATTTGGTGTCTTTAATTGGTTATTGTAACGATGGGCAAGAGATGATACTTGTTTACGAGTATGTACCCAATGGAACTCTTGCAGATCGTCTCCATAAACGTCGAGCTCCTCTAACATGGGTGCGAAGACTCAAAATATGCATAGGGGCCGCTCGTGGCTTAGACTACCTTCACACAGATGCGGGTATTAAGCCAAGAGTTATTCACCGTGACGTAAAGAGCACAAATATACTGTTAGATAACAATTGGGTAGCTAAGATTTCGGACTTTGGGTTGTCCAAAATAGGTCCGACGAATCAGCCTTCCACATATGTTAACACTTTAGTGAGAGGTACATTTGGATACATAGATCCAGATTACTTTCTAACGGGTAGGCTGACCCGAAAATCTGATGTGTATGCTTTTGGGGTAGTATTGTTTGAAGTTCTTTGTGGGAAACAAGCAGTAGATAGAAGTATTGATGAGGAGCATCGTGGTTTGGCAACATGGGCTCAAGACTCCATTAAAGAAGGTATGCTAAAGCAAATTGTGGATTTTAATTTAAGGGGGACAATAGCTTCTAAATGTTTAAAGGAGTTTGCACGACTAGCAGCTCAGTGTTTGAATAACCATCCAAGACAACGTCCTACAATGTCCCAGGTTCTGGTAGTTCTTGAGTCTATCCTAGCCCTACAAGAGAAAACTAACAATTCATTGCACCTTGAGAGAATAAAGATATATGGTAGAAAAATACGTAGAAATGTACCTGAATTTCTCTTTCCATCCACTCGGGAAAACTCAGGTATATGTTCTTGTAGAAGAATATTTGCATATGTTCACTTCGACTAATAAATATATGTGACAGTCTTTTCTGAAATATCTTATACTTTCTTTCATCAGATCCATCTGTAACTAACCGCTTGTTATTTGTTGAACTTCTAGTTGGAGGCTCAAGTTTTAAATCCTTGGATACATTTCTCTATACTGTTGCAGGTGAAGACCGAATATTACGTCAGTTTAGTTTTAGTATTATCAACATTGCAACTGAAAACTTCTCTGAAGTTAACTTAATTTCAACAGACTTATATGGTTCCATGCACAAGGTATCCATAATAACGATGTTTTTTTAGGCTTTTCCTTTATTTCCTTGAAATTACAACCGTTTCTTTTTCCTTCAGGGGAAGCTAGAAGATGGTCGAGATATATCAATTGTTGGGCCTTATTCTGATACCAAATATAAGTTGTGTATAAATGAAGTGTCGATACATGTAAAGCTTGAACATAAAAATTTGGTTCAGTTGATAGGATATTGCATTGAAGGAACAGATGTCTTCCTCGTCTATGACTTTGCACCGTATGGAACTCTGGATTGCTTTATTTATGGTAAACTTGTTTTCTTTAATTGTACACCTTTTGATTAAGTATCATTATATTGCTTGGTTCGACACACAGTAGTGTTGTTAACCATCTGGATCGAAAACTATGTAGTATAGTTTCTTAGATTATACTTTTTGTTTTTTATGATCTGTTTTTGCAGATCATACTCGAGATCCTTTGGACTGGGATTCACGGAGAAAAATAATACTAGGTGTTGCTCGGGCACTCCTTTACCTCCATAAGCATGCTCCCATTCGTATCATTCATCGTAATGTAAAACCGGGTAATATTCTGCTAGATGAAAGTTTTGAACCCAGACTATCATGTTTTTCAATTGCAGCTTGTTATGCAACAAACGAGCCTGGTTGCTTTGACACTGTGGGTAGTGGGACACTGTAAGTATATATCCATTCATTTGAAGACTACCAATTTAATTCTGAATACACTCAATACAGTATCATTGGAAAATTCAAATGTTTTACTTTTATAAGGATAAACCGTACCCATCGGATCATAAAAATTAAAATGAGTCTCGTAATGGAATTTCAGTTCTCACCACATTTAATATTGCATCTGTTATAACAGTATTGTTTCCAGCAATGTTGCAAAAATCGTGAATCCATGTCGGCGCTCCACCACCCCGCAGAAGTAATCGGTCAAGTCGAGATTAATCGGTGATTAATCGGATTGGCATTTCCTGCAGTTTTTTGGTATTTCTAGAGACCAAACTAAAAATCTTAACCGATTCCAAGCTTGCTATGTTTCCAAACCTCAATAAAGGCTCCAATTCGATTATGATGCCCATTGCGCTATAAGTGAAACAAACGATCCCCATTGTGCGCCATAAGTGAAATTACGATTTTTTTAAAGTTGACCGATTCGGCCGATTCGGCCGATTTTTGACCGATTCGGCCGATTCAGCCGATTTTTTACCGATTCAGCCGATTTTTGACCGATTTTTGGCCGATTTTTTTGCCTGGCCGATTTTTTGACCGATTTGCAAAATTCTACAAGGTCCATGACCGATTAGCGATTAATCGGCCGATTCGGCCGATTTTTGCAACACTGGTTTCCAGCATATGCATGTTTGTGTTTGTTTGTCTTTTGTAGTTCAAGTTAAGATTATTTATGGTGTTAGACGTTGCTAATATCTAATTTTTGGCAGGGACACATGGCACCGTGAGTGTTTTCTTGTTAACAGTTGTTTAACCACCAAGGCTGATGTCTTAAGTTTTGGCATTGTTGTTTTGGAAACTATAACTGGCTTCAAACCGTACAGGTGGATTCCAGGAACCAACAAGTGCTTGGTAGATTATGTAAGTGTGACTATTAATAGTTTTAGATTGTATCATGGTATCTCTTCTTAAGTGTCGTAGAATTGTGGGATTATAGTTACAGTTTCTGACATGTCTTTTGAACTAATGAAGGTTTGGAGTAATTGGATGGAAAGAACATCATTAAATATAATTGATCCTAGAATTTATGCTGATCTAAGTTCTGTGACGAGACTTATCCACGTTGCTTTGCTGTGTATTCAAGAAAACCCGACAGAGAGGCCACCAATGGAGGAAGTTATTGGTATGTTGCTTGGAAGCTCATCTATTGATTTGCCTGTCCCAAACGAGCCAACATGGGCGATTAAAAAGGATTTTGATGCTGATTATGATAGCGAAATAGTGTGATAATGTATGAGATCATACTAGATACATGATGAAATTTGTATTGTAATATGATAATGTACGGACTTTGACAGAAACCTAATATGAGCGTGTAATTTTTGGTTGGTTTTTTCTTTGAGCAGAAATCTATCATGACAATGGATCTAGTGTTGAGAAAAATTCACTTGGGTTCATGATTTATATAACAAATAAGGAATAATGAGGAAAAAAAATTGTTGATTGCGCTTTAAGGAACTTTGCATTTGATTAGAGTTAGTTAATTTTGATCAGCAGAGTCATACCAAACTTTTCTCCCAGACTCATTCACACCCTTCATCTACAAATAAATCCAGATTAAAAGTATTTTATTATTTTACCTATTTTCTATTATTTAAATATTTTTTAAATCGTTAATCGTTAAGCGAAAATAATTACACAATCGCGACGTGCATTTAATTATCTTTCTATAGACGGGACTTTGATGTACTTTCGAAAAAAAAAACGTTTTTTCACGTTTTTCGTCTTTTTTTCGTTTTTTTTTTTTTCAAATCTGAGATTTGCATGAAAAAATCACATGTGATTAAACATTAATTAGTGTTAAATCACATGTGATATTCAAATTAGTGTTTAAATCACGTATGATATACATATGATATTAGTGTCAAATCACATATGATATTCAAATTAGTGTTTAATCACATGTGCTTTTTTTCATGTAAATTTCAGTAACGCAAAAAACGAAAAAAAAAATATTTGTCGAAAGTATATCAAAGTGTCTATCTATAGAAAGATAATTAAATACTTGTCGTAATGGCTTATTTTTTTTCGCTTAACCATTAACGGTTTGAAAAATATTAATATTTGGAAAGAAAAAAAAATGAAAGTGGGTTTTAAAATTATTAGGAATTAATCTCATTCACTATATCAAATAAAAATGGAAGGAAGATGGAAGATGTAGATTGATTTCTTGACATGTAAAAAATATTCTTCTATCATCTTAAATCAATTTTTATTATATATATTTTTTAGTTTGATTTTTAGATATAGTTGATGTAGTAACATTAGGATTTTTTAATCGAAAAAGGACGTCCTACCCACATATTTTATTTAAAAAGTGATTTTTGTGGGTGCCCTGACGCCCTCTTTCGCGGCCCCGCGTACTTTATATATATAATACGCCGCACACGTTAAAAACCTTTTTAAATAAGTTTTTTGGTCCCCATATTTTTAGTCATACCCATTTGTGCCTATATGTGGACGACGGAGCGTCGTAATCCAAACATCAATGTTTCTCTGTGACGGTTTACGTGAATGGTACGAGTGGATGGGGATTACCCATGTCACGTACACATGTTGCACACGAACAAAAAATTTAATTTATTTGTATTATCCCTTCTCCCCAATCTATCTATACAAGCAGAGCAAAGTTTTTTTTTCTGAAATTTTCATATTTTTCTACTATGCTATGGCCGCTCGACTTCAAGCAACTCACTGTAGTAACAATTGGTTGTATTCTAGGTGAGCACGGTTCCGGAACCGAAAGAACCGAGAACAGAAAAACTTATATTTTAGGAACCGAGAACCGGACCGAAAAACATTTTCGGTTCCGGTTCGGTTCGGGTATTTCGGGTCTACCCGATCGGAACCGCAAATTTCTAAAATACACCCAAAAATTTAATATTTTTTATGTGTTTCCACTCATTTACGTCTAAACTATAAAGAATATTGAACGATTACATATATAGTTGTTAGGATTCGATCACTAACAACCTGGTTACTAGAAAACGGATTACTCGATCTCGAAGACGTGGTCGACAGAAAAGAAAAGATAATGCACAAGTAAGTATCCCTAATCGATTGTTTGATTAGTATTGAAAGAATGCGATAGACCCCTCCCCCCTCAACTCCTTTTATAGAGATGAGGGGGGATGAAAAACCGACTCTAACAAAGTACTATGTCGGCTGTGATAATAAAGAAAACATAGACGGGTTGGGCTTGGGACACAAACCAACCCAACGACCCTTTATTGATATCCTAGAACTAGTTGACTAATAGGAAACTCACTCGTAAGCTAAGATGAAGACTAAATACATAACAATTTCCACCTTAGGCTTTATATTAGCCTACTCTAACACTCAAGAACTCCAAACAAAGGTGAAGCTTCAGCCAGTACCACCTTCGTCAAGGCATCCGCAAAGATTGTGTTCAACCCACCTTCGAACTTCAACCGCCTTTGCTTCCAAGACCTCTCTGATAAAGTGATAACGCACATTGATATGCTTAGTCCTTTCATGAAAAACATGATTCCGCGATAAGTGAATCGCGCCCGGATTATCACAATTAACTGCCACATTGTTAAGCTCCACGCCCAACTCTTCCAAGAGTCCCCTTAGCCAAATAGCTTCCTTCACAGCCTCCGTAAGGGCCATATACTCGCCTCTATAGTTGAAAGAGCCACCACGTGTTGTAGCGCCTTCCAGCCTACAACACATCCCCATGTACTAAAATGCGAACTGATAGACCTACCTTTATCCGATCCTTAGCGTAGTCCGAATCAACAAAACCCGTTACGCCCACATGGTTGCCACGATTTGTCCCATACACCAAACCCACGTTTGTAGTGCTCGCAAATATTTCAAAATCCACTTCACTGCTTCCCAATGCTTTTTACCCGGATTCGCCAAATATCTGCTCACTACACTTACCGCATACGCTATGTCACGCCTCGTGCACACCATCAAGTACATTAAGCTCCCAACCGCATTTGCATACTAAGACCTTACTCATCCTTTCAACATCACAATCCCTAACCGGGCAATCCTTCAACGACAAATATGCCACCCAATGGCATCTTAATCGATTTCCCATTGTCTATTCTAAAATTATTTAAAATCTTAGAAACATACCCGGATTGTGACACCCTCGTAATCTTGCGACTCGATCCTCGATGATCTCCATACCAAGAATCTTCTTTGCTTCCCCGAGCTCTTTCATGTCGAACTCCTTTTAAGCAAAGACTTGATAGACCCAATCTCAGCCTTGCTTTTACAAGCAATCAAAGATATCATCTACATATAACAATAGATAGATATACTCACCGGTGCATAACTCTTGTAATATACGCAGTGTCAGAATCGCTACGCTTAAACCCAGTGCTCAACATGTACTCATCGAACCTCCTATACCATTGCCTAGGTGACTGCTTCAAACCATAAAGTGATTTCTTTAACAAACATACCTTGTTACCTTGTTCATATCCCGGTGGTTGCCTCATGTAGATCACTTCTTCAAGATTTCCATGTAAAATGTCGCCTTTACATCAAGCTGCCCACCATAATCTCTACACGCAGTCAATGCAAGTATAACCCGGATAGATGTGTGTCGAACTACCGGAGAAAATACTTCATTGTAGTCAATACCGCCTCGTGTGAATCCACGAGCCACCAACCTCGCCTTGTACCTAGGCCTTTGAACACCTTCAATCCCTTCTTTTATCTTGTATAGCCATTTGCTCACCGCCTTTTGCCCAAATGGATGATCTACCAACTCATAGGTCTTATTCTTCTTCAGAGAATCCATCTCTTCATCCATAATGACTTTCCACTTAGAACTATCTTCACATGCAACTGCCTCCTGGTATGTCAATGGTTCATGAGTATCTTCTTCCTCTGTGCAAAGAAACGCGAAGCAACCATATTACTCTCATCTCGAAACCTCAAAGGTTTCGTTCTTATCCTTGGCTCTCTATCCCGAACCAACTGATAATCTGTGAGATCCGGTGTTTGATCAGTTTCTTGATCCTCTGCATCTTCATCATTGTTATCTTCCTGATCATCTATCTGATCTTCTTGATCATTTGTTTGATCTTCCTCAAGCATATGATTATTTAACCTTTGCAGTTCCACCTCAACCTATAATTCCTCAACAGACTTATCAATACCGCACTGTAATTCTTCAACGTATCTTTGTACATGACACTTTCATGAAGACCACGCCCTCGCTAGTGACTATTTTAGGTGATTCATTATCAAGCCTATATAGCCCTGTACTCTTCACACCCTCGTGATACCCCAAAAGAACGCGATTTTTCGCTTCTCGCTCGAGCTTACCTTGTTTAACGTGATGAATATGCACACCAAAATCCTTAACATCCAATAATCACTTGGATGTCCCGACCACATCTCCATGGGTGTCTTTTTCTCAATCGTTGTTGATGGTGACCTATTTATGAGATATGCAACCGTGACATGCCGCTCCTCCTGTAAGGTCTTGGGCAATCCGCATCAATTAATAAACAAATGCGTATCTTATCCATGAGAGTTCTCGTTTCATCCGCTCGCTAACCCATTCGCTGCACAAGGGCGCCCCGACAACCGCCAAATGTCTAGCAATCCCACTCTCGCATAGCTGATTAAAATCACGGTTATGAATTCAAGACCATTATCGCCCTAAGCTTCTAACCGCCCTCCCACCGATTCTCTACTAACCGCTTCCACTCTTTGAACTATCCAAATGCTTCATGTTTGAACCTGAGAATATAAACCCATACCCTCCTGGAATAATCATCAACGATAGATAAGAAATACCTCTTACCTCCCAATGATTCCACCTGAGACGGACCCCATAAGTCCTAATGAACATAGTCTATCACCCTCCGAGTAGTGTGCCTTCCTACACCGAAATCCGACTCTGCGCGACTTTCCCGAACACAATTCTCACAAAAATCGAGCTTACCTAGACTTTTCTTGCCAAACAATCCTCGCTTTTCCAAAGACATGTAGTCCCTCACCGATATGTCCCTCTTTTGTGCCAAACCTGCAAGAGAGACCGTTTTTTCTTCAACACTAGCATTAAGCTCACCTTCCACCGCATGGCCATCCAAAGAGTATACGAATTATCCCTTCGGGTTCCGTGATAAAATAACCCTAGAACCATTAATCACCTTGATTTTGCCCGACTACAATTTTATGGTATATCCCTCTTTTTCAAGAGTTCCCAGCGATATCAAGTTTCTTTTCAATTCGTGAATATACCGACATTGTGTAACGCAAAACTTGACCCATCTTTCGCTTGTACCCTTACCTTGCCAATACCTCGATTTTGCACTCCCTATTATCACCCAACAAGATCGCCCCATCGTGATTCCGTAAAATCAAACAATAAATCTAACCTGGGTGTCATGTAGTATGAACCTCCTGAATCCATAATCCAATCCAAAGAATGCATCTCGACTCATCACCATCATCACCTCGTAACCGCCATAAATCGAACCACTAGAGCTTGGTTGATCATCTTTCTTGACGAAACCATTTGACTTCTTGCGATTATTCTTCGGACGCTTCTTCAAGTGCTCCTCAGACTGGCAAATATAGCATTTGAGTCTTCCACCTCGAGACTTCGATCTTGACTTTCCCCTAGACCGATGCGAATTCCTCGCGACGTTCTTCCCCTCACATATAACCCTTCACCATCATCCCCTTCGCTTTAGATCTTTCTTTGATTTCCTTTGAATTCAGTGTGGTCATCACATCCTCCAAAGTCAAAGCTTCCCATCCATAAAGCAAGGTATCCACAAAGTGTTCGTGATGATGTCGGTAAAGAAGTGAGTAATAATAAAGCAAGATCTTCATCCTCGAATTTTACCTCAATATTTGCTAAATCAAGAACGATTTTGTTGAACTCATCTATATGCTCTGGAAATCGTGACGTCCAAATGGCATGTAGAATGTATACAACTTCTTCTTCGTGTACAACTTGTTGGCCAAAGACTTTGTCATGTACAAAGTCTCGAGCTTGGTCCAAACCCCCGCAAGTGCCGTCTCCCCAGAACCTCTCTCGCACCTTGTTACCTAAACACAAAATCACGGCACTATGAGCTTTCTTGTTTAGCTCGATCTCGCCGCAAAGATCCATGTTCGGGTAAAACCTCCAGAGTCGCTTCACATCCATTTTGGATTAATAAAGCACGATCTTGACTCTCCATAACCCGAATCACCGCCCATCGAATTTCTCGATGTCAAACTTGGCTCCCGTCATTCTTTATCCCTTTATTGATTTGCTAAACCTTGTGATAAAATCCCCACAATCACAAAACAATAAAGTCCCTTGTGCAATACCTTTCAAATTATTTAATCTTTATTATTGAATAATAATAAATAATCTTATTAATATTCAATAATACTAGTAATAATTTACTAGTCTACTGTATCACTTTTTCCACCAACAAAGATCACTCTCTTTCTTCTTTAACACAGAACCAGAAAAAGGAATACCGATTAAAACGAAACACCCAAGAAACCTTAACTGTCGATACCCTTGTCGATCAACAACCTGAACAACAAGACCCTTTTTGGAACTCGATAACTGTTAGCCCAAACAAAAACAACCTTCTGCTCCTTCCAGAAAACGAATACCAAAAAAAAAAAAAAAAAAACCTTCAAGATCGATCCTAGTATACCAGAAAAACCCGCGAAACCTGTCTCTGATACCACTTGTTAGGATTCGATCCCTAACAACCTGGTTACTAGAAAACGGATTACTCGATCTCGAAGACGCGGCTCCATGTAAAAGAAAAGATAATGCACAAGTAAGTATCCCTAATCATTGTTTGATTAGTATTGAAAGAATGCAGAAGACCCCTCCCCTCAACTCCTTTTTATAGAGATGGGATGAAAACCGACTCTAACAAAGTACTATGTCACAGTGATAATAAAGAAAACATAGACGGGTTGGGCTTGGGACACAAACCAACCCAACGACCCTTTATTGATATCCTAGAACTAGTTGACTAATAGGAAACTCACTCGTAAGCTAAGATGAAGACTAAATACATAACAATAGTAGAATATTCGAGCTATAATATTGGTTCTTTATAAAGAATATGGCTAATTGTACTGGACTAATTTTCTTCTAATTTGGATGTAGTTTAATATATGCATGTGACGATTTAAATGGTTTTATCATTTATGAATTAGTTAACAACATGAAAATGGAGCTCTGTTAGTATTAATAGTTATAAATCCTTACATATAATTGGATCTTTACATGTAGTCTCAAATCAATTTCTTATATTCATTACTATTGATTTCAAGCATTCTTTTATACATAATATATCATGCATTATGCCAGTTGAATTGATGAAATACGCAGGATCTATTGATCAAAATACACCAAGGATATATAACCATGTCTTGAAAGAAAGAAATGACATATACTTCGTTATTTATTTGAGACCACCTCCACAGTTCTTAACTAATTAATGACCTTCAACTTTTGGTTAATCATTATATATATGTTGAATGTCATTTACATATCTAACCCAAAATGCAACAGGTATGCATCTGGTATACCAATAAATCTGGCGGTTCTTCGGGTTTGGAATCGATACCCGCGGTTTCAGACCGGACCGAACCGAGAACTGAACTTTGAAATATTGAGGAACCGAGAACCGAACCGCGGTTCCAAAATTTGGTTCGGGTTGGGTTGGGTCGGTTCCGGTTCGGTTCTCGGTTCATTTGCTCACCCCTAATTCATAGTTTAGCTCCTGACCTATAATTAGCATTAACATCTAAACGTAATTTCCGAATTTATATCATTTCAAGTCCATCATTCTAAATCCTGGATTTATAATTCCTAAATATATACTACGCTTAGCTTTTAGTTCCTCGGAGTTTTACTTACACTAATCCGTGTGTTCTTAGGATTGAGTATAACATTTCTTTCATAACCACTAATGGGCGGCTGAGATTTCAAACTTTTGTGTTGTCCAAAATGGGTCAAGCATCTGCCGCGTGTTCAAGCCAATCTACACCTTTTAAGTGGAAATCCATATGCTGCTCCAAATCTGTTATCTGTGTGTCCCCAAGCCCGATCATAATTTGTGTGTGAGCTTAAGGTCCGTTTGGTTTGTAGATGAGTTTAAGATTTGTATTAAGATTTGAATTTGGTTTTGATATAGAAAAGAGAAAATATATTTTGTTAATCAAAATATATATTTTATATTATTTTGTATAAAAATATATTATTTTATAAAATTATCAAGACACAAGTCACAAGAGAAACGTGAGGCCCACTACTTTTCAATGTTTTAAAACCGCTTTTAATCGACCGGCCCTTGCCGAGCCACGCAAGACCGCTCACCGGCTCAACCAGCCGACCACCGGTCAACCCGGTTTTTCCATTTTATTATTTTATTTTTTTTCCACCGTCAATCCGGTTTGATCATCGGTCAACCGCTCGACCGCCGGGCCTAACCGGTCAACCCGCCATAAAAAATTGAAAACCAAACCCGCAGGGTTCATGACCGTGTCACTAAAACCCGGCGGGTCTAACCGGTTGACCCGGGTTTTTGACCCGTTTAGTGGCGGAATGCCGTCCGACCTGTTGAACCGACCGACGAAGTTTGAAAACATTGCTACTTTTTACAAATCCCTCCAAATCCAGCCTACCAAATGGGATTTACTTTTCACACTGTTACGATTTACAAAAGTGAAATCCAAAAAGCAAACTTTCAACCAAACATGGGTTTTATGTAATGGAAAATTGCATGAAAAGTCATTATACTTGCACTTATCATTACCGTTATACAGAATTAACTATTTTTTTCTTATCGTGGTAATAAACTTTTAGATCGTCTTATTGTGTACAGGTGACAAGGACTTGTTTAACTTGTTGTAGCGGTCATGTTAACGATCAAGCTAACTTTTTATTGCAAGAATCGCTTAGTCCTTTCTACCGCTTTTAATAACCGCATTATATTATTGCACCGCTAGTCATTTTCGCTCGCTTTTACACGCTCGCCCCGCTTTCTTAGCTTTACACGCTTTCTTCCGCTTACACGCTTACGCTTACGTCGTTTTTACACGTCCGTTACACCGCTTTTACATCAAGTTTCTTTTTTACATTTTTCCGCTTTCCACCGCTTTCTTCGCTTTTTACACGATTTCGCTCGCTTTTACACGCTTTCGCCGTCGTTTACACGCGTTTTGCGTTCAGTTTTCTCGTTTTTACCCGTTACTTCGCTCGCCGTTTTGCACTTTCCGCTCGCAGTACGCTGCCCGCGTTATCGCTTTCTTAGTTTAACACGCTTTTGTTTTGTTTACCTTCTGCCGCTGCCCGTACACGCTTTTGTTATTTACTACATCGTTGCATCGTTTGCTGCGACCGCTTTTACACGCTGCTACGATTTCGCCATTTTACACGCCGTTTTGCTTATTCGCGTTTTATTCCGCGACATTTCCGTTTTACCGCTTAGTTTTTACATGATTTCGCCCGCTTTTAAACGTTTTCTTCCGTTGCCTTAAACGCTTTACATGTTTTCTTCCGTGCAAAACGGACGAAAAGTGCAAAAACGCAAAACGGACTTCAAAACGCGGTGAAAATGTAATTTACGACACGCGTAAAACCCGATTTAAAACTAAGAAAACGTGTAAAATCCACTAATTTAAATTGTGTAAAACCAAGAAAACGAAAGTAAAAATGTAAGAAAACGCCTAAAACTAATTTAAAACGGGAAAACGTAAAAACGGAAGAAAACGGTAAAACGGACAAAACCGTGCAAAAACGCGGTAAAACTAATTTTAAAAACGCGTAAAAACTAAGAAAACGTGTAAAAACGAATAAAACTTGTAAAAACCATCGAAAAACGTAAAACTAAGAAAACGGTAAAATGGAAGAAAACGGTAAAAAGGATCAAATCGTAAAAACTGACGTAAAACGCGATCTACCGGAAACTAAGAAAACGGTAAAACGGACGAAATCGTAAAACCAACGAAAAGGTGTAAAACTTAAAACGTAAAAACTAAGAAAACGGTAAAACGACGAAATCGTGTAAAACTAATTTAAAATGGTAGAAAACGTAAAACGGAAGAAAACATGTAAAACGGACTAAACCGCGCAAGCAAAAACGGACGGAAAGTGCAAAACTATAAAAACGCTGTAAAAACTAAAATGACTAATCGGTGTAATAATATAATAACGGTCGTTAAAAATGCATCTAAAAGGACTAACGGTGCAATAAAAAGTTAACGGTCATTAACATGACCGGCTACAACAAGTTAAACAAGTCACCGATACACACAATAGCACGATCTAAAAAGTTTATTACCACAATAAGAAAAAAAATAATTCGCTACACACAATGACAATAAATGCCAAATATGATGACTTTTCATGCAATTTTCCCTTTATGTAATAATTACCCAAATCGTAATCTACACCCATAAACCAAACATTTACTTAATAAATCAAGCTACCATTTCATCTGTTGGGCTAGATGCCTGGATAACAATAGAATATTACTCGAATTAAGAATGAATAGTCATTTGACTGATATAATCATTAATTAATATAAGCCTTGAGTCTAATTGAAGGACTATCACTAGCTATATTATGTTTACTCGGGATGATGTCAGCCGGAAAGTTTAAGGCCCGTTTGGTGTGTAGACGGGTTTAGAATTTGGATTCAAATTTTGATTTAGGTTCAGATTTAGATTCGGATTTGATATAAAAAAAAGAAAATATATTTTATAAATCATAATAAATGTTTTATATTATTTGAAATTAAATTATACTATTTTAATAAGATATGTAACCAATAGTCCCACCACTATCTACACACATTAAAAGCAATGGTCCCACAACTTTCTTTCAATCTTGGCTAAATTCAGGCTACTTGCTATGGAATCAATTTTCACACTGTTTTAATTGTGCACGGTAAAAAACCAAATAACAAAATATCAACCAAACAATTAAACTTAACAATGAAAGGGTTCAACAAGTCCCACACCCATCAACCAAACTGCCCCTAACTCTTTCGAAAATATACCGTAACATAGTCAACGTTTCGTGAACCAAACTAGGAAACTTATAACGTAGTTGTTTCGGCCATAGTGACATAGATTATGAGCATGGTTCTAAAAGCCTCGTAAAGGTGCGAGGCTTGGTCATGCCGCCACGCTGCCTTATGCCACATCTTTTTGTAAACCCGATATATATGAAATATGATATAAATATATAAATATTTTCATATTTTGTCGCCTTACGCTACGCCTTTATAAACGCAAAGTGCGCGCGTTCTCATCAGAAGCCAAGGCTGAGGCGCCACTTTAACGATCACGCCGCCATGCTTACGCCACGTCTCGCGCTATTTATAACCTTGATTATGAGGTATGGTTATGAAACTTTCTCTATATACAAAGCATATATGTAATTATTGTTTATATCTATAAGCAAGTCTAAAGAATATTAAGGGGATGCTTGGTTGATGGTTTTGAAGCATGAGTAATGTTTAGGGTTTAGGGTTTAGGGTTTAGGGTTGGGAAAGAGAATGAAAAATGATGATCGGATAAGTATAATATAATTAAAGGAAATTTTTGAAAATAGCCACGTCGTCCTTGTGTATATCCTTTTATACCTTCTTTTATTTTCAAAAGTTCAAAATATCGTCCTTGTGTATATTATTTTATACCTTCTTTATTTTCAAAAGTTCAAAATATACCGAGTGCGACTCATTTTTTAGGCAACTCGTGTTTGTGTTTGACATCGTCTTTAATCAATCTAAAGATTGATTCACGTATCATAAGTGGACACTTGTTGGCTTATGGTTGCGTTGTAAAAATTGCTCGGTCACCCAGTCTATTTTGAACTTTTGAAAATTTATAGCATAGAAAGTGATATGCAGTAGGACGATTGGTCTACTTTCAAAATTACCCCTATAATAAATCATTCTTTAGTATTGAACCATACTCCATTACCCACAATTTTGAGGGTAATTTTCGTTACCCATTCTTCTCCTTTTTTCCAACTGGCACAAAAACTTCCACCTCATTTTTATTTTTTTTTTATTTTATCTTTTCAATTTATATTTATGGCACTCATCTTCGAGATTTTGAAGGTTCTATTTGTTGATTTCTCGAATATGCTCACTGTCATTGCAAATTTTATTGATAATTTATGATTAATCATGTGTTTTTTTTCTACTTGACCTGATTTCAAATATCTAATATGTTGTGATTACTAATCAAATGCATTATCTGTAAAGAACACATTCATATTTTGATAGCCGACTCATGGACCATTATCCAAACTCTGTCTTTTTTTTCTTTATATGATATTAAGAAAAGTTCATTTAAACTAAGTTTTTGTCGCATAATGAGGGAATAATCTCCATCAATCACTTGGTTTAATCTAATTGTGGAAATTAATCTAAGATTTAGTTTGATCAGCCTATTTTCTTACTTTTTTCTTGTCTTTCTTGTCTTTTCTTGTCTTTCTTATTTTTCTTATTTTCTTTCTTTCTTATTTATTCACGTATACTAAAAATATTTTTTTAAACGGCAAATAATTATCTCACAATAAAAAATAAAAATAAAAAATAATAATAAAAAAAAAAATCTTATTTCTATACGTTTTTTAAGTTACACGTGTACGTTTTTCTTACGTTTTCATTTTCATACGCTTCTGCTTTTCATACATTTTCATATCGCTTCGTCCATTCTCATAGTTTTCATCCGTTTCACGTTTCATATGTTTCCGCCATTTCATATACGCTGTCTCGTTGCCATTGTCGCTTTCGACGCTTTCGATGTTTTCGTACATCTTCATACGTATCAAAACGGACGAAAACGTAAGAAAATGGATGAAAACGCATGAAAACGCACGAAAACATATGAAAGCGGACAAAAACGTATGCAAGCGGCCGAAAACCGTATCAAAATGGACGAAAACGTATGAAAATGGACGAAAACGTAAAAATCGTCTGAAAACTGAAGAAAACGTATGAAAACGAACGACAATGTTGAAAACGGACTAAAACGTATGAAAACAGACGAAAACATATGAAAGCGGACGAAAACGTACAAAAATGCAAAAAAACACCCATTAATTGCAATTTGGGCAAATTTTGACCCCTCTACACATAATGAGGGAGTCGGTAGGGTGAGTTTTAAGTGAATTTACATTTTTGGTCCTTTCATGTTTTTTTTTATTCTTAAGTCTTGTCTTTTTAATCAAATAAAATGAATGGCCTAAATTTGTCCATCAGTTTCTACCAAAATAAGAATTTTCAAAATAACTCATCTCGACAAAAAAAATACTAAAAGAGAAACTATATTATAATATAAACAGAAAGGTTCAAATGGTATTGATTATAGAAAGTGGGTCAGGGCCTAATAACACAACCCCCATTAACCTAAAATCAATCAAACCACTTGAAACCACGTTATAGGAAACTTCATCCGTTTATTTAAAATCAATCAAACCACTTGAAACCACGTTACAGAAAACTTCATCCGTTTACCGAGGTGGCAAGGCCCTTGGCGCATTCAAAATCCCAATCCATGGCGGCAACCCCGACAACTGCCATGCTTGGCAATCACGAATTTTCCAAAACTCAAGATACATCTAAACGCACACAAATTATATTTAATAATCTTCACCAAATACGTAATTCGTCTTGTACTAGTACATGCAAAACCTCACATACTTATTTTTTATATTACAGTGTGTACGTTGTTGCAACCGTCCAAGCAAAAAACAAAGCTAATAATATGATAGACATAACAAGAAATGAAGAAACTATGAACTCGATCCAACGCACCAAGGACGTGAAGCTGAAGTAGATGCTTCAGCTGAACGAACACTGTTAGTTTTTCTAGTCTTTATTCCCATTTCCCACTCTTGTCTATTCATCGCTTTTATTGCCTTCAATAGGGCATCAGAGGTTCCCATCAGCATGGCAACAACTTCCTCCATCCCTGGCCTTTGTGTTGCATCTGTCTGGATGCATAACAACCCAACCATTATAAACCTTTTCGTCATCTCTGATTCAGCCTTATTCGAATAAGCTCCTTCCCACCATCTTCTTCGAACCTACAACAATTAGTTTAACATATATGTAACTATACTCCCAAAGTTCCACTTAAAAAGAGACTGGTTTCTGCTAATGAAATGAAACAAGTTTTCTATTCATATGGATCATATTTCGTCGGGGGTGACTCATGTGTTGACCCTCATTTGATTTCTCACGACACAAGTAACCTTTCAAGACCCACTAATTAAGAAGATTATGATGTAGCTTTTGGTTGTTACTTGGAAGCACTAAGAGTCGGTATGAATTTTGTTTTAATTCATAACATTCTTTGTCTGTTTTGTGTTTTGGTTTGGTATCAAAATTAAGAAAATGGGAAGTCAAAAAAAGAAAAGCAACTATGTTTTGAACAGAGATAGGATAATGAGATTGGTTTTATTAACTCGTCCACTAACATGTGTTGTTTCTCTCAAACCGTCATTTTTTTGGTTTAGTCATACCCGTACCCTCAAAACAAACATGATTGACTTTCTGAGTAACAAATAGATTCCTATATTTATTTATGATACCATTATTTTCAGGGTAGGGATCCTCTCAAGTTGTTTTTACAACTTGAGTCAAATTAGGAGGATGTGAGCCATTGGATTTGATCCAATGGCTCAAATCAAAAGAAGTTCTTTTGATTTGAGCCATTGGATCAAATCCAATGGCTCACACATGTCTAACTTGACTCAAGTTGTAAAAACAACTTGAGACAATCCCAACCCTCATTTTCAAGACTTTACTGTCAGATTGATAAGAAGTATGTTACAATGCAAGTCATGTAAGTGTTTGGCGAGTGATGAGATCGATGGATTTGATTAGGCAGGATATAATCTAATCATACTTACATTAATTTCAAGAGAATCGGCAGTGGATGGCTCTAGTATTCTTTCTGCAGTGCTTGATTACCAAAACCAGCACACCAAAATTAAAGACGTCACACTTGGTGGAGAGCAGGCGATCTGTACAGATATATTCGGGTGCCAAGCATCCTGTGTCAAGAAAAACAATATCAGACAAGCAACCTACAACACTGTATGATGAAAATAACTTGAAATATTAAAAGCAACAAACAAACAGGCTAAGATGCCATCTTTCATCCATACACAAAATTTAACAAAATCTATCTGATTGTTATCTCTTGATTATTTTGCTCAGATACTTTCACTTCATATTATAAACTGAATTACGGTTTGTGATATTCTTAGTCTACACACAATTATCGTGATTGAGTATATTGTATAGGACATAAAAAAGATATTTCTTGATGATGATGCAGTAGATTTCTCTGTTTCTTTCTATGCCCAAATGAAAACAAAAGAAGACACGTGTATTGTCAAAAAACTTTACTGTGAAAAACCAATTTGGAGATAAGTTATATATGAGTAACGTATTCTTAGAAAATCAAACAAGCATGAGATGTAGATGTTGGAAATGTATATATTTACAAACATGTGAATGTCCGGATTCGAACTCGTGACCACGGGATTGCACACATTAGCGAATGAGAATTAAAGTTAATAATTAATGTTTATGTTTACGATTAATTATTGCACATTAAGTCCGGTTAACGATCGTTAAGTATTTAACGGGAAAATGACTAACGACCGTTAAATGGAAAAGAGAAGGACGAGAAATGGAAAACTTGGAAAATTTATGGGTTTGGCTTTGGGCTTGTCTACATGGCCGGCCATAGGGGCCTTTTAAAGCCCTAATTCATAAACTTGTTCCATAAGTTTACCTACTAGTATATAAAGAGGGTTAGGTTCTAGGGTTTCATACACTTATGCATTGAATTAACCCTAGATCTCTCCTCTCCTCTCTCTTGTCCTATAATCGGCCGAACACCCCAAAGTAAGGGAGTTTGGTTTCGTTTTGCATAAACGAGGACTTGTGTTAGATCTAGCAATCGCTTGATTCGTTTGGTTAATTCGTGTGTACAAGAACGTGGTTGTAAGACATTATTCTTACACCAATAAGTACTTCTTTGTTTTGCTTTGCTCGAGGGTTGTTTTGCTTTTCTCGAGGGATTTGACATTCGCAAGAGGTAATGCTACGCATACTTTCGTTAATTAATTTATTTGTTATGATCTTAAGTCTTCCTACTGTACTCTTGATGTCTTTATGTTTTATTGTATTTTATATATTATAAACTCAACAAAGTGGCATCACGAGCCTTGTATAACAAGTAATTAATTACTCAAACACATAATTAAAATAAACATGAATGTGTTATTATTTGTATGCTTAGATCTAGAGTTTGCAAAACCTAAACCCTAATTTTGAGGGGGCGCTTTTTTATGGTGCCCTATTTAGGGTTTTGTAAACTATTGTTTTAATTGGATTAGAAACCCTAAGATGCATGCAACTTTATGTGTATGTGCGTAACTTTGATTTAATTGCATTAATTGTTAAGTGTAATTTTATGTCCATGATAATTATCTCCATGTTTTATCATGGATCTGCTTTTATTGTATGTCTTTCTTGTTTAAGTGATATACACTAATTTTTGATAGATCTAAAATTGGGGAAGACCTCAATAATTATTAATTTAATCAATTATGTGCTATGTGGTATGTATTTAATTTTGACTTGCGCAATCAATGAATCGATGTATATGGTTCACCTTGTACATAGATGAAAACGGGTGAAAGTCTTAATTAAATATATGCATATTGTCAAATCTATAATTGGTTATTAATAGGATTTATCAAACCGTTTGCATGTGGCTATTTGATATGCATGACTTTTATTTGTTATGCATTCATTATTTATTTGTTTATTTTTATAAATACTTGCTTGTTTGTTATGTGTAACAAGGGTATTTTTACAAGAAAAATAAACTGACCTAAACAATGGTGAAACATGTATTTTAAGAATAGTAATCATAATCGTTTAATTGATTGATGACTTTGGTACAAATGGTCTGAACGGCTCACCCATGAGAATGAACTAACAAAAGGGGTTTAAAGAAGTGCGCACAGTCACACTGAAAGGATGTCTAAGGTTGTGCTTTAGCGTGCACTGGTCCTCTGCCCTCTCTAAGTTCGAGTGGAGCTACTTAGTAAGCCATTAAATGTGCAAGCTCATCTTAAGGGCTAATTAGTTTTAATTCCATGCGCCACTTCGGTGGTAATTATCCAAACACTAAGTGTTTACACTTATGCAAAAGTACGGTATAATGGATGATAATTAACACTAAATTCCTTGATTGGTGAACCCAATACCTCAATTAAAGTTTGATGATGAAAAGCTTATACATTAAAACAAGATATAAATGTTTTAATAAAACTATGCTACAAAGATGAATGCATGACATCTTTGTACATATTTGATTTAACATCAAAACTATTACCCTTTAATTTAAGTTATATGCCATCCAACGAAACGGAAACACCTAAGATTACTTTCTATTTGCGTGAGAACGTGACTTAGATCTTAATCGAAGGGTAAAATGTCCACGACGTGAGAACGGGCATGGACGATTTTGCGCTTCTTAAGTTGGACAACTTAATTGAGTTAGGCAAGTGAGAACTGGCAACTCAAGGCATAAGATGGGATAAAACATGTTTACATGGCGATTGATATTGGCTATATGTAAATCCCATAAATCTAGGAATTGCAATTGAAATTAGCAATTGAGCAAATGCTCTACCATTTTGTATAAGGTTCATTACTAGCAGATCAACCGACGTAATGAAATTATGACAATTTGGATCCTAGTTTTCAATAAATATTAATTGGTTATATGAATATGAACCTTGGGTATTTAATTGTTTATTGAAAAGGAAAATTATCAAAATACTAATTATGGTTTTTGAACTTTTTCTGTAGATGGCTCAATCTGAAAACACTATGAGCTTAGTGAGTGCCGCTTTCAAAGATATGATTGGAAGGGACAAGTCGACCGCCCTAATTTCAATGATTGGCATCGCTCACTTAGGATCATCCTTCGTGTTGCCAAAAGGGTTGAAATTTTGACTACACCTCGCCGATGCTCCTCCCAACACGCAACTCTCTTGAACAAGAGGCGTATCGTGTTGAATATGAGAAGCACAATGATGTGGCGTGTCTAATGCTTTCGGGGATGTCCGCCAATTGCAAAAACAATTTGAGCACTATTCGCCTATGAGCATGTTAGATGAACTCAAACGTATGTTTGAGAAGCCACCGCCAGCTGAACTGTATGAACTTATTGAAAAGGTTCATAGTTGCAAGCAAGAGGTTGGCAAATCTGTCTCCGACCACGCCCTAGAGATGAAACATCACTTGGACCAATTGGAGAAGCTCTACGTGGTTACTCGAATGATGTATGTGTCGGCCTCATCAATCACTCCCTTAATCGATCGGTTTGGTGATTTTGTCTGAAATTTTAACATGCATTGCACAGGGAAGACAGTGAATGAGTTACATGCAATGCTTGTAGACTACGAGAAGAGATTGCCAAAGAAGGCTCCTACACCTGCTGTACTCGCAATACAGGATGGTAGGGTGAATAAGCCTAAGCCGCAGCGTATAAGAAAGGGAAAGGAAAAGGAAAGGGAAGCAAGTTGTCATCCCACCACTCCTAAGAATAACCCCGAAAGAAAAAGGAGAATCCTAAGAAGGATTTAACCGCCACCACTGCAACTCACCGTGTCACCGGAAGCGGAACTGCCCGCTTTATCTGAATGAGTGCCTTCGAATAAAAATAAGATGGTGCCTAACTCATCGGTATTTTTATGTTTGAATTATTTTCTTTTCCTCATAAGCAAAATTCTTGGATATATGATACAGGATGTGGTACTCACATCTGTAATACATCGCAGGGACTTAGAGGGGCAAAGAAGTCGACATGTGGAGAAAGATACTTGTACGTTGGAAATGGAAAGCGCGCACCGTCGAAGCCATAGGGACTTTTGATTTAGTGTTGCCTTCAGGCTTAATTTTAGAACTAAATAATTGTCATTATGCACCCTCCATTGTTAGGGGTGTTATTTCAGCTTCTTTGTTAAAAGATATTGGTTTTGTGCACACTTTTACCAGTTATGGAATTTCAGTTTCTTTTAAATAATGTTTTTAACTTTAATGCAATTCCTATTCTTGGTGTGTTTGAAATTGATATGGATGGTTGTATATCCAATGGAAATAATTCGTTGTATAACATTAGCAATAAGAAGAGCAAGTTGAACTGTGACTCTTCTTATCTTTAGCATTGTCGCCTTGCCCATATTGGCAAGAAACGCATGGAAAAGCTGCAACACGATGGGCTTTTACAAACGGTCAATGATGAATCATTTGACAAATGCGAATCTTGCATTGCTAGGAAGATGACAAGGAAACCTTTTTCACCACAAGTGGAAAGGGCTTCTGATCTACTTGGATTGATACACACTGATATGTGTGGTCCACTTAGACATGTGTCAAAACGCGGTGCTTCCTACTTCTTAACCTTTACGGATGATTTCAGTCGTTATGGTTATGTTTATTTACTTAAACATAAACATGAAGTCTTTGAAACATTTAAGGTTTTCAAAAGTGAAGTAGAATTACAACTCGGTAAGAAGATTAAAGCTCTTCGATCCGATAGAGGTGGTGAGTATATAAGTCAAGAGTTCAAAGATTACTTAGCCGAGTGTGGAATTATCCAGCAACTCACATCTCCTTATACTCCACAACAAAATGGTGTATCTGAAAGGAGAAATCGTACCTTACTTGACATGGTACGATCAATGTTTGAACTTACGACTCTTCCTTTTATTTTTTGGGATTATGCCCTTGAAACTGCTATTCGCATTTTGAATATGGTTCCAACAAAGAAGGTTGTTAAAACTCCATATGAAATATGGACTGAAAAAGCTCCCAACTTTTCTTACTTAAAGGTCCTGGGATGTGAAGCGCTTGTTAAACGTGACACACCCGATAAGCTCCAAGCCGACTGTTAAGTGTATCTTTGTAGGATACCCTAAGGAAACTATGGGTTACTACTTTTACTACCCAGTTGAGAATAAAGTCATTGTGGCTAGGTATGGAGATTTCCTTGAAAGGAATCTCATATCTCAAGAACTCAGTGGGAGAGTATATGATCCGGAATATGATCAAGAAGATACAACACCTTCTGAAAATACTAGCCAACTTCAAGAAGAACCTGAAAGCTTAGGTGCTCCTCCGGAAGTTGTTCCCATTCGTAGGTCCGAAAGGACTATACGCACCTGACCGCCTATGTCTTAACGTAGAGGTGGAGGAAAATATGGTGGGGATCTTAATGAACCTCGCCAACTATAAGGTTGCCATGGCTGATCCTGAAAAGGATAAATGGCAGATTGCTATGAATGGGGAAATGCAATCCATGAAAGATAATGAAGTTTGAATTGAAGTTGACCTTCCTCCCAATGTGAAAATCGTTGGAAGTAAGTGGATCTTCAAGAAGAAAACTGACATGGATGGCAATGTACACACCTACAAGGCTCGTCTAGTGGCTAAAGGTTTTACTCAAACCTATGGCATTGACTACGAGGAGACTTTCTCTCCTGTAGCGGACATAAGAGCTATTAGGATTCTCATAGCTATAGCCGCACACTATGACTATGAGATTTGGCAAATGGATGTCAAAACCGCTTCAATGGTCGTCCTAGATGAAGACATCTATATGGCACAACCTAGGAAGGGTTTGTGAATCCATTATTTCCTAACCGCGTATGCAAGCTTAAGAGGTCCATTTATGGACTGAAGCAAGCATCAAGGCAATGGAATAAAATATTCGATGGGGAAATCAAAAGTTTTGGATTTACTCAGAATCTTGATGAGCCATGTGTATATCACAAAGCTAGTGTGAGTCATGTTACTTTCCTTGTTTTGTATGTCGATGACATATTAATCATAGGAAATCATATACCAAGTCTAAATGAGGTGAAAACCTATCTTGGTAAATTTTTTTCGATGAAGGACTTAGGGAAGCAAAGATACATCCTTGGAATCAAGATCTATCGGGATAGATCAAGGCGGCTAATTGGTTTAAGCCAAAGTGCTTACATTGACAAAATATTGAAGAGATTCAATATGCAAAATTCCAAGAATGGATTTTTGCCAATGCAAGTAAATCATGGTTTGAGCGACCAAGGCGTGGCTTCAACACCTGCAGAGGTGGCGCTATGAAGAAAGTTCCTTATGCTTCGGCCTGTAGGATCTATCATGTACGCGCACGATGCACAAGGCCCTGATGTGGCGTTTGCTCAAAACTTGACCACGCGGTATCAATGTAATCCGGAGAAATTCACTAGATCGCTGTTAAGCATATTTTCAAGTACCTTAGGGCTACAAGAGATATGTTCATAGTGTATGGAGGAAATCCGTAAGTGCATTACAGTGTTACTGCGATGCATCCTGGAAGTGTGACAAAGATGATACGAAGTCTCAAACGGGTTACATTTTGTCATCAATGGAGGTGCTGTGGATTGGAAGAGTAAGAAACGCACAACACTTGCGATGTCCGCTACGAAAGTGAGTACATAGCGGCGCCTGAGGCTGCCATGGAAGCTGTTTGGATAAGGAAGTTTGTTTCGGGGCTAGGTGTTATGCCGTCGATTGAAAATCCTATTAAAGTATATTGTGACAATTCAACTGCAATTACTTTTGCCCATGAACCCGAGTCATGAAGGGCACTAGACACTATCCTAGACAATATCACTATGTTCGAGAGCAAGTCGAGATAGGTGAAATTGAGTTACTCAAAGTTCACACAGATGATAACCTAGCAGATCCGTTAACGAAGGCCTTACCTGGTGAAAAACTTAATCATTTGCCTGATAAGTTTGGACTTCGCTTAGCTAGTAGTTTCATGCCCATCTGTGACTAAGTATTTTAGATAAAAGGATATTGTAAACATTATTATTGAAATGAAATAAAGTATTTTTGTTATGTTTATTATTCATTTATTATGATGTTGTCCTATATTTGCATGTTTAAATCCTTGAATAACTTAAGTTATTCTAAATAGTCCATTGTCAATCAATAACATGGGAATGATATTGAATTAAGAAAAATCTGAGTATTAGTTAGAATATACTTGAAAGTATATTGATGCGTAGCATGACTAATTTCAGATGATATTCAATGAATTGAATATAGGACTTATCCCACCAACATGATAATACTTTATGGATCTTCGTCATTAAGTATATCATGGATATTTATCCTCTGACTTGAGATACAATAGATATGTCATGGATGTAGTGCATTTTTGTGAAGCAATCTAACGCTACACGAACTCAGGTAGTTATAAGGGTTGTTTTCGAAGTGTTGTAAATTTATGAATCCTCGCTTGTAGTCAAAATATGATTTGTTTCCTTCAAATTTATTTTGAAGTATAATACTACTGGGCCCCTCGTAGGATTGTTAAGATGTTTGTATGGCCATACCCAAGGTCTTCTCGCTCGTAAGAATTGGTAATCTTAAGAAATCATATAAAGCGAGAAACATAATAGTTAATTAAGAAATGAGTAAGATCCATATTCTTATTAACATGGTATTAGAAACAAAAGGATGAATATGATGATGAATCATCAAATTTGGTTTTTCTCCAGAAAACCATACACGAAGTTGTACCGGGCATTGGCGTGTTTGCTAGACGCTAACCAATGTCATTTCACGTTTTGTAAACATATCCAAGTGGGAGCTGTTGGAAATGTATATATTTACAAACATGTGAATGTCCGGATTCGAACTCGTGACCACGGGATTGCACACATTAGCGAATGAGAATTAAAGTTAATAATTAATGTTTATGTTTACGATTAATTATTGCACATTAAGTCCGGTTAACGATCGTTAAGTATTTAACGGGAAAATGACTAACGACCGTTAAATGGAAAAGAGAAGGACGAGAAATGGAAAACTTGGAAAATTTATGGGTTTGGCTTTAGGCTTGTCTACATGGCCGGCCATAGGGGCCTTCTAAAGCCCTAATTCATAAACTTGTTCCCTAAGTTTACCTACTAGTATATAAAGAGGGTTAGGTTCTAGGGTTTCAAACACTTGTGCATTGAATTAACCCTAGATCTCTCCTCTCCTCTCTCTTGTCCTATAATCGGCCGAACACCCCAAAGTAAGGGAGTTTGGTTTCATTTTGCATAAACGAGGACTTGTGTTAGATCTAGCAATCGCTTGATTCGTTTGGTTAATTCGTGTGTACAAGAACGTGGTTGTAAGACATTATTCTTACACCAATAAGTACTTCTTTGTTTTGCTTTGCTCGAGGGTTGTTTTGCTTTGCTCGAGGGATTTGACATTCGCAAGAGGTACGTTACGCATACTTTCAGTTAATTAATTTATTTGTTATGATCTTAAGTCTTCCGCTGTGTACTCTTGATGTCTTTATGTTTTATTGTATTTTATATATTATAAACTCAACAGTAGATTGTGGCTTCTGTAAGGAAGCGCGTATGTACTTACGCGATCCGATGAGCCGCATCTATTTGAATGCAATCAGCCTCTGTCATAGCTATAGATCTTGCGAAGTAAAAACCAAACAGTACGTTTTGGGTTCAAGCTTTCATCTAACATTATTTTACCAGGTTTGACATCAAAATGCATGACCCGAACAGGGGCGGGACTGTGAAGGTAAAGAAGCACCCTGGCAACACCTTGTAATATTTTATACCGCTGATTACATTCAGATGGAGCACTACTACAATCTGCAAAGACAGATCACAGAACACATGTTTAACAAGGTTTAGTATATGAACTCATATATAACCAATAAAAAAAGTTTCATACTTAACGCTAAAAACTAGGGGGTTTTGCTATGGTTATACGTTTACTAAGTATAACATTATAAACTCGCCTGAATTCGTTACAAAGTGTTAAACATCCTTATTAAGACTCACTTTATTTAATCAGATTTGCTGAAATTTTGTTTATAGAAATAGCGAGTTATACCTTTGGGATTACTCTTAACATGGTAAGCTTAACCATAGTGGGCAATGATTAGCAAAACCTAAGATTTTAAAAAACTAATTGCTCTCTAATCAACTCCATCACGAGTTCCTAAGAGTTTCAAAATGCTCTCTGTTTAACAGAGCATTTACCTCAATTAAAAGGTGTACATTTCTAGTAAGGTCTTTTTACCAGATATCAAGAGATCCAGAGTTGTATACGGAGCAAAGTCATAGACAAGGTACACGTTTCTTCCATCAATGCAATATCCAAGCAACTGAGTCAAGTTCTCATGTTCAACGTTTACAAGTATCGACGTTTCATTCTTGTATAGTTCATATTGGGTATCAGAAGAAGGTCCATAAATTGCTATATCCTGTCCATTTTGGAGCTTTCCCTGAAATAAGATACCAAGTTGGAGTTCTCAGACAGAAAGATTGAAATTTATGTAGTAGATATATGGTTATGGTTTTATGGATATATACCTTGTACATGGTACCAACTTCATCATCCAAGATTTTATTAGCTATAGAGAAGTTTTCAGAAGCAGCATTAATAGTATTAATACTAAACTGGTGTAATATTCGCTTTTCACCTCCAACAGTATAGAGGTGGAATTTCAAGGATTTTAAACTTGTACCTCCAACTACAAGTTCAACAAAAAAGATGTTAGAAGATTGAAGATTAGATCCCATGATGGAAGCATCCTACATTCTGAGTTTGGTAGACTAAGATGTTGGATGTGTTGAATAGGATTAAAACTAGTAGATCCCAAACCAAAAAACATAAACTTGGGCCAGACCACATCCTAGATATAGTCCTACATTACCACAACTCCCATCCTATTCCATCTACTTATCCCTTTATAATTCATTCCAGTTCAGTTCTAAATCTGTTCAGATCGGCATACAATTTCTGGTCAAGTTCAATAGAGATAAAACAAAGAAGGAGATGCAGGATATAAAAAGGTGTTTATCTAGAAAATGTCAATAAGGAGTTTTCGGCAGGGATAATATGCACTGTTACTCCTATTTATAGTACTCATTCTTACATAATTTTAACAGTCATTAATTACAAGGATTGACTAACCACTTTCAAACTAGTAACAATTAAAAAAATCGAAGTTTTTATTCAATCAGGGGATCATTCATGTTGGACTAAGTGAGGACAAGTGATCTTCTTCCAACTGAAACGTGTAAAACTGAATAAACATATATACTAACTATGTTCGTTGTGCATTAAGAAAATTAAACACATAACAAATGATACCTGGGTTTTTTTCCCTCTTAAATGGAATGAGATGCGACGGCACCTTAATACTACCAAATATTTTTTTCTTCATAGATTTGATGCGTTCTATGTTGGCATTTTCCTGTGTAGCAAGGATAGTTTCAAGACCGGTCACAACATCAGCCATAGTAGGACGTTGGTCTGCCTTGTCATGCAAACACCGCATAGCAAGTTGTGCAAACTCATCTAAACATTTAGTAGATATTGCCCTGGCCCCTTGTACTAAATTAGTATCAACTATCTTAGTTAGAGTATTCATCCTAAAGCATTCCCCAACCCATTTTATCAGAATCAGTTGATTCTGATCATCAAAACTTTCATCTATTGGTTTTCTTCCACCCAAAACTTCAAGCATTATCATGCCAAACGAATAAACATCAGACTTTTGTGTTGGTATGCCTGTTTCAAAGTAATCTGGATCAACATAGCAGAGTGTACCTCTTATATTATCTGAAGTCTGGTTTGTTAGGCCTGTTTTGGATAACCCAAAGTCGCATATCTTAGGTTCCCAATTATCATCTAACAGTATATTTTCAGGTTTCATGTCACGATGTATGACCCCATGATTAATACCTGTACCAGTGTGAAGGTGATCTAAGCCACAAGCAGCTCCTATCAGTATTTTCAGTCATCTAACCAAAGTTAGAGGAGGATATTCTCGTCTATGAAGACGATCCTCAAGAGTTCCTTTTGACATATATTCCGTCACAATGATCCTCTCTTGTTTCTCATTTTTACAGTAACCAATCAAAGACACCAAGTTCCTGTGTCTTACCTTAGATTGTATACTCATTTCATGTTGGAAAATTTAGTGCACTTGTGGGATTAGTTCACACCTTGTAATGGGTTAGGAGGTACGGAGTGTACACCCATAAGGTCCATGAACACCCTGACTCTTATAGTGGTTTGTATTGGTAGTGCTAGTAGAAAGTACTGCTTGTGGAAAGTACTGCTTGTGGTTTCCACTGATAAGCAGTGTTTCCACAAAAGCTTGTGTTTTCCACTGAAGCTTGTGGTTTCCACTGAATCAGTGTATCCACTGATAGCGCTATGAAAGTACTGCTTGTAACGGCTTTGACCTATTCAAGTGGCAGTTTCAACTGTTTAATGACCACATTTAATTGGTCATGTAACCACTAACGGCTATAATGGGGATAATTTTGAGGCTATTAATGGGCCGATTAATACTCATAATTCCATTTGACTAGCTAAGAGTAACCTCCTATAAATAGGAGATCTGATTATGCATGAAGGACACACAGAAAACCATAAACACTTATTAGCGCAAGGGTTATAGAATTGTGCCTAATTCCATAACTGCATTTGGTCTTATCCCAAGTAGATATTCGTGTAACCCAGGCATTAGGGTCGAATAGTTTACTTTGGAAAGTGATCACACGATTCCAAGTGATATCCGGTAACCACCTAGTGGTATTTGTTTCTGCTGACTTGTTGCTTGTTTCTGCTGAATTGATTATCTTACCCTGTTCTGGGAGTTACACACCAACATTTCAGCCAAAAACTCTCTTTCTCCTTGACGCTCCTGTAGACGCTTAATAGCAACAACAGACTCATCACGATTTTCACCAACTGGAATACTTCCTTTGTAAACTGTGCTGAACTCCCCGTTGCCTATTACCGATGACTTATGAAAGTAGTTTGTCGCTCTCTGAATATCCGAAAATTTGAATTCGATACACTGGTGTGGCAAATCAGGCGCACTAACAGGTAAACTCGACATTATTTTTGAAAACCTTTCCTAATTAACTATCCAAATTTTTTCCTTTGACAATAACAATGTATTGATAAGAAATCATGAAGAACAAAAGCAAAGCCAAACAAGAATGTTTGATGAGTCAAATAGAAACTCATCATCAACCTGGTCACCTAGCTAGATAATGTACAGTTAAATAAACATTAAACTCACTTAATTAAAAATGCTTACAACCCAGTCAAATGTGTGACTTTGTATATATGGATCTGCTAAGTTTTGAGGTTGAACAGTTTAATTTGACCTTGAAGAAGCTAGGGTTTGTAAGAGCATTTTATTTATGGTAAGATAAATGACTGGAAAGGGAAAGGTGTGTGTGTTGGGTTGGTGGGTGAGAGTGAGACCACTAGCTGACTAGCAAAGTAGATTACTTAAATGGGAGTAGAAGGTACAAGTCAGCCTTAACTTGTCTTGGTATTTTTTAAGATTTCGGCAAATAATTCCTCTTTGGTCATAAAATAAAGAGTAAATTACACCATTAGTCCCTGTGGCTTGGCCAGATTTCATACGACATTCAAAAACGCGAAATCTTACGTCGTTAGTCTATAATTTTGAAAATATTACGTCAGTCGTCCAATTTTCTAACGATCTTTAAGGTTTCTAGTTATCTCGGTCCTCACGTGCAAATCACACGAGGGCACTTTTGTCCGAATACTTTTTTTTGTCCTTATGCATTTGGTTTTCGTATGTGGCAACTACTGTAACTAACGTACTTTTGATCTTTATTTTATTTGTTTGTGCACGACTACCGATCAAACAAGCACAAACATATTGTGATTCAGTCATTTAGATTCATCTCACACAACACACACACACACATTCATTTCTTCCCACTCCCTCTTTTTAACTTATACAAAATCCAATTATGTTTTGTATCATTTGATATTGTCTTTGTGTATGATTTGTGATCTGCTTTGTGTTTTCTGAAAATCTGCAAGTTGAGTATAATTGCTAGTTGATTTCTAGAAAACCCAAACCAATCACAACTTGAGTATTCTAGGGTAATTGGCTGCCTGAGTATTCTAGGGTAATTGGCTGCCTGATGTATGCCATGACTTGTACAAGGCCTGATATTGGTTTTGCAGTGGGAAAATTGAGCGGGTATACTAGTAATCCTAGTGCTCATCATCGCAAGCGTTCGAGGGTATGAAGTATTTGAAGAGAATTATGGATTATAGTCTCTCATATACTGGTTACCCATCAGTGTTGGAAAGTTACACGATGCAAGTTGGATCGATACTCAAGACAATTCGTCCTACCGTGGTGGGTATTCCTACTTGGTGGAGGTGCAATTTATTGGGCATCCAAGAAGCAAACTTGTATCACCAGTTCAACAATGGAATCTGAATTTGTGGCCTTAGCGGTAAAGAAGCGAATGGTTGAAAAACTTGATTCTTGAGATTCCATTGTGGCCTAAACCTATAGCACCTATTTATATCCGGTGTGATAGTGCAGCTACATTGGCTAAGGCTTATAGCCAAATGTACAATGGTAAGTCTAGACACTTAGGTGTCAGACATAGCATGATTCGTGAGCTTATCATGAATGGGGTGGTATCTATAGAGTTTGTTAGATCTCAACATAACTTAGCTGATCACTTGACGAAGGGTCTGGCTAGAGACTTGGCTATAAAGTCTGCTAAAGGGATGGGTTTAAGTCCAACTTAGTCACTGAATGCTAGGACACCCAACTCCCTCCTGAGGAAACTTGGGAGCCGAGTTCAATGTGGAAAGTTTGAACATTCAGCTGGACTGGAGCACATGTTTTATTTACATCCCAAGGTTGTGCTTCGAACCTGCTGAAAGGAGGATGAAGTCTTTACTTCTTAATGGTTAATTTTCTTTGAAAAAGTGCTTGGCAGGAGCATGAATAAAGAGGAACCACCTATGTAAATGTTGAAGTTTTGCCGCTTCAGAAAGCTTTGGACTTTTAGCTTTTACAACATTTATGAATTTGGATATGGACACATGGCTTGTATAGTGTCGGGAGCTTTTAAGTGTTTGAAAACTTGTTTGTATTTTATCTTCAGGTATTCAAATGGGTTGAAGGGTTCAATTCTTAGAACACCCTCATTCTCGAATATTTGAACGTGTAATTTACTAAGATGGAAATTCAATCCTCGTGACATTTTCGTTTATGCACATGTTTTGCTTGATGTTTATTTTTCATGCAAAGTGAACTAAATTTGGGGAGGATTGTTGGAAAATTTAGTGCACTTGTGGGATTAGTTCACACCTTGTAATGGGTTAGGAGGTACGAAGTGTACACCCATAAGGTCCATGAACACCTTGACTCTTGTAGTGGTTTGTATTGGTAGTGCTAGTAGAAAGTACGCTTGTGGTTTCCAATCGATAAGCGTGTTTCCAGTGAAGCTTGTGTTTTCCACTGAAGCTTGTGGTTTCCACCGAATCGTGTATCCATCGATAGCTATGAAAGTACCGATGAAAGTAACTGCTTGTAACGGCTTTGACCTATTCAAGTGGCAGTTTCAACTGTTTAATGACCACATTTAATTGGTCATGTAACCACTAACGGCTATAATGGGGATAATTTTGAGGCTATTAATGGGCCGATTAATACTCATAATTCCATTTGACTAGCTAAGAGTAACCTCCTATAAATAGGAGATCTGATTATGCATGAAGGACACACAGAAAACCATAAACACTTATTAGCGCAAGGGTTATAGAATTGTGCCTAATTCCATAACTACATTTGGTCTTATCCCAAGTAGATATTCGTGTAACCCAGGCATTAAGGTCGAATAGTTTACTTTGGAAAGTGATCACACGATTCCAAGTGATATCCGGTAACCACCTAGTGGTATTTGTTTCTGCTGACTTGTTGCTTGTTTCTGCTGAATTGATTAGCTTTTTGTGGAAAATACCAAGAAACAAAGGTTCGTGCATCCTCATTTGGTTTAATTCGTTGCTTCCTGCCATAAAAAGCAGTCATTAAGTTAAACATGTATAATATAAACATATACCAAATGTACAAAATATGTTAAACATACTTGGGTTGGTTTGGTTCATTGTTTTGAAATCCAACATCACGGTTTGCTCTTTTCTTTGATGAAGACAGGTTAACACTTTAAGATGTTGTTGACATTTTTTGAGATATTCTTAGATGTATTTTGTTGTGAATTATAATTTTGTTTAGAAAGATTGAATTTTATAGCCATTTTGAACATATTAAGTTAAGAACTCGTATCGTTTTTTTTCTTTGAAAAGGTTAAACGTCTTACTAGAAAGTTTGACTAAAGCTGTACACTATCTTTGATCATCAAAATGAGATGTAGTTTAAACCGACATGTAATTTTTTATTTTTTAATTATTAAAAAGGTATATGACTAATCACTGACTTTTGATAATCCCTCACGGCAATTATCCCTCTTCAACTACCAAGTTTTAAAAGACACACACCCCCTTTCATTTTCAGCAAGTTTTAGAAACCCAATCAATGGCAGCTTCTTCTTCAAACCATAGGGATTTTAACAAACTGGTGGTAACTAATGATATGATTGAGCATGTGTTGGCTAAATATGGGAATAAATTGTATGATGACGATGCAATGGCTGAGGTGATAATGGAGGACTTGTGGTGCAGCAACCGGCATTTTAGGGCAATACTTGTTTATAAAAACTCGAAACTATTGGTGACAACTGGTGATTTTTTTTAACTTACTTTAATAATAAATTATTTTATTATTACTTATATTTCATTTTCGAGCTTTTCCAAACTCATTTGATTAGAAAATGACTCGTAAAACGTGAAAACCACACACAACGCGTACCGGCATAACCGCTACCGAATAAACATTTTAATGTGATTATTTTAATAGTTATGAGATATTAGTCGTGTAAATACTCATTTTTCATGGACAAATTAATTTAAACGCAAAAGTGTAAATTCTGAGTCCTAAATCAATTGTCATCGAGCCTAAACGAGTCCTGAACCTCAAAAACATAAAATTTACAGCTACAGTCCCTGTGGTAATAATTACACCGTTGCCCCCTCATCTTTGGCAAACTTTTCACATTGTTTTAATGTTTTTCGGTTATATAAGGAATACATTTAGGGCACGTTTGGTAAAGATAATTTCAAAGAAATGAAATGAAACAGAGAATAGAAATCAGTAGAGAATTTTGTTCAATTATAATGTTTGGTAACAAAAGAAAAAATATATTTTTTTAAATAACAATTTTTTTATATAAGACTCACATTTATTTGTTTGTTGATTTTTTTAAAAAATTTGTTTTTTATTTTTTCTAAATAACAATTCTTAAAAAAAAATTAAAAATATTTATAAAAAAAAAACTTATTTTAAAAAAAAAAATATCTTTTTTTAGTATTTATTTACTTTCTTTAAAAAAAATTAGTTAAAAAAATATTTCTTAAAATTGTATTTACTTAAAAAAAAAAAAAAAAAAAAAAAAACAACTTATTTTTTTAAAAATTATTTTTTAAAAATTTATTTATAATTTTTTTTTAAATTAAAAAAAAAAATCTTATGTTTAGAAGTAAAGTACAAATATAAGTTGAAAAAAAAAATAAATAAAAACAAAATAAAAAATAACATGTCATGAAAAAAATATTACGAATACTAAGAATTCTTATTTATCTAATTTCTGAACCAAAAATGATGAAAATGAAACTTTAAAATTTACACTACCAACACTTTACCAATTTTCCCCAATTCTCCGCCTTTTAATTTCTCTATGCAACCAAAAGGAATTTGATTTTCATTTCTCTTATACCATTTCTCTCTCTCTACCATACGCACCCGGGTCCCTTCTCATTTGGTAACCCTAGCAAACAACACAACCTTCCACCTCTCCTCCCTTTCTCTACCACAGCCGGCAGCCACCACTACCGCCACCACCACGCCCCTTAAGGGTATAGGATTTTCATGGGCCAAACCCACAAGTAAAACTAATGAGTGTTTGTTTGGTTATTGGCCCACAGGTTCACGAATACAAATAGGGTGCGTTTGGTTGTTTTGCCATAAGCCGAGCCCACTTAAACTAATTAGGGTATGTTGAGATTTTGTTAAACTTATATTTAACGTGATTAATAATTTTTCAGATTAGTGAATTAACGAACTAACGTATTTTGTTTGTTTCGACTATTTGTGTTCTTGGGTACATTGCGGACCCTTGGGAATTGCTATATGAATTTCGGACAATATACATACTTAATGGACTATTATATCAGAATGCGACTTGATTTACTAGGACTTATATTGGTTCATATTGATTGGACAAATTGGACTCATATTGGATATTGGACTATTGGACTCGCGACGGATGTAATATATTGAACGTCGATGATGATTTGCTACAAGATGCCGACTTTATAGGCATCGAAAGGCAGAAGATTTTAGAGGCATTTCTGAATGTTTCAGATTTTGCAAAAATTTTAAGATAGTCATTGCTTAGCTTGTAAAAATCTTATTTGCTAGTTTTTGTTTAGCTTACTATATCTTAGGAGACGTTGTATTGTGATTATAGCGTCACTCATCAATGCAAAATGCATCTATTGTACATGCAAGTTAAGTTTATAATAAGATTAATTCATTCAAAACGTAACTAGTTCTTTGTATGTGTATTGCTATCTTTTTGTTCAACTATATTTGTAGGTTTATATTTTTTTTTTTTTTACTCCCAACGTCACAAGAAATGTTTTTTTTTTTAAATAATAAGCTTTAGCCCTTCATCTCCATTACAATCAGTGAATGCATTTGTTTATCATTTACATTAGTGAACGTGTTCATTCTCATCTATAATGTTAGTGCATCTGTTTGAGGAACTTTAGTGCATCTGTTTGAGGCTCTTTAATGCATCTGTTTGATGCACTTAGTGCATCCGTTTGTATCATAAAAGCAAAATAAGTTCAATACTTTTAGGTTCATGAAATTGACTAAAAGGAGGCACCAAACAAGGATAAGACAAATACGGTTAACGACCAAGAAAAGATTCAAGTTGACGAGCCTTCAAAGAAAGACTCTACTGAGATACCACATGTTACATCATCCACTGATAAAAACCATTCCAAAGCAATGAATGTGACAAAGAAACAAAATTTAATTATAGAATATGGAACTATATTATAATCAAATCTTGAAGCTGAAGTCAATTCACATTTCTGAACATGATACTAATATATACCAGATCTATACATATTTTATATCTTCTTTACTATAGGGAGTTTATAACACAAGATAAACATGTTCTTATCTACTTTTTTAGTTACACTTATCCAAAACCAATGCCTTTGCGCTAGTTTCATAAGTGGAATAACTTTTATGTATGAACGTTCCATGCTGTTTCATTGTGTTATGCACTTTAGCATCCACTCCAGACACTGTCAAACATACAAATACAAGATCAGTAAACTATATGCATGTGTAGAAAACATCCGTAAATACGACAATTACACACAAAACAGAAAATGATAAAATTCTACGCAACTTTACTGCATCTATTTGATGAAATTTAGTGCATCTGTTTGAGTCAATTTAGTGTATCTGTTTGGTCAAGTGAATGAATTTTAGACATCAAGCAAAAGAAGCTCTTGATGTGGTGTAGGTAATCCTCCGAAGGAGTTTTACAATCCTCCTAGGCAGTGTACCTAACCATTGTAGTGTAGTATAAGTAAGACTCGAGGGATTGATCATTCTCTAGGGGAATAGTGTTGAGAAGGTCGAGATGTATGAAGAATAGGTCTAAGGCGAGGGATGATTCTTTTTGTATTTGTATATTTTATATGAATGCAATTAAAATCTCAGGATTGGAAGATTGGGGGTTTTGTTTATCAACTACTTAAACTATTTAACTAAACTAATATGCAGAAAATTAAATTAGGGTTCTACAAGGGAAGTGAAGCGTATCTACCTATGATGTATTACTCCTTGCTAGTTATCCAATTCTACCTACTGAATTGTCACATCTTTTTCTTATTGGCGCATTGTATTCCATTAGTCATATGGAGGTGCCTAATGCCCTAAATCTATAAATGTATTGATCTCCTCTAGGAAACCGAGATCGCCAAGTAACCTAAATTATCTTCCCTAAATCTCCTATTATCAACAATCGTAATTCACCCAATAAACACAACAAAAAGTCTACTAGTGCACTCTAGGACATAACATACGTTATTAGGACGTTCAAGCTCGCATACATAATGAAGAAGCCAGTTTTCCTATTCTAACGCGAACAACTAATCAAACAAGAGACAGTAGGATGCAAGAATTATAAACTAAATCAATTAGACTCATTGAATTTGTCACACCTTAATGATGAAGATAGACACAAGCATCAATAAGAAAACAATAAGATCTAATTAATTATATACAAGTTTCATACAATCATAAGCAAACACTAGGTGAATTAGCCAAGCATAATCAATGAATAATAAGCAACAATAATGATAAATGAAGACATGAATTAAGGTAGAGTCAACAAACCATTACAAGATGTTTATGTAATGATTAAAATCTTCTAAGTTGCTGGAAAGCACCTACCGAAACCCTAGAATCAGACTTATGGTGTAGGGCTTACCAAAAAGTGAAGTTATGAGGTTATATTTATAGTTGATTTTATTATCGCACTGATGTGATGGTGTCAGCTCTAAGGAATGATGGCATCGCGATTCCTTTTTCACCAAATCTTATATTTTTTCGTCCCGATCGTTTCCTTTTTTGAATCGCCTAAATCCGAGAAGATATGGCCAAAACAGTATCAGTTACTTCGCGCGCATATGTGATAGTCTTGATCGGCTTGTGGTGGCGTCGCTCAGGGTCTTCTGAAGCCGTCAGCTAATGTCTAACGCTGTCCCTTTGTAAAAGCTTTGTGCCATCACGTTGTAATTTTGGCTTGGACTTTGATCTTCATTAACAAGTGACGTCGTCACTTGTTGGAGTCTTCAGTATGCTCTGAGCCATCGCTTGTTAAATCTGGGTTGTTTTGATATTTTCAGTAATAAGTGATGGCGCTACTAAGGAATTGTGACGCGTCTTGAGCCCTTTTCTACACTTTTTCTCGAGTTGATCGTTTTCTCGTCCCTTTTCGTACAAATATGATTGTTTTCTAGCTTTTACATCTACAGTACCTAAAAAGTAAAAAGGAACGATTTTTAGCAATATTTGATCAATAATATACGAGTTTAGGGCTTAAATGATCCCCTAAAAACTTACATTTTAAATTCTTATCAAATATACCTACACTTGGGATTTGCTTGTCCCCAAGCAAATGTACTTTTATCTAATCAATTTACAAGTCATGAGTCATTTAACATTGGTTTAAAATAGTTTACAACAAATACAAGCTCTACAATAGTCGTAATAAACACGGAAATTATACACTAGCACCTCTCATATAGTGTTTGGATTCTCTCATCTCTCGGGTGTATAATGAATATAACATGTGTGGAAATGGAAGATAACACTCTCTACCTGTTATAGCACATAGATTATCATAGGCTTGAGACTATATCAAACCTCCACCGCTTTGGCATAAGCACCTAGGATAAACTATCAAACAGGACTTTTAGAGGCTTGTAATGTTAGGTGTAAGGGTATGGAAAAACACTGGTTTGTTGGATATGGGGAATTTAGTTACATGTAGAACGAGGCGTTGCTAAGCCAATACTCGACTAACTAAACTAACTTAATATTTGACTTAAAAAAAATAAACGATAAAAGATAAAGGATAGAGGCGAGATGGCAGCGCGTATGTTTTTTTTCTTTTCTTTTTTCATTTTTTTCATACACTCTTACTCTACCATCTGCAAAACATAGCATCATAGCAAAGGGATTTATAGTAGCATCCACACTTGAGTTTTTATTAAACTAAAGTACTAAACTAATTACCCGAATTGTAAGGACCAAAACACGTTGAGTAATTAATTACGTAGATAAAGGAAATTAAATTTAACATCCGTTCTTGTTACTCCATAAAATACTACTTAACACATGATTCTCAATCATCCCAAAACTGTATTTACACAAGATATGACTCGACTTAGCAACCATATAATCAACTAGATAATTGAACTAAGGGTTTAACATATTACAATGATGCACTAAAGATGAGTGCATATAAGGAAGGATAAGGCAAATTGGGTGTAACATTTAGGGTGAATTGTAAACAATGTTCTTCATTGATATTCTGGAAACCGGAACATCACGAGAACCACGAAAAGATAGGCTCTAAGGGGTTAACTAGGGGTATCGTGTACTAAAAATGAGTACATCGTAAGGGTGTGGGATAATTACTCAATCGATGTGGCTAATGTGATTATTTAAACAGGTTTAGAACAATGGTTATCCTAATACCTCTTATCATTTAGTAAACCGTAACTACACAAATGTAGTCTCACTAGCGATCTCGGAATGTATCACAAAAACAAGTTCTAGAATCTATATACTACCGGTATACTCAATAAGCATTAAAAGTGAATGCTTTTATCCTATATATCTAAAGGCGAACCTCACATTTTTGGGGTGAGATTTGGGTGGTAAGGGTTTTTGTGCTAGTCATATAACTCCTATCCATAAGACGCTTTATTAAGACTAAAGTTTTACTCATAAGTGTCGTAACAAATTAAAATTTTGGTGCTAAAATTACCCTAACAAGTATTTCTTTTAGTTTATTACACTATTACTAAGGTCAAGACAAATATCAAGCGAGCAAATAGTTTCTAAGGTATCCCTTTTTTCCCTCTCTATACTTAAACTGAACATTGTCCTCAATGTTCCCCGAAAGTATCAAGGTTATAATAATAGGAAGTAAATAAAAAAGAAAGAAACTAGTACTCCTCTGATTAGCTCGGTATGGACTGTGTAGAAATACGGTTAAATCCTCCTCCAAGATAATAACATTGTCCAATGATAGGTCTCTTGTCCAATATAACCTATAATTCAATAAGAAAACAACAACCCAAAGCATCAAACCGAACAAAGAAAAGTCACAACAAGATGTAATTCCAGACTTAGAAATAAATATAAAACAAAACAATTAAAGGATAGGAAACTTGTAGAATGTAAATACAAATAACATACATGAGTATTGGACATTTAAGAAATTTTGGAAATTTTTCAAAAGTTAATTTTCGACATTTAACAAAAATCTAGAAAAAAAAACTGTACTACAGTAGCTGACGCCGTCAGGCTAACATGACAGATTTGTTTCATTTCATTTTCTGGAAATTTTACAGGAAAAACCTATTTTCTAAAGTCTGTTTTCCTGTATAAACTCATAAAACATATTCACAAGTATTAACACACAAAGATAAACAAACATGATCACGTAATATTTTTAGGTTCATATTAGCCATATATGATCTTCCCTACACTTATTTCATGCAAAGTACCTTTAATTACCAATGAGACGAAGTCAAAAGCAAAATAAAGCATAATCGCATACACATTAATCATGCAATAATTTATAATCAAATACTAGCATACAAACATCCTAAAAACAAAAATTAATAGCAAAACAAAGCAAGTAAATAAAATATGCTCGGGTTTCCTTTCGAGAAGCGCTTGTCTTTGTTCGAGTCATGAGCCTGACTCTACCCTTATTTAACGGATAAAATGGAGGTTTTCCCTACACTTAGAATTAAGTGCGGGTGATAATAGCGATACACATCATTGGGATGGAAATATGCCACTTGAGATGAAGGTGGTGTTTGAGTGGGGAAAGAGTCCACCGCCTTCATTTTTAGGTTACCCGAATCCTTTGGGTTAATGGGTGGATTAGAAGTTAGAAAATTTTTATGACAAAGATTTGAGTTTTTGTCGTTTTTATAAAGAGTATGCTCCAACGATTCTTCATCCATTCCGGTTCCCATCTTATTTATTTCAACGTCATCTTTGTCTTCGTACTTAAACTTGTTTTCATCGAAGAAGTGGAGTGTTGACGTTCTGAAGTTAGAATATTGGAGAGATGTTTTATGGATAATCGGTTTGGTTTTAGAAATCATAGAGACCCTATGCATCATGGTTGGTTTGAGTGATTCAGAGGTTATTGTATAGGTGTGAGATGGAAATTTAGTAGTCTTTTTGACTTCTAAGGAATGAGCTTATTCAACTCTCCTATTCTCCATCTTGTCTTTCAAAACTCTAATTAAGTTATCAGCGAGTTTCATGAAAACCTCCTTTGTTTCCCTCATTCGATCTTCCAACTGCTTGATTTGATCCTCCTGATCAACAATAAAATTCAATATTAACCCTTCATATGCTTCTTGATGTGGTCTCCCGGGAGACATATATCCTCCATTTGGGCTCAAAATTCCACAATGGCTATCTTTGTGCTCATTGAATAACATCTCACTGCTCATCAAATCTTCTACTTGCCTCTTCATGCTTGCTATCAATTGTTCTGAAGTGGCTTTTATGTAGTCGAGACTTCCTTTTTTTGTGAAAGATTGGGGTGTCCCATTCTTCATCTTTGTATTGGGCTAAAGCCTCGATGGTTTCCCATGCTTCTTCGGCACTTAATTTGCTAAGTTTCCCGCCTGCTGCATAATCAACGGCTTTTGGGTGGCTTTGTCAATACAATGGTAAAAGATTTGAACTTGAAGCCAAAGATTGATGCCGTGATGAGGGGCCTTTTGTAGTAAGTCCTTGAAATGAGTCCACGCATCATAGAGTGATTCATCATGATGTTGTTGGAACATCAAGATGTCATTACAACGTTTATTAGTTCTTCCTGGTGGGAAAAACTGGGTGAGGAAACGAGTGGTGAGATCATCCCAGGTAGAGATGGATCCTGCGGGTAAACGATCAAGGCAATGGATAGCTTGGTCACAAAGAGAGAAACTGAAGAGACGCAAATGGTAGTATCTCTAGTGGCACCATTAAGGTCAATGGAATCTACAATTTTTAAAAAATCCTTAAGGTGTTGGATCGGGTCTTCGTACCTATATCCGTGGAAAGCACATCTATTTTGCACCAACTGGATGGTGTCGGATCGCAGGTGGGCTACATTGGCTTAATTTGGGAAGCTCAATGGCGTTTTGATAGCCTTGGTGGCTTGGTTTGGGGTACCCACCAAGAGTACGGGCTCTCGGTGGGTCTTGTGGGTTTTGATGTTGGTTAGGTTGTGGTTATGAGGGTTTTGGGAAAGAAGGTTATCATCCACCATGATGGAGAATGATTGATTTTACGAACAAAAATACGAAGAAAAGATAGACTACGAGAAAGCTAATAAAATAAAAGAAAAATATCACTTGATAGGAATTAAGTTGGTAGACCTAGAAGAGATAGAAAACGAACCTAAACTATTTCCCGGCAGAGGCGCCAAAAACTTGATGCGGTGGATGTAACCCTCCGAAGGAGTTTTAAAATCCTCATAGGCAGTGTACCTAACCGTTTTAGTGTAGTATAGGTAAGACTCGGGGGATTGATCGTTCTTTAAGGTGATAGTGTTGGGAAGGTCGAGATGTATGACGCATAGGTCTAAGGTGAGGGATGATTCTTTTTGTATTTTTATATCTTATATGAAAGAAATTAAAATCTCGGGATTGGAAGATTGGAGGTTTTGTTTATCAACTAATTAAACTATTTTAACTAAACTAATATGCAGAAAATCAAATTAGGGGCTCTACAATGGAAGTGAATCGTATCTACCTATGATGTATTGGTCCTTGCTAGTTATCCAATTCTACATATTGAATTGTCACATCCTTGTCTAATTGGCACGTTGTATTCCATTAGTCGTAGGGAGGTGACTAATGCCCTAACTCTATGAATGTATTGATCTCCTCTAGGAAACTAGGATCGTCAAGTAACCTAAGTTATCTCCCTCAAATCTCCTATTATCAACAATTGCAATTCATGCAATAAACATAATCAAAAGTCTACTAGTGCAGTCTAGGACAAAACATACGTTATTAGGATCTTCAAGCTCGCAAACATAATGAAGAAGCCAGTTTTCCTATTCTAACGCGAACAACCAATCAAACAAGAGACAGTAGGATGCAAGAATTATAAACTAAATCAATTAGACTCATTGAATTTGTCACACCTTAATGATGAAGATAGACACAAGCATCAATAAGAAAACAATAAGATTTAATTAATTATATACAAGTTTCATACAATCACATGCAAACACTAGGTGAATTAGCCAAGCATAATCAATGAATAATAAGCAATAATAATGATAATTGAAGACCTGATTTAAGGTAGAATCAACAAAACATTACAAGATGTTTATGGAGTGATTAAAACTCTCTAAGTTGCTGGAAAACACCTACCTAAACCCTAGAATCGGACTTAAGGTTTAGGGCTTACCAAAAAGCGAAGTTATGAGGTTATATTTATAGCTGATTTTACTATCGCACTGATGTGACGGCGTCAGCTCTAAAGAGTGATGGCGTCACAATGCCTTTTTCACCAAATCATATATTTTCTCGTCCCAATCATTTCATTTTTTAAATCGCCTAAATCCGAGTTCGTATGCAAAAGATATGACCAAAACAGTATCAGCTGCTTCACGCGCATGGTGTGATAGTCTTGATCGGCTTGTGACAGCGTCGCTTATTATGACGCCGTTAGCTAATTTCTGACGCCGTCCCTTTGTAAAAGCTCTGTGCTGTCACCTTATAATTTTGGCTTGGACTTCGATCTTCATTAACAAGTGATGTTGTCACGTGTTGGAGTCTTCAGTATGCTCTGAGCCGTCGCTTGTTAAATCTGGGTTGTTTTGATATCTTCAGTAATAAGTGACGGAGTCACTAAGGAATTATGACGCCTTCTGGAGCCCTTTCTTGACTTTTTCTCGACTTGATCGTTTTGTTCGTTTTTTTCTCGTCCCTTTTCGTACAAATATGCTTGATTTTCAGCTTTTGCTTCCAAAGTACCTAAAAAGTAAAAAAAAAAAAAAAAAAAAAAAAAGGATGATTTAAGCAGTATTTGATCAATAATACACGAGTTTAGGGCTTAAATGACCTCCTAAAAAATGTACGTTTTAAATCCTTATCAGCTCTACGCCTCTACCTGATTATCACGGATTATAAAGACTATAACCGTCAATTAAGATTTCCTTGATGGGTAACTTTTTCAATCGTGACACAAGTAACTGTGTGGTGTTCGCATCTCTTATAAAATCAGGACCATCTAGATCCATCATGAGTCCATATATAGAACCATCGATCATACCAAGTTGTCGATCATACCAAGTTTACGCTTTAATTTAATTCCATCACTCATATTTGAAGCATGTAATGAAGCACCTAAAACTATAGCCTCATCTGCATCTAGATGTATGTCAAGATCACTCCTCCCAAGAAATTTTTAAAGTGATAAAGATTTAAACGTACGTTTTTAGGGGGTCATTTAAGTCCTAAACTAATGTATTTATGATCAAGTATTGCTAAATTAGTTCCTTTTCACTTTTGAGGTACTTTGGAAGAAAAAACCGAAAAGCATGCATATTTGGACGAAAAGGGATGAAAATGTGAAGAAAACAACCAAGTCATGAAAAGTTTGGAAAAAGGAACCAGACGACTTCTGAGAATATGGGACGGCGTCTGAAGGCATAAAGCGACCCCGTTACAAAGCTGACTTATATGAGACGAAACCCTAATGGTGGCGACTTGACGGCGTCACAATTATAAAGTGACACCGTCGCAAGTGTAATCCTATATATAGTTTTAGAATTTTCAGCATTAGGTGTGCACACTTTGAGAGAAAGTTGGTGTACGAAATTTTTTAAGTTTTTACAATAGACATAGGGTTTTAACACCTTCATTCATTAAGAGATAAGTCTCTTAATTCAATCTGTCATTATGTTTAATTCTTGTTCAATTATCATTACTTATTTCATTATCTTTTTCATGTCTAGCTAATTTAATTAAGTGTTTGCTTAGATCTAATAAAACCTAGTTGTTAACTAGTGATTTTCATCTCTTGTTTAAGTGATTGTTACACGTTAGGTTAGGAAAATTTTCTTCTTCCAGTAGTGTTGCTAGCTTGAACGTCCTAAAAAACGTATTCATGTCCTAGAGTGCACTAGTAGACTTTTCGTTGTGTTTATTGCGTGAATTGTGGTTGTTATCAATTACATTCATAGAAATAGGGCATTTCGCACCTCCCTACGACCTTAGGAACACAACGCGTCAATTAAACAAGGATGTGACAATTCGACTAATCAATAGGAGATAACTAGGGAGTAGTGTAATCTAAGTAAACATGCTTTTACCTATCATACGAATCTCTCATATTTACTTGTTATTTAGTTTAATTATTAGTTTTAATTAATAGTTTAAAAGAAGTTGATAATCAACACCCCAAATCCAATACTGAGATTTTACTTGCTTTTACAAAAATTATAAAAAGATAAAAATAATCATCCCTCACCTTAGACCTATTCGTCATACATCTCGACCTTTCCAACACTATTCCCCTAGAGAATGATCAATTCCCCATGTCTTACCTATACTACACTACAACGGTTAGGTAAACTGCATGGGAAGATTATAAAACTCGTTGTGAGGTTTGCAAGAATCCGCATCATAAAGCTTAGCCCGTGAAAAAGAATACATTAATACTAGTGGTAAAAGTAAGTTGCATCGCATAAATGCAACTTGTAAAGGTAGGAAAAAAATGATGCATAGAAAATGAAATCTAAAACAATCTAATCAGTTCCCATATCTATTTAAGGATCATGTGGATTTATCTTGCAAAAAAATTCCTTTTATGTAGCCTTGCTTAAGACAATGTCACCTCATGATGGTCTTGCGAACGAATATAATGTAAATTACAGAACTTTCAATTAGCATTTATAAAAACGAATAAAAAAAATAGCAACACACCTAAAACTTTGGTACTTGAGTGTCGCCACCAATCAACTTAAAGGCGTATATATCATCAACCTTTAAACATCATTCATGTATTTGTTACTACATAACTAAACTCATGCATATATTTGTTGCTCCTGGAATTAATATCTACTTGTTAATTAGCAACTTACTAACTGATTCTGATTTTTTATACGAATTAAAAACTCGGTATCTGATTCCGATTACATTATCTTTAAATTTCATTGATAATTAGCATTACCCAAGTAACACTAGCACAATAAATGGTATATACGAAAAATTCTTAATTTGCTTATCAAAACTTGTAAGTTCTATTTTGCTACTTCACTCATTAAAAATTACGGCATCATAGAGTAACTAAAATCTATTCACAAAAATTTCACAAAAATTAGGGTATCATAGTGTAAAATTAGTCAGCAGTTATAAATACCCATTCAGACATTTTATCAAACACTTGGTGTGCAGTTTTTTGTAAACATGTTTTTCATATATTTATTTCTCAATTTTGTTTTAAAATAATTATTCTATGCAATGAATCATGTAAATAAACTCTAAAAAACGTTACATCTATAAACAAAGATGATGATTAACGAATCAAATTTCATAAAAACAAAAAAACTAACTCAATATGAATAACAATTCGTATAGATAAAATAACAACAATCCATATATGAGCTTTATAATTGATTATAAGTAGTAAAAATAACATAACTATAATCGAAATTAGTTACATGCCTTAAATTGATCTTCGATTTGATATATTATGATGAGATGATACTGTGAATCTAATAACATGATATCTCTTATCAAATAACACTATATGATTTCATGATGAGATGATTTCGTGAATATGATTTCGTTAATCTTCGATTTGATAAATCTGAAACTGAGAGAGGAATAAAATAAAATGAGAGAAAGAAGATCGGTGTGTGAAATGATAGAAAAAAGAAAAAAGAAAAGTGAAAAAAAGTTAGGCATTATATATGAATAGTGCAAATTTACAAAACACTCCCTTAAAGAATAAAGGAAGTTGCAATCAGGTCCATGTAGTAATGAATTTTTTTTGAAGAGATGGAAGAAAGATCTAATGGTTGAGATCACTTCTCTCACTTTTCTACCGAGATCAATTTTTCAAACGAACCAATACCTTTATATATATATATATATATATATATATATATATATTGAGAGAGAGAAAGAGAGAGATAATGAGGTTCATGTGAGATAATTTTTAAAATAAGTTAGTGTAGGAAGCCAATAAAATTATGACAAGTTTGCTTTAATGTTTAAATGAAAACAAAATTATTAATTAATATAAAAGGGTATTCTAGTAATTAAACCATTCCTCATATTGTGGTTTCTCCGTTTCATCCGAAAGTCATAAATAACCATATTTTTTTGGTTATCTCTTTCATCTCAAACAATAACAAACTTGCAAACAACCAATTTCGTCGTCGTCTTTGTTTTAAAGAGCCGACGTCGGTAACACAAGAAACACAAACATACTCGGCTCTTTTAGATCTCGGTTAACGGAAACCCTGCATGTATATCTGCATCTTTACAACACTCGCTGCCATCTCCTTTTGGTCGGAACCTTAGCCGTCGTCGGCCGTCACCGATATTTTGTGTATGAATGCCTTTAAACTATGTATCAATGTTTGTGTATTAGTGTACCGCCATGAGTATCGGATCGAAATGTCACCTCCACGTACTTTCGACGTTCCTCGTCAACACTTGTTTATTAACTAATCGTTATCGTGTATCGATTAGTTATTAGTTTGTGTTAACTTTTTTGTTTTGACGACGGTTAGTTCTATTTTTTTATGAATGAATTGTTTTTATAGGTTCTCTTGTTACTTCAAATTCTTGTAAGCTAACAGTTGTGGTGGTTATCTATAGTATCATTGTTAAATAAGAGTGTATCAATACTTGAACGATATAAAAATACTTGTTTTTAATGATCGTATAATATCAAACTATCATATATCAGTTGGAATTTTATACTCATAACAATTATATAAAACAAATAACATCATCAAAGCATGCAGCGGAAGCAAATAGGAATAATATATGTAATTAATTAACCAAACAAGAAACGCATACCCTTTAGCAATTCAAGAATCAAACGTTGATTAAACAAGAACCAAAACCCAAAACCCTAACTTTAGGGTTTATAATATTCGACCCAAAAGAATCGACCACCAAGGAATACACAAGCTCAAGCGTGCTTGTCCTTCATTCTTGTACACATGTACTAATAGCGATTTGATGTGGAAAAGGTAGTTCCTTGAATCACAAATAAACCAACACTTGTATCTTTGGGTTAAGCAAAATCGAAAACCCTTGGGTGAGGGAGTTTCGACCGGCCACACAAAGAGGGAGAGAGGAGAAGAGAAATTAGGTTATTGGTGATCCAAGATTAGTTTAAGAATGAATACAAGGGTTTGTATATATACATTCTCAAAACTTGGTGACCAAGAAATCCCACCTCCTTGGTTTGAGAAGCCCACGGCCGGCCACCCAATCCCAAAGGGATTCCGGATCCTTCTTGTCCTCTAATTTCATCTCTAGTCCTCGTAGTTTATATTTAACGACCGTTAGTCAAAACCCTGTTAAATATTAACTATCGTTATGTTTTATTTCGTGACTAACAATTAATAATAATAACGTTTTATTTATATTAATTGGTTTACATCAATTCTAATACGTAATGTGTGCAATCCGAAGTCTCGAAGTTCGAATCCGGACATACAATTATTTAAATATCCATAAAACCTTTCAGCTCCCACTTGGATATTACTAAATATAGTAATGACATTGGTTAGTCTAGCTTTCACACGCCAACGTCCCCAGATCGAATCGAGTATGGTCTCCTGGAAAAAACCATTTAATGATTCATCATTTTTACTTATACTTTTGTTACTAATACTACATTAACTATGAATATGGATCAAGTCATTTCATAAGTTAATATTCTGTTCTCGTTGTATTTGATTGAACAAGATTACCAAATCATCTGAACGTATTCCAGATAGATCTTGGGTATGGCCATACAAACATCTTGTCAACCCTACGAGGGGCCCAAATATAGTATTATGCTTTGAAACAAATTCAAAGGAACAAATTCTCTTGACTACAAACATAACTCATGAACTTTGCAACACTTCCGAAAATAGCCCTTATAACTACCAGTTACGGATAGCGTTAGACTATCTTACACAAATACACTACATTCATATCAGTTATCTGGTATCTCAAGTCTGAGGATAAACACTTCATGATATACTTAATGACAAAGATCCATAAAGTATCATCATGTAAAGTTGGGATGAGTCCTATATTCAATTCATTGAATATCATGTGAATCTGGTATGTCCCACGCATCAATATACTTTAAAAGTATATTCTACCAAAACTCAGATTTGTCTTAATTCAATGACATTCCCACATCATTGATCGACAACGGACTATTTAGAATAACATAAGTTATTCACGGATTAAACATGCAAATATAGGATATAATATTAAGAAAATGAAAAATAAACATAACAAACTATTTTATTTCATTAAAGTAATATTTGTTCATAACATCTTTTATCCAAATACTAATCACAGATCTGCATGAAACTACTAGCTAAACGAAGTCCTATCCCATCAGCATGGTCAGTAAGTTTTTCTTTTGGCAAAGGCTTCGTAAAGGGATCAGCTAGATTATTATCTGTATGAACTTTGAGTAGATTGATTTCACCTATGTCGACTTGTTCTCGAACCTAGTGATATCGACGAGGAAAATGTCTGGCGCCCTTCATGACTCCAGGCTCATTGGCAAATGTTATTGCAGCAGAGTTGTCACAATACACATTTAAAGGTAATTCGATTGAGGGCATTACTCCGAGTCCCGAAATGAATTTCCTAATCCAAACAACTTCCATCGCAGCTTCTGGCTTCTATGTACTCAGCTTCTGCAATAGACATCGCAACCGTTGTTTGCTTCTTGCTCTTCCAGTCAACTGCTCCTCCATTAATGACAAAGACATAACCAATTTTCGACTTCGTATCATCTTTATCAGTTTGGAAAGACGCATCGCAAAAACCTGTAACATCAAGTTCTGCATCTGGATTTCCTCCATACACTAGAAACATTTCTTTAGTAGATATTGACTGGTGATATTTTGTTCTTAACAGCTTGGCAGTGTTTCACACCTGGGTTCTGTTGATATTGACTGGTGATATTTTGTGCAAACGCCACATCAGGCCTTGTACATCTTACAGCATACATGATAGATCCTACAGCCGAAGCATAAGGAACTTTCTTCATGTAAGCCACCTCTTCAGGTGTTGACGCGCATAGTTTATTACTTAAGCCATGTTCAACTTGCATCGGCAAAAATCCCTTCTTGGAATTTTGCATACTGAATCTCTTCAATATTTTATCAATGTAAGCACTTTGGCTTAGTCCAATTAACCGCCTTGATCTATCTCGGTAGATCTTGATTCCCAGAATAAATGCTGCTTCCCCTAAGTCCTTCATAGAAAAGCACTCTCCAAGATAAGACTTTACATCTTGCATACTTGGAATGTCTTTTCCCATGATCAATATGTCATCGACATATAAGACAAGGAAAATCACATTACTCCCACTAGCTTTGTGATACACACATGGTTCATCAAGATTTTGAGTGAAACCAAATTTCTTGATTTCTTCATCAAACTTCTTGTTCCATTGCCTTGATGCTTACTTCAATCCATAAATGGATCTTTGAAGTTTGCATACACGCTTCGGATACTTTGGATTCACAAACCCTTCAGGCTGCGCCATATAGATGTCCTCATCTAGGCGACCGTTTAAGAAGGCAGTTTTGACATCCATTTGACATATCTCATAGTCATAGTACGCAGCTATGGCTATAAGAATCCTAATAGCTCTAATGTCTGCTACAGGAGAAAATGTCTCCTCGTAGTCTACCCCATAGGTTTGAGTATAACCTTGAGCTACAAGACGAGCTTTATAGGTGTGTGCATTGCCATCCATGTCAGTCTTTATCTTAAAGAGCCACTTACTTCCAACTACCTTAGCATTTGGAGGTAAGTCAACCTCTATCCAGACTTCGTTATCTTTCATGGATTGCATTTCCCCATTCATTGCAACTCGCCATTTTTCCTTTTCAGGACTCATCATGGCGGCTTTATAGTTAGCAGGTTCACCAAGATCCCTAACATATATTCCTCAGCTTCTACGTTGAGACATAGACGCTCAGGTGCACGCGTAGTTCTTGAAGACCTACGAATGGGAACCACTTCAATCTCAGGTGGAACGCCTAGACTTTCAGGTTCTACTTGAGGTTGGCTAGTGTTTTCAGAAGGTGTTGTATCTTCTAGATCATCTTCCAGATCATAAACTCTCCCACTGAATTCATGAGATATGAGATCCCTTTCAAGGAATTCTCCATACCTAGCAACAATTACTTTGTTTTCAGGTGGAAAGTAAAAGTAGTAACCAATAGTTTCCTTTGGGTATCCTATGAAGATACACTTAACAGATCTAGGTTGCAGCTTATCAGCAGAGTCACGTTTAACAAACGCCTCACAACCCCAAACCTTTAAGTAAAACAAGTTGGGAGCTTTCCCATACCACACTTCATAAGGTATCTTATCAACCTTCTTAGTTGGAACCATATTCAATATGCGAACAGCAGTTTCCAAAGCATAATCCCAAAAGGATAAGGGAAGAGTTGTAAGATTAAACATCGATCGCACCATGTCTAGCAATGTACGATTCCTTCTCTCAGATACACCATTTTGTTGTGGAGTATATGGAGATGTGAGTTGCTGGACGATACCACACTCAGCTAGATAATCTTTAAACTCTTGGCTTAAATATTCACCACCTCTATCGGATCGAAGAGCTTTAATATTCTTTCCTAGTTGCAGTTCTACTTCACCTTAAAAACCTTAAATGTTTCAAAGACTTCATGTTTATGTTTAAGTAAATAAACATAACCATAACGACTGAAATCATCAGTAAAGGTTAAGAAGTAGCTAGCACCCTTTCTTGACACATGTCTTAGTGGTCCACATACGTCAGTATGTATCACACCAAGAAGATCAAGCCCTTTCTAAACTTTTTGTAAAAGGTTTCTTGGTCATCTTCCCAGATATGCAAGATTCGCATTTATCAAATGATTCATCATTGATGTCTTGCAAAAGCCCATCGTGTTGCAGCTATTGCATGCGTTTCTTGCCTATATGAGCAAGTCTACAATGCCAAAGAAATGAAGAATCCAAATCACCTTTGATTCTTTTATTATTGATGCTAAAGACAGAATTATTTTTATCAATCACATTATCATGCAAATCAATTTCAAACACACCATTTACTGGAATAACATTAAAGTAAAAAACATCATTTAAAGAAACCAAAATTCCATAATCAGTAAATGCATGAACGAAACCAATATCTTTTAACAAGGAAACAGAAACGACACCCCTAACAATGGAAGGTGCGTAATGACAATCGTTTAATGACAGTATTAAACCCGAAGGTAAAACTAAATCAAACGTGCCTATAGCTTCAACGACTGCATGTGCTCCATTACCCACGTGCAGGTATTGCTGTCCATAGGCAAGCTTCCTTGCTCCTCTAAGTCCCTGTAGTGTATTACAAATGTGAATACCACATCCAGTATCATATACCCAGGAATTTATTTTATGAGGAAAAGCAAATAATTCTATCATCAAAAGAGTACTTGAAGTACTGGCCACAGTGCCAGTATTTTTATACCTCTTATTGCGCAACTCATCAAGGTACAATGGACAATTCCTCTTCCAGTGTCCAACCTCGGTGCAGTGATGACAAGCCATATCCTTCTTCGGATTCTCACACTTCTTGGAAGGGTATTTCTTGGGTTCTTGCTGATAAGTCATAACTTGTTTTCCCTTATCAACTTTACCCTTACCTTTCCCTTTCTTGTTCGCTAGCAGCTTATTAGGCTTAGAAATTCTACCCTTCTGGATGGTCAAAACCGCAGGTGTAGAGGCCTTCTTGGGCAAACCTTTTTCGTAATCAATGAGCATTGCATGTACCTCACTGACTGTCTTCCTCGTGCAATGCATATTGTAATTGTGCACAAAACCATCAAACTCCTTGTTAAGGGATCTGTTGATAAGGCCAATTTATATGTCATTGGGGTAAACATAGTTAAGACGCCCCAGCTGGTCCATGTAACTCATCATTTCAGCAGGCTTACATGTTTCCCTTCTCCTTGCTTGCAACTATGAAGAGCATCTATCAAATCATACAGCTCTACAGTTACAGGCTTTTCAAACAACCTTTGCAATTATTCAAGCATGAGATTAGGGAAGTAGTTCTCAAACTGCTTTTGCAAGCTTGAGTTCATACTCCCGAGCATAATGCAGGCGACCTCATTATACTTGTCATACTCAGATTGCCATGCAGCTCGTGCTTCAGCAGTAGCACCAGCTGTAGGTTCAGGAGGACAAGGCGTAGTCAAATAATTGAGTCTTTTGGCAACCCTCAAGACAATTCTTAGTTGCCGATACCAATCATTGAAATTCGCTACCAGTCAATTTCTCTCGATCAAACATAGATTTGAACGACGAGGCTAGTGCAATAGATTCAGCTTGAGCCATTTATAAAAAAATAAAAGTTCAAAAGTTAGTACTTTCGATAAGTAAACATTCAAGAAAATAAAATACCCTTTGGTCAATATTCATATTAACCATAGAATTTTCCTTGAATTTTGGATCTTCATTATCATAGTTTCACCACATCAGTTGATCTGCTAGTGGTGAAAGTATAGAATAGGTAATCGTTGAAAACGATAATTGACAAACAAGTTTTCAATTCCAAGAGTTATGGGATTTACAATTTTGCCAAAACAATTAATGCAAAACGTAAGCATGTTTCATCCCATCTCATGCCTTAAGTCATAGGTCTCACTAACTAACTTAATTAAGTTGTCTAACTTAGAAACTGCAAATCATAAAGCTGAGGTCTCACACAACTAAATAATTCACCTCGTTATTGTAATCTAGATCAAGGTCTCACATAACTAAATTACAACTTCAAGTGTTTCATATCATTAGATGGCATAAACTTAAATTTAAAGGGTACAATTTTTGACGTGTAATCAAAACTTATGTATAAAGAAGCATGCATACAACTTTATGACATAAAATTTTCGAAAAAACTTACATTCAGATTTTAATTGCTAAGATTGAATTCTACAAAGTTTTAATCGATGCGTTGAGAAACTTACAACTTTGCACTAAGATGCTTCGTACATTGAATGGTTATACTAGGTAGCTCCAATCGAACTCACAGAGGGCAGAGGACCAGGTAAGCGCAAAGCATAACCTTAGACATCCTTTCAGTGAGACTGTGCTCACTTCTTAAATAACCCCTTTATAGTTTGTTCTAGTGGGTGAGCCATTCTAACCATTTAATACAGTCGCAGCAGTCGATTAAAAGTTCAAGAATTATTCTTAGATAACAAATCAGTTTCGCCATTATTTAGTCCATTTAATTTTCTATTCTAAAAACCCTTTTTGCTTACTAACATGTCAAACAAATTATAAACAAAAAAGCACTTTAATAAAAATTAAACACACTCAAATAATATAAACATATAACTAAACAATTTAACATATGTAAAAACAATTAGCCACATGCATAATTATTTCAATAAACTCTAATAAACAATTCTAGGCGTAAATAATGCATATATTAACTAGGGCTTTCACCTACAAGGTAGATGAGCCACATACATCGACAAGTCGATTGCGTAAGCCAAAGTTAATAATATACCAATTAGCACGTAACGAATTTTTATTAGTTATAATTGAGGTCTTCCCCAATTTGATAATTATTAAATAAATAAAACATGTGTGTATCACTTAACAATTAATCAATAACCAATAAACAATACTCCATGGCAAAACATGCATGTTCCACCATGGATTCCGCATAACAATTATCACCCAAGATACGCATATTACATGACACATAACAATTATTCATTAATTAACCACATAAAATTAGCATGCAATCCTAGGGTTTCTACAAGTTTTACAAAATTAAAACCTAATTAAATAAATAAAGGGTAATCGACCTTATACATAAAAAATTAGGGTTTTGAATTCAAAACCCTAGAAACCATAAAAAACATGCATATAATCATAAAGATTCAATTTTTATGTGTTTCGGTAATTAATTATATCATATTAACGGCTCGTGATGCCACTGTTGGAATTTTATACTCATAACAATTATATAAAACAAATAACATCATCAAAGCATGCAACGGAAGCAAATAGGAATAATATATGTAATTAATTGACCAAACAAGAAACGCGTACCTTTTAGCAATTCAAGAATCAAAAGTTGATTAAACAAGAACCAAAACCCAAAACCCTAACTTTAGGGTTTATAATATTCGACCCAAAAGAATCGACCACCAAGGAATACACAAGCTCAAGCGTGCTTGTCCTTCGTTCTTGTACACACGTACTAATAGCGATTTGATGTGGAAAAGGTAGTTCCTTGAATCACAAATAAACCAACACTTGTATCTTTGGGTTAAGCAAAATCGAAAACCCTTGGGTGAGGGAGTTTCGACCGGCCACACAAAGAGGGAGAGAGGAGAAGAGAAATTAGGTTATTGGTGATCCAAGATTAGTTTAAGAATGAATACAAGGGTTTGTATATATACATTCTCAAAACTTGGTGACCAAGAAATCCCACCTCCTTGGTTTGAGAAGCCCACGACCGGCCACCCAATCCCAAAGGGATTTGGGATCCTTCTTGTCCTCTAATTTCATCTCTAGTCCTCGTAGTTTATATTTAACGACCGTTAGTCAAAACCCCGTTAAATATTAACTATCGTTATGTTTTATTTCGTGACTAACAATTAATAATAATAACGTTTTATTTATATTAATTGGTTTACATCAATTCTCATACGTAATGTGTGCAATCCCGAAGTCTCGAGTTCGAATCCGGACATACTATTATTTAAATATCAATAAAACCTTTCAATATCAATATGGTTGTGCATCAATATTATTGTACCATGCATGCATGATGAATCAGCTAGCAATCTCAAAATTGTAGAACTAAATGATGTAACAATATTGTACGTGTATCTGTATGTGTGCGTCTACGACAAAGAGGCACAAGAAGATTTCATATTAAAAAATTGAAAACCATTAAATAACTGGTATGAATAAATAAATAAAAAAAACATGTTATGAGCACGTGAGTTTTATTTTCAAAATGGCTCTCAAATGTGCCATTAATTTTAGTTTATTTACAAAGATGCCATTCAATCAAATCTAATCTAGTGACATCATCATTGATACATCCGACGATCCAGATTACCCCTTATTCTTCTCACTTTAAGATACTAACTTACGATAACCTTCTTATATATATATATATTTATATATATATATATATATATATATATATATATATATATATATATATACGATTTTGGTCATTTTGTGTGTTGGATTGTTGGTTAATGATGGTGTGGTTTATCTTTTGTTGAGAAATTTGCTTCTGTTGGTTCACGGTGGTGGTGTTGTTAATTTGTTAATATGACGTATTTTTAGTGAACGTTATATCTATGCAAGACATTGGTATATTAAAATAGATAATTGTTTGATGTTTTAATAAAGAAAACTTGAAAATTTATAAATTATCATCGTACCTCTACACAAATCTTTAATAAATCTTTTAACAAGGAGGTTTTGATATCATTTCAAACAAGTAAAGAAATGAGGTTTATATTATGATTGTTGTGAAAACACATTCTTTTAAGTTTTAACCCATAGTTGATCTTCTTTCACAAACTTTTCCATTGCTAATTATTAATATAATGATTTATAAATTTTACATATTTCACTACATGTTAAATAATGTACCAAATGCTGGTTTTGTGTGCTAATATTATAATAATGATTGTTTTCCTTTATGATTTTAGTCTTTTAATGATATTGGAGCAAATAGTTTCTCTTTTGATATAAGTAATGGTTAGGGGTGGAAAATCATGTTGTCCCCAAACACTATTGTAAAATTAAGGTCTATACATTTAGGTGAATTTCGGGATTCGACAAGTTCCTTTTTAATTGTATTCTTTTATGGACTAAGCGGCTGAGCCATTTGATTTAAAGTGTATTTGAGATGCTAACTTATTTTCAAGATATGATACTACAGGAATTGATGTTGGAAATCCAAGCGTAGATGTTACACCGGTTTTCATTAATGGCGTTTCCGAATTATGTGGTCGTGTTCTTGTATATGGTGTGTTGCTGTAATTACAGCTTCATCTGGAAATAGTACTTTGTTTCAGAATATAGTGCAAGTGACATGCACATGTGGGTCTACAATTGTTCCTTAAATACGTTCAACATCCCTAAAGGCTAAAGTTCCTCCCAAAGCGGCGTGAGCTAAAACATTATTAGAGATATATGTATATTTTTAAAAATCTTGCACTCTAAAGATTATTGGATCCCTTTTCTAATTAATATCATTTACGAAATCAACAATCACAGTTTTTTAGGCACAAAACATAAAATGTACCAAAATAGCTCGTATGACCACACATCAAACTTTAAAAGATATCAGGAATTACTTATACTTATCCCATAAAATTAGGATCGACCCCTGGCCACATATCAGACTTTAAAGCATATCAGGAAGCACTTATACAATGACAATACACATATTATGACCACATATAAGACTTTAAAGCATATCATGAAGCTCTTATACAATGACAATACACAATTTTATATGTATATATATATATATATATATATATATATATATACACTATAGGACGCCAATACGATAGGAAACCTGGAACACTTTTACGGAGTTTCACTTTTATTACAAATTTAGATTCTAATATCCATTGATCTTGTAGGCCGTTTTAAGCGGTAAATCACATCCAATGATTCAGTTTAAATTATATTAGGCTAACACAATACACATCAGCAGTTAAAATTATATCAGACCCTTCCTTGCTTTCTAAGAGTTCATACATTTCTCGTCTATTGAGGGTTGTTGATAACATCAAATTATCCTGAATATTAAGTTTCAATTTCCCTCGATAATGCTTGTAATTTATATCATTTATATGGATTTACACTTGTTTTCCATTATATTTCACTTTCAGGTAAATTACGAGCATTGGAGCTAAAGAGGCGCGGATTTGGAGAGTTTATTGAAGATATGTCATAGTATGCTCACTTTGAAGAAGTTACGGCGTAACTCCTCTCTCACATTACGCCATAACTAAAGCGTGACTCAGAAAACCAACTTAACAGAAGATTACGGCGTAACTCTATCCAAGATTACGACGTAACCATATTAGGTAAAATGAGGTTCCGCGCCGCTACTAATTACGCCGTAACTCATGCAACAACTACGGCGTAACTAAAGATTTATTGAAGATACGGCGTAACTCCTTCCAGAGAATTACGCCCGTAACCATTTTAGTGCAAAATACGAAGAATTGGGTGTTACGGTAACTCTTATAATTAGTTACGCCAGCCTATAAATACCCCACGATTTCCAGCATTTCAAATCATCCCATTTCATACAAAACATTCAGAGAACGTGAGAAGAAGTCGAAGGCATATCTAGAGGAGCATACGGAGCTATCTCCAAGAGAGAAATCACTCTCCTACGACAAGCATTAGCTTTTTATCTTTTCTTTACTTTCAATTCATGTATTTCGTAACATTAAACATTGAATTGATTGTTATAGTTAATATGAGCGGCTAAGCACCTTTTGGTGCTGGCCTAGTTTTGATTCCTTAATTGTTTTGTTTGCGTTTACATTGCTTTCGTATAATTATTTCTAAGTGTATGCATGCATAGTTTATTGGTAGCTACCCTTGTTTCGGTAGTTTTGAATGGCGGTAGAGGCTAGTTACTTAGGAGATATGACCAACTGACCCTAAGTAAGTAGACTGAGATGGGAAGGGTAAGATATGACCAACTGACGACCCTTTCTACTTGTGCGATTTGACCAACTGATCACCTACCGTTTGGATGAACTTAAGAATTAAGGGGTGAGTGTTTAAGATGCTAGCTCCTGGGCACTCACTATTATGAATCTAGCATGTAGCGGTACTTAATGGATGGGTTCATTGATTTCCATCCATTCATCGACACATATTCCCCAGTTAACATCATTTCTAAGGAATGCTACAACCAGGTTATGGAAAAAGAGATTGAATATAGAGGAAACAATTTCCTAGGTATTGCGAAAAACATATGTGTCTTTGTTGGGACTCACTCATTTTTGGTCGATTTTGTGGTTTTGGATGACGTTAGCGAGTTTATAGAAGATGGGCTAACGGGGGTAATTTTCAGGAAATCCTTTCAAGAACTATCTGGGCTGAACAAAGATGAGAAAGAAGGGCTGGTATAGTTAAAGATTGGCGAAGTTAAAACGATTTTTAAAATGCCGCAAACTGTTAAGAATTTTAAAAAGTGGACAAAGAGGCAGTTGAGCCATGCTCAACCACTACTCGACATTAGTGATGAAGATAAGGCCAAAGGTATTGACCACCCTTACCAAAAGATCAAGAATTTTACTTGGCATGTTTAGAGCTAGGGACGGACTACAAACAGGATGAGAAGTTGATCAGTTGGATCCAACGTGGAGATTGCCATATCCACGAAATGACCAACAAACACTTCTAGCCCCAAGGCTCTGAGTCTAACTTAAAGACTCGCAAATAAAGAAAAGTGCTCTTTCGAGAGACAACCCGAATTATCCCTTTCTTTTGTTTTATTTCCATTTCTTTTGGGTTTTGTGTTTTTAACCATTTTTGCAGGAAACGAAGAAAAGTTGTTGCTGCAGCATGCTGATCCGACCAGAGTTACGACGTAACTCATTATCATGGTTACGCCGTAACAGACCCTTTTGCAGCAGAACTTCAGAAGCATTACCAATTATGTCATAATCCCATTCAATTGTTATGCCGTAGCTACACTTTTGCAGCGTATGCCAGGGGTTTTGCCTAGTTACGGCGTAACTATACTCTGCATTACTTCTTTCATTTTAAACACAATAACCTTGTATTAATCTTTTAAATGAACTTTGTGGGTATGTTCCCTGTAAGCCCTCACGAGACTACACTAGTCCACTTGGGACACCAAGTGGTTTAAAAGGCTTGTTGCATATGCTAAATGCAACCGTGATTCCTACGAAAGTGAGTTAGATTTCTTTTTCATTTTTCTTTTTAGAATTATGCTTGTCTGATAACGCTACACACGTCGTTCGGGGTCAAAGGAACTTCCTTTTCTTCGAGCAAGTTTTATAACACCCTAGGCAGTGAACCTAATCGTTGTAGTGTAGTATTAGGGTAAGCCACGGGTATTGATATCGTTCTCTAGGGGAATAGGAATGCTAGTGAGAAGTTACTACGCTAAGGTTGGGGTTGAGGAAGATTATTTTTTATCTTTTTTATGTTTTTTAGGAAATGGAAAAGTACGAATCTCGGGGTTTGGATTTGGGGGTTGGTATTGCTACCGATTACTCTACTTATCTAATTATCTAATCTAAGGTGTATGTAGTCTATGTCTAATTATTGTGTGCTCGTATGATAGTTTAAAGATGTGTTTACTTAGGTTTTACTACTCCTTAATTATCTCCTATTGGTGGTTGAATTGTCACGTCCTTATTCTTAATTGCGTTGTGTGTCTAAAGTTGTAGGGTATGCGTTTATCCCTAACTCTTTGAAGTTACCAAAGGGTCTCGTCTACAAAATACTACTAGGGATCATAAACTCTAACTCTAAGGCCTCTTTGGATAGTTTAGCTTACAACCGCTCAAGGTGCTATAACCTAAGGTTCACAAAGATTAATCAAGCATTAAGTACACAACGAATGACCTATCGCATTACTAGATCATTAATCAAGTAAGATAAGAGACAACCAATCAATATTCAATAATTAAGTTTCATCTTCCCTAAGAAACACACAAGTAAATTAGCCGGACATGGAGAACATGCAAGCATACACACAAATAATCAAAGACATAATTGTATTAATGAAGTAAAGCACTTATCTTGATGTAAGATAGGGTTTGAAACCCTAAAATACTGTACAAGACAGCCTTGGTTCGGTTTAGGTTTTTACTCCAAAAGACTACACACTAATACTGAAAAATTCGGATTCTAAATATAAGATTACATATGCGACGGCGTCACCTTATGTTTTGTGACGCCTTCGGATCGCCGTCATTAGGGTTTCGTCTTGGCCAAGTTAGACTTGCGACGGCGTCACCTTGTGCTTGTGACGCCGTCCTCCTTAGCTTCTGATGTCGTCTGGATTAAATCTAGGCCGTCTGAGTTGCGACGGCCTATTCTTTTATAACTTGACGTCGTCACTTGAAAATAAGAGTTTTGGCTTCTGTCCCGTCACAAAATCCTCCGACGGCGTCGCGTATAAGCTGTGACGCCGTCACCTTGTCATTCAACAACTTTGAGTGTCTCGATTCTTGACTTTGGTCGTTTTCTTCGTATATTCGCGCCTTTTCGTCCAAATAAGTGTCATTACAGCAATTTGCCTTCAAGAGACCTAAAAAGTGAAAAGGAACGATATTAAGTAATAACGGATACAAAAGTGATCAAATAAGGGCTTAAATGACCCCTAAAAAAGGTACATTTTAAAACCTTATCATTGTCGGTAGTGTGATTTCAGAGATTGAAGTTCGCTCGTGGATGCTTATGCGAAGGCACAACTCTTTTTCGTGGGTCTTCTTTCTTTTTGAAGCAAATTTCAGGGAAGTTCTCGCTCTAATTCTACTTTTCTCTTCACCTTTATTTAACGTTTAGTACAAAAGGGACTTTGTACAATTCAAGTGGGGGGACGGGAGTAGAATTGTCTCTTGAACTTTATTTTACCCTCGTTTTTCTAGTTTATTTTGAAAAATTATGCATTTTTAAAATTTTGACATGTTTTCTTAACCTAACTAGATTAGACCTTAGCCGAGCACATATAACCCTTGATATTATATGGTGAGATTAGCCTTATCCGTTTCCAAATTTTTACCCCAAATCCACCAAATTATGAGTGTACCGGTAGTTTGTAAACTTTAGAACTTGGCCTTTGCATCATTTCGAGACCATAGACGAGATATGTTGAGTTAGCTCGATGTATTTGGACTTTTCAGTTTAAGAAGACAGTATTATAGGATTATCACCCAAAATAGCCTACCATTGTGTGTCTATCGATTAGTCACCTCAACTTCTCGACCCCCATGTGAAACCCTTTTGTTGCACTCACCTTTAGTGCAAGATACCCCTAGATACACCAATATATTGTTTCATTGCACCTATACACCTTAGCCTACCTTGTAGTCTTTATTTGTGATTGGGAAGTCATCATTTGCCTAAGTTCAAGGTTCAAGTGGAAAGGTTCGGGAATCACGCTTTCGTCGACGACATATTCTTAAAGATCATTGAAGACCCCCCGAATTTCCATTGTTCATCTCAAGTGGGGGGATGTTATGTTTATTTGTTATGTTAAAAAAAAAAGTTATGTATTTGTTATTCAGTTGATTGTAAAGTGCGATGTTATAAGCACTATGTTATGAGCTTGTTATAGATTTAGTATCGAGGAGGCCACCTCGGTCACATTTGAAGATTGGAGTTGGTAATTGCGCCAACAATGGAGAAAAGGTAGTGTGCCCATCATGACGTCCTCTAATGACACATCTACCTAGTATATCATGATCCGGTTTCTTAACTTCGAAACCTGAACTTTGGGCGGACGGTAAGTGGTGATGACCTGGTTATAGATTTAGACTATTTTCTTGATTTTTTACTTTACACCATTTATATCCCATGTCTTATCCTACCCTTTAGTCATGAAGCGTGTCTAAGTGATGCAGCGAGCAATCTTTGGTGTCTTGGCCATGGATTTGGTCATGTACCATTGATTTTGTCCACTTCGCCGTGACATGTTAGTAATGACAAGTCACCCTTATCCTTTGTCGTGTCTACCCATATTGCCTTCGAGAATTGTTTAGCCCTTAACTCTAGTGGTGGAGATTTGTGTAACCGCCAAGCTTATGATAGAATACATACTATGACTGTGCGATTGAGTGATCACCCGAAATTGACACTTAGAATAATTGAGAGATTTGAGTGTTTCGTTCCCATTTCGTGAGGTGTTCGGCTTTGTTTTATTCTAGCATAAGGGATTTGTAAACTTATATTTTCTAGGTAATGGGAGATATCTTTTTAGGAATCTATCTAATAAGGTCTACTTGAGGGCAAGTAGAGTTCAAGTGGGGGGATATTTGATAACATCAAATTATCCTGAATATAAAGTGTCAATTTCCTCCGATAATGCTTGTAATTTATATCATTTATATGGATTTACGCTTGTTTTCCATTATATTTCACTTTCAGGTAAATTACGAGCATTGGAGCTAAAGAGACGCGGATTTGGAGAGTTTATTGAAGATATATCATAGTATGCTCACTTTGAAGAAGTCACGGCGTAACTCCTCTCTCACATTACGCCGTAACTAAAGCGTGGCTCAGAAAACCAACTTAACAGAAGATTACGGCGTAACTCTATCTAAGATTACGACGTAACCATATTAGGTCAAATGAGGTTCCGCACCGCTACTAATTACGCTGTAACTCATGCAACAACTACGGCGTAACCAAAGATTTATTGAAGATACGGCGTAACTCCTTCCAGAGATTACGCCGTAACCAACATTTTAGTGCAAAATACGAAGAATTGGGTGTTACGGCGTAACTCTTATAATTAGTTACGCCGTAACCAGATATGGCCTATAAATACCCCACGATTTCCAACATTTCAAATCATCCCATTTCACACACAACATTCAGAGAACGTGGAGAAGTAGAAGGCAGATCTAGAGGAGCATAACGAGCTATCTCCAAGGGAGAAATCACTCCCCTACGATAAGCATTAGCTTTTATCTTTTCTTTACTTTCAATTCATGTATTTCGTAACATTAAACATTGAATTGATTGTTATAGTTAATATGAGCGGGCTAAGCACCTTTTGGTGCCGCCTAGTTTGATTCCTTAATTGTTTGTTTGCGTTTACATTGCTTCCGTATAATTATTTCTAAGTGTATGCATGCCTAGTTTGTTGGTAGCTACCTTGTTTCGTAGTTTTGAATTGCGGTATAGGCTAGTTACTTAGGAGATATGAACAACGGACCCTCAAGTAAGTAGACTGAGACGGAAGGCTAAGATATGACCAACTGACAACTCTTCTACTTGTGCGATTTGACCAACTGATCACCTACCGTTTGGATGAACTTAAGAAGTAAGGGGTGAGTGTTTAAGATGCTAGCGCCTGGGCACTCACTATTATGAATCTAGCATATAACGGTACTTAATGACTTGGCTTAGGGGACCAGGAACAGCTGGACTTATGAGGGGACACCTGACTTCTCCAGTGGGACCCTTTGCTGATAGGTTAGGACGAACTGACCAAATGCTTCCTAACGACTTTGATCCCACCTGAAGTAATTGGAAGTAATTAGACGTAGACACTACTAATTAGGATGAGTAACTAGGTTAGCACCCCTCTCCTCTATTGATCACATCCTTTGCCTTTATTTGCTTTAGTAGTTAATTAGTTAATTCCATATCAAAATCATATTAAAATTTGTGACTCCAAGAGTTAGTTTAAATCCGCACACATAACTCTTGGGACGACCTCAGTTTTACCGAATACTACACTACATACGACCGGGTACACTCCCCGTTAGTGCATTAGGGTAGACCATAGGTATAACGAGACTTGTAAATATTAAAACCTGGTCAGTAAAACCTGCATCAGTTGTGCAGTAGTTTCACGAAACCTTTAAATACCATGTGTCTAACAATTTTGTTCCAGTCAAATACTTGTGCATTGGATCAGGTATATAGCATTGGATGAAAACAATGGTTGCATTTTATACCAAACAGGTTTTCCTATGAAAAAAGTATAACTATATGTTCAAATCATTACAGCCCAGTGACTGCAATCCACCTTGAAAACCTTGGAAGAAAATAGGAAAAGGAAAAAACAAAAGGGCATCGTTCTTATCTAAGGCTATTTCCAACAAAAAAAAGGCATCACAAGTCATCGTTTCGATGCAACACTAAACAACATAGTCAATAAGGTGGCAAAACCGGGAATCTAAGAGTACTCAAATATTCAATGGGATATAACATACTTATTTCTCCTCCATAGTTTCCAAATCATTTTTTTTGGGAAAAACTTGAGTATTTGGTGGTGCAAACCCTCCTTTAAGCATCATACATAACCTTTATATCGATTTCCCCAATCCTCCTCACACGAACATTATTATATCTAGTTGACATTTCCTGTATACCTAAAATAAAATAGAGAACAATATATTAACAATTGTACCAAGAATAACAATGGATCGGGTCAAATAATGTATTGGGTACAAAACACAGTTGCATTTCTTTGCTTAAAGTGAGATGAACGTTTGATAACGTAAAGCATAAACGCCAACAAAACACACAACTGTATTGACGTCAATCTTTCTATTAACAACTTTTAGTTATCCCATGCACAGAATCCCTGTGATAACAACACCAATGGCAACCTGAAAAGACGAATTCATATATAAGAAGATGTAATTAATGAGCGTTGAAAGTCTATACAAAATCGAAAAGTTATGTTGAAGGACACTAGTTGCAAAAGAGAATAAGAATTGTATATTTATCTACTCAAACTTACTTTAGACAATGACACATTGTCTTCACAAACAAGAAAAAAAATTATGTAGACGCATCAAATTGTAAAAGAAAAATATCAACTCCTTTTTTAAATTAGCATCAGACTTTAAAGGATATCATGTTTCTCTCATTTTTTATAATTTAAAAAAGCAAAACCTAATTTAACAGACCTATCACCGCCTTTGGTCAATAAAAGGGTGTGATTCAAAGATTTTGAATTGCAATTATTGGAAACTCAGTTGTTTAGACCACAGAAACAAATAAAACCAGATAAATTCCATCTATTAAACACAAAAATTATAAAACTTATTCACTAAACTAAAACCCCAACGTTAAGAAATACAAATTCATACAAACAGGAAGGCCAACAACGAATCATCCACTTATACACAAATCTATAGATATGCAGTAGCAACTTAACACTTTCAGCAAAATAGTTTATTCTCAAACCCTGACCGACTTCATTCAGATAACTGATGTGCCACAGATTTATTATCATCGCCTACCCACCTAAGAATATTTGAATATAAAATCTCTTTATAAATGTCATAGTCAGGGATATCCGCATAGAAATTCAACTCCACTTGTAAATTATTCAACTGACAAACCCGTGGGTTAATAGCAATTAAGAATTGAAATCAATAACCAATTATTTCCATCAAAAGATCGAAGGACAATATTTGTGTTTTGGCTGAGATATTGTATTGGCTACAAAATAAGCCCGTCTTTTACATGGGCCGTTTTTTGTCACGAAATTTTTTTACCAATTACCATATGACCAAACCATCACAGCCAGGCAAGGATTAAATGCTTTCATATAGTTAACTATTTTGCATGGATTTGATCAAGCACTTCTCGCCTAAACAAATAGAAACATATACCTAAAAACCCATTAACAACATAGAAACTAAAATAAGCACAAATTGTAGCAAGTTATGTAAAATCAACAATTATAATTAGACTTTAGTGTTACGACAAAGCCTAAACATCATACATGCAAAATCAGCTATTATAATTAGACGTCAGTATTACGACACAACCTAAACAACATACAAAGAACTGATCTGAACAACAACCAGAAAGCTATATTTTGAAGGAAATTATTAGCTACATGTTGAAGAACACTAATCTAAAATGCCTCTATATTTTTGTAAGCATAACTAAAGTTATTTTTCTTTATTGATCAATCATAAAGAAAGTGACAATATACTACATACGCAACTCGTTTGATAAGGATTAGATCAGTTGGACACCACTGCAAAATTAATAGGGAGATATACATACATCCCCAAAAAAACCTCTATAATTACATATTTACCCAAACACAAGTTTTAAATGCATGATCTACAATGCTATTAAAGCAATGTTTGAGGAAATATGTATATATTGATATTTTTTTGGGGATGTATGTAACTCCTCAAATTAATAAGTTACCTCGCCTAGATGTAAGTAATCTCACTTTGGCTGAAAGTCTAAAAAACTATGTAAGTCTATTATCACAACCTCTTACATGGTCCTATAAACACAAACTGTTTAGTATCAGTAACTATGAAGGAAATGTTCTGAAAGCCTAAAAAATATTTAAAGTCTATCATCATAGCCTTTTACACTGCCCTATGAGCACAAACTATATCAAATCGTTAACCATGAGTACATACCAGTCTTTAAAAAATGGTAGGAAGTTTAACAAACAGAAACACGTATTTAAGAGCACATATTAGCCTTTTAAACAAATGTGAAAATTTAAATAAACAAAAACACATATATAAAATTCTACTAACAACATAGCACAAAACTACGAAGCCTAAATATCAAATATTAATCAAAGTTATCAAAACAAAAATATATCCTAAATTCTAGAAACCATATTTTTCATATAACACTACAATTTCAAAAACCCCAAAATATTAAAAAAAAAAAAAAAAAAACCCTTATAAACTCTGCCGATTTAAACATCTCTTGAATAAATATATCCAATAATAATCGACATAGACTTATAACTTCGAATAAAGATAAACCTACTACGTGCAATTGAAGCTTCAAATGTGTAATCTTCCCCATCTTTGAATCTCAAATTAGGCGACAATATCAAGAAACTACCACGAAACACACAATCTCATTTTGTAGGTGACTATCCGATGCCACGTGTTCTTCAGGTGACTATGTATTTAAGACACGTATAAGGCAAACCATAAAGAAAAACGACGTCATTTTTGTCCAAAGTTATACCCAAGCATGAAACAACCTCATTTAAAAAGCCAACCAAAGGCCAAAACAAAAAATATTCAAAATGACGTCATTTTGGAGCCTTACTAAACGTCGTCATTTCCCACGATGAATGTATAATAGAGTAATTTGGTTTAAATGTATAAAATCAATTGTTTTAAAAAACTAAAATAAAAATAAAAATTAAGACCTCAAAATAAGAAGAGTAGGAAATATTTTTAAGGGCAAATTGTCTGAAAAGGCATCGAACTTGCCACCTTTTCCTTTTCTCAGCATCGAACTTTTTTTTTCCTATTGTAGCACTGAACTTGCCTAATTTTCCTTTTATGACACAAAATCACACTTAAAGTGTAATTAACCTTCTTAAACCCGTTTTAAGTGTGATTTTGTGTCACAAAAGGAAAATTAGCAAGTTTAGTGCTACTATAGGAAAAGTAGCCAGTTTAGTGCTACCCGTTTTAAGTGTGATTTCGACCGTTAATTTTTATTGCACCGCTAGTCTGTTCGTATGTTTTAACGGACCGTTATTATATTATTGCACTGTTTAATCCTTTTTCGCCGCTTTTACATCGCTCGTCCGTTTGTTCGTTTTTTACACTGTTTCGTCGTTTGCAAAGTTTTCGTCGTTTGCACGGTTGAGTACGTTTGCACGTTCGTCGTTTTTGCACGTTTTACAAGATTTTTTTTTTCAGTTTTTTGCCGGTGTTGTCGCTTACACGTTTTGTCCGTTCTTACACGTTTCGCCGTTTTTACACGTTTTAGTCCGCTACACGTTTTCGTTCGTTTTTGCACGTTTAACGTTTTCGTCCGTTTTAAAGTTTTCGTCCGTTTTACACGTTTCGCTCATTTAACGCTTTTTAGTTTTTGCACGGTCATCGCTTTTACAGTTTAATCGTTTTTACACGTTTCGTCGTTTTACACGCTGTCGTTTTGCACGTTTTTAACGTTTTCGCTGTTGCCGCACAGTTTGTCCGTTTTGCACGCTTTCGCCGTTTTACAAGTTTTCGTCCGTTTTTTGCATGTTTGCGTCAGTTTTTACCGTTTCGCCGTTTTTGCACAGTTTCGATTGCGTTTTTACACGTTTTCGTCGTTTTTGCAGGTTTGTCTAAAAAGACGAAAACTGTAAATCATGTGCAAAAACAGACGAAAACGTGCAAAAACAGACGAAACTGTGCAAAAACGGACGAAAACGTGTAAAAACGGACGAAGCTATGCTAAAACAGACGAAAACGCGTAAAAAACGGTAGAAACTAGCAAAAGGTGAAAACGACGACGAAAACGTAAAAAGTTGTAAAAAGGTGAAAAAAAAAACAAAAACACGACAAAACGTGCAAAGCGATGAAAACGTGCAAAAACGGACGAAACTGTAAAAAGGACGGAAAACGCAGTAAAAAACGACGAACCTGTGCAAAAAAATGGACGAAAACGTGTAAAAACGGACAAACTATGCAAAACGGACGAAAACGCGTAAAAAGGACGAAACTATCGCAAAAAAACGGAAAAAGAAAGAAAAAGTTGTAAAAACGTGCAAAAAACAGACGAAAACGTGAAAAGCGGACGAAAACGAGGAAAGCGGACTGAAACGTGCAAAAGCGGACGAAAACGTGCACAAAACGACGAAACTATGCAAAACGGACGAAATCGTGTAAAACGGACGAAACTATGCAAAAAACGGACGAAAAAAAACTTGTAAAACGACGATACGAAACTGTGAAAAAACTAAAAAAACGCGGTAAAAACACGTGCAAAAACGAACGAAAACGTGTAAAAACGGACGAAACCGTGCAAAAACGGACAAAAACGTGTAAAAACGGACTAAACCGCGGTAAAACGGACAAAACCGCTAATAAAACGAACAAAACGGACGCTAAAACGTAAAAAACGCTAAAAGGACTAACAGTGCAATAATATAATAAACGGTTGTTAAAACAGACGAAAAGGACTAACGATGCAGTAATAAAATTAACGGTCGAATTACATTAAAACGGGGTAGCACAAACTTGCATATTTCCTATAGTAGCCCTAAATTGCCTAATTTTTTCTTTTGTGACACATAATCACACTTAAAACGGGTTTAAAGGAAGGTAATTACACTTAAGTGTGATTTTGTGTCACAAAAGGAAAATTAGGCAAGTTTAGTGTCACAAAAGGAAAATTAGGCAAGTTTAGTGCTACAATAGGAAAAAAAAAAGTTCGATGCTGAGAAAAGAAAAATGTGGCAAGTTCGATGCCTTTTCAGACAATTTGCCCTATTTTTAATCACACATTTCAAATAAGATGGAGAAATTTAAAAGGGGATAGATTTATTTTGTAGGTGCATATGAAATGTGTGGTTTTAATTTTCTCTGAATCTTTTATTTTCATCTTTTTCTCATTTAATTTTAACTCTAACGCGTATAACATCTTATAGTCGAGGAAGGTATGTAAAAGCTTACACGATCAGTTTTTTTAGCGTGCGTTAGTTGGGGTATATTAAAGGGATTTCATGGCATTTACATTTTAAATTCCTTTAAATATTGTGTTCGGTATGTCAATTAAAGAAATTTAAAATTCTAAAATCTCAAATTCACGAACCAAACACAATGTAGTTTATAAAATAACAATAATAAAAGGGCAATTGCATATATACTTACTAAAACTTATATATTTCAGATATATACTCGTATTTCAAAAAAATATACAATTTTTAAATTTTTTGTAGGTATACATGTAATTCTATCTAAAAATTCCTCCCAGTCCCACGTATCGAACCAACAAAATATATCGGCAGCAAAACCATACGTGCGGTGTAGTAACGAAATAAACAAAACAGAAAACAAAACTTAAAGAAACCCAAAAATAAAACATAAACAGATCGATCGGGTAGAAGGAGGGTGAGAGACAGACAGAGATCTGTAAACAAACAAACCCAAATTCACCGGCAACAACAACCAACCACCTCTCCCCTCCGATTAGATCCAACCACCACCCACCCATAATTAATTAAATTTAGGGTTTATCTTTTTTCAAATGTTTTTATAAAATTAGTTCATGCCCTTTTAATGATTTTACAATCTGTGTAAAACCCAGAATTTGGATTTTCATATAATTGGTTGAATGGCGTCGGATCAGATGCTGTCTAAGAAGCAACAGCAATTGGAAGCTGGCAGGAAAAAGGTAATCTTTTTATAAATTGCATTGTGTTTATTTACATAGTTTTTGAGGAATCAGTGTTTATTTGAGTTTGGTGTGAATTTTGTTGAGAAGTTGGAGATTAGTCTGTTAGGTGGTGGCATGAAAAGTATGATATTTAGGGAAAGCGAATAGCAGGAAATGAGTTCTTGTAAGGTTAAATATACGCGGATGAAGTTAACGAGATTTGATCCTTTTTTTTGTTATGATTAGTGTGGTCGTCGGAGTAGTTATTGATAATCTTGATTTCTAGAGAAGTTTAGTGTTCGAATTCTTTAATGAGAATATCAGGTCGAAAATGTTGAGTAGTAAAGTGTTTCTCTTGGTACATGGGTGTATGGGTGTATCGGGTCGAAAATGTTGTGAATATTGGTTTGTTGATAAGTGTAAGAGGAAGTTGGTTTGCAGTGAAATGAACATTTAGGTGCTCGAATTTGGATGGGAATAAGTGTTAAAGTTTCGTGCTTTATTAAGATGGTCATGTTTATATGTGAAGTTTGATCTTTTTTTGTTAATGGCGTGAAAGTAGCTATCGACATGACTATATTTATGTGTAGAGAAGGTACGAGGTTTAAAACTACAGAGTAGTTAAGTATTTGACTCTTGGTATATGGGCGTGCGTTCATGCAAAACTTGTAGCGTAAACACACAATGGAAAAGTATACTGTCAACTGAATCCGATCCGTAGAATGATTTGAATAAAAATAAGAGAGGGTTTATCCCTGTTTTGTGTTTCTTGAGTTGGAGTTAGTGTTAGTTAAGGGTGCAATAGTATTTGGTCATTTGATGCTGAGAATTGGATAACGAGAATATCTTTAGACTTGTAACTCTATGAAAATGATATAAATTCGTGTTTTTCATCTTGGAGGAATATGAATGTATGATCTCATTTCATTTCACACAGCTGAAATTGATTTAACTATTTAAGCATATCACATGATAACATTCTCATTGATTGTCCGTCACCTCTGCTAATGGATCGCGTATTTGCTTCACTGCTATCAAAACCAAGTAGCATTACTTTCACGACCTTGGGTTTAATGTTTGTGGGTAGTTAATAGCTGTTAAGGTCAATTGTAGTGTTTGTTGATAATCCCTTACCTGCTGCTTATTGGACGCTGGTGGTTTATGCTATTAATGTCAAGTTTATTTGAATGTATGACGCTTGTTACTAAATTGATTGATGTTAGGGTGCGTTTGGTTTGATTTCCGGAATTACTATAGATATAGGTTTGAATGGAAGATGGAATGGAGATAGGTTGAATGATTCCAATCTAAGTGTTTGGTTTAATTTTTGGATATGGGTTTTATCCAACTGGGCCACCATGAATGCACTCCCAAATTTCAACTCCACAACCAAATTTAATTTATCCATATCCTTTACAGTGAGTGGACTGTGGAGTTAGTTTATGGGATTCTTGGTTAGGAAATTATTATTTGCTTGAATTAATCGGGGGCTAACCATGAAAAATGATTTCCATGAGAAACATTATGTGAATTTTTACAAAAAGATGAAAAACATTTACCATCATAATTATAGTAATAACTTAACAACACCTTCAGTTCTAACTTGTGTGTTGTGAGCATCATCATTTTTATACGTAAGAGAGTGGTTGATCTTGGAATGAATCTAAATCAGCCTCCTCTAAGAGGTATTGAGTACGCCATATATCAAGGTTTCAATTCCAGATTTAAAACCCATAGACATCAACCAAACATGTTTATTCATATATATTGTCATTCCTTTATTCCGATTCCCTCGTACCAAACACACCCTTAATGTTATATTTTTCTATTGATGTCCATGATTCCTTAGAAATGTGTAGCGAGTAAACCCAATACTGTATATTTGTGAATTCACTGATTCTACTTATTGGTGTGCTCCCCTAAAATACTTTGCGAGCTACATGACTCATTTTAATGATGTCACCATGAACCTTGTGGTCTTAAAAGATTTAGGTGCCTCCCCCTGCCTCATGCGATAAACAATGCTAGGCTTGCTAGCCAGGCTGAGAGTGGTCTTTTACTTCTGTTCTTTATATCAAGTAACTTAAATACCCTTAAAGAAATTTTTACCGGCTTACCCCACTATCATAGTTACAAGCAAATTCCACTACCACCTACGGATATCTTATTTAAAAAGCATAAATATTGAGTTGTTTTCAAAATCTGAAACACAATGAAATTTGCAGCTTGTCTATCTTCTAAGGCTTGATATAGTTATATTGATTTTACAGCTAGAGGAGTTCCGTAAGAAGAAAGCAGCAAACAAAAAAGCGGCATCTAATAATTCTGTCAATTCTGCTAATGGAGACCTACATGATACAAAACCTCCAGTTTCTGATATTGTTGAAGTTACAAAAGCTACACCTGATTCAGGATCTCATGTTGTAAAAAATGAAGAGAAAACAATAGATGTTTATGAAGCTGAACCCTATGTAAATCCTGTAAGCAGTTTCAGTAAACCTTCTGCAAACCCAGTGCAAACATATTCAACTGATGAGAAGTTGGACAATAATGCCTCTATTGGGTCAGGTGGATATGGGGTGGTTACTGAAAAATTTACAGCATTTAATCATCCAGAAGAGGATATTCATACCAATTATAATAATTTTAGTAATACAAGGCTAGAAGATGCTTTAAGAGTTAGTAGAGAAGATCATTTAAAGGATTTGACTTCTGTGAATCCTGTTACTACTCAAGTTTCTATTACCAAATCTTCTCCTGAAAGATCTCACGGTTCTTTATTTGCCAACAATTTTAGCCACAATGATCAACCAGCTAATGGCCCAACATACAGAGGTTATTTTTTTCTTTTTTCTTTTTCTGTTATAGGAACTATAGAGGTGGCAAATTGAGTGGGTTCGGTAATAGAACAGATCAAAACGGATAATTTCTAATATGGGTTTAAGTTTATTAAAACAGTATTTGACCCGCTAGGAGATAAATGGGTTGAAATTGCCACCTCTAATGTTTGGAATCTTTTTTATTTTCTTATAGATAAAACATTGTATCTAATGTTTAATTTTATGTTCATACTTTCAGATTCTTCGGCTGAAGTGGGTGAAAGGAACTATAATAAACTTTTTAATCATCAATCAGTCAGTGAGAGTAGCTCATTGTGGTCATCTGAATCTATATCTAACAGCTTCAGACCTGAAGCTGTACCCTCGTATAATCAGACAAATATGTCCTCTGGCTCAGCTGGAAGAAGATCTCGTCCATCTTTCCTGGACTCCATCACCGTGTCTAGAAATTCCTCAGCAACATCCCTTGCAAATGCAGAGACAGATAAAGCAAACCCGTTCAGTTCAAAAGTTTATCCTGTGGATGTTCCTGTTTCATCTAATACTCAAAGTTTAATCAACCCTTCTTCTGTTGCTAATTTGGGTATTAATGAATTTAACGTGGACACGAGGAACAGTTTTAATTCAGCAAAACATAATGAAGATTTTGCTGCTTTGGAACAGGTTATATATCCTTCTAGCAATAAAGGTCTTTTAGTAACTTTATCATGTGATCTATATTTAATCTAAAGTTTGTTTTTGTTACATTAATTGATAGCTTATTTCACTTCCTAAGGGCCCTGAGGCAGCACAATATGTATGTGTACTTGCAATTTCTTATTTTTGTTTTTCATTTCTTTGAGCAGCATATTGAAGATCTTACGCAAGAAAAGTTCTCTTTGCAACGAGCACTTGAGGCTTCACGGGTTCTCGCAGAGTCTTTAGCTAGTGAGAACACAGCACTCACTGACACTTACAACCAACAGGTAGCGAAATTATAGCTGAGTCATGTTTTTTTTCTCAGTTTAGCTTCATTAGAAAAAGCTAATCTTAACATTTTTTTTTCAATTGCTTTTGCAGGGAAGTGTTGTAAACCAGTTAAAGTCTGATATAGAGAGATTGCAGGATGAAATTAACGCTCAGCTGGTTAGCATTAACTCTCCTAGCAACATATTTTTAGTATAGTGACATATGTTTGTGCAATTTCTTCTAATAAGTTTATGTATATATTCTCTTGTTTATTTGATGTCAATAGGTGGAAGTTGAGGCTGTTAGGACCGAATATGGAAATGCTCGGTTAGAATGTATTGCAGCTGATGAACGTGCCAAGCTATTAGCTTCTGAGGTTATTGGCTTAGAAGAGAAGGTACTAAACACCAATGGTATCAGATCCACATACTTGTGTAACTTTTTACTTGTAGTCTTTTCCCCCAATAGAGATGAAATGTAACTCGAATTGACCCATTTGTAAGTAAATGGGTCGAAATGGGCACCTATAATACTTTCTAATTCTGTATCAAGTTGGTTAGGACTTGTTCTATTGTAGTTATTTATACATATATGTATTTTGTAGGCACTCAGACTGAGGTCTAATGAGCTAAAACTGGAGAGACAAATAGAAAACTTGGAAGCCGAAATATCCTCACAGAAGTACGGTCTGAGTTATGACTTTAAAGTACTTCTCTGTTATTGTTAACACCGTATTATACATCTCAGATTTGACTGAAATCTGATACAGTTCTGTTCATCATGCAATTATTTTGATGACTTCGAGATTATAGCAATATCTTATTTTATATACATACCCTTTTTATTACGATTCTAGAACCATAGGATTGTTTTCATTCTTATAGAACTGTTCTATTGTCTTATGACTTGATTTTGTAACTATACCTGCTTTATTGCTATGCATTAGATGGTTAATTTGATTCTCAAAAAAAATGTTCAGGAGAAAAATATCTAGCATGGAAAAGGACCGCCAAGATCTGCAGTCTACTATTGAGGCTCTACAAGAAGGTACTTATCTTTATATATTTACCCTTACGTGATCAATTCAAAGCAAGGTTATAATTTATCCACAGTTCTTGTATTGCAATATTCCAACCATGATAGGGGACTGTTTAAAATTGTTATTTTAGAATATTGATCTAGTATTCTTGTTTTTCTATGCGCAGAGAAAAAGCTCATGCAATCTAAGCTGAGGAAAGCTCCTGCGGTGAACTCAGTGGAGATTAAGAAGATTCCAACTAGTAAAAAAGAAGTATCAACTTCTACAGATGATCTTGGTACGTAATTATGTGATAAACGTTGAAACTGTATGTCTTTAATTTAAAAGGTATTTTTATTTCAGTTTGTTAAGTATCAAGTAACTAAAGAACATGAAAACAATCTTTAATAAA
>OU343221.1:268800677-268839767 GCA_910596185.1 Chrysanthemum makinoi
GGTGGTAGGTGGTGGTGGCGGTTGGTGGCCGGTGAGTGATGGTCTTTGTTTAGTGGTGGTGGTGGGTGGTAGTGTGTGGTGGTGATAAGTGGCGGTGATTGGTGGTGGTGGTAAGTGGTGGTGGTGGTGGTGGTGGGTGGATGGTGGTGGTGGAAGTGGGTGGCGGCGATGAGTGGTGGTGGTGATTGGTTGTGGTAAGTGGTGGCGGTGGTGGGTGGTGGTAATTGGTGGTGGTGGTATTGAGTGGCGGTGGTGATTGGTGGTGTACTGGTGAGTGGCGGTGGTGAGTGGTGGTGGTGATCGGTGGTGGTGGTAAGTAGTGGTGGTGGTGGAATTGGCCGAGGGTTATGTATTGAGAACCAGTGGTGCAATTTTTTTAACTGAAGTTATGTATTGAGACTAATGGTGCAATTTTTTTACCATAGTTAGAAATCTAAGGTTAACAAATTACATACTTGTCAATTATTTTGAAAGTGATTTGCTTACAATAAAATAATATGAGATGCGTAACCTACATTGGTACTCTAGATTTAGTATGTTACATTTTTATGGACTTAACCCTTACATTACATTAATAGTCACAAATTATATTAGTAAATGACAAACATCTATCTGGTGATATGAGTTTGTAGATTCTACAAGTAATTTTTTGGACTGGAATAAACGGAACAAGATAATACTAGGTGTTGCCAAGGTACTTGTATACCTTCACAAACATGCTCCCCTTGAGGTCATACATTATAATGTACAACCTGAAAACGTTCTTTTAGATAAAAGTCTGAACCCCATGCTCGGGGTTTAGGTGGGCCAGAGAAACCCACGACACTAATTACGATGAAGACGCTAAAAGGTATATCAAAATGTCAACAAAAGGTGTCAATAAAATAAAAAGTGACTAAATCTCAAAAAAATTTAGAAAAAATCGTTACTTAAGTTTTAGGGCGTATCTCCAACACTTAAAAAGGTGTCAATAAAATAAAAATCTATTTATAATAACACAAAAAAATTGTATTGATAATATTTTTGCCTTTTGAGATACATATTTTTCACAAAAAGTGTCTAAATCTATAAAAAAATTCACTTTTTACCCACACTTAAAGAGGTAAAAAGATAGACCTAGTGACATTTTTTTTATGTGTCATTATAAATAGACTTTTATCTCTCGTGTTCCTTTAATTTGTTGAAAAATTCAAAATTTTGTTCTAGATATAGATTGTCCATTAAATTAAATTTAACAAATTAAGTAGGAATTTTATGAAACGCCATTGGATATTTTAAATTTATGAGTAAGTTGAATGATTATGTTTCAGACAAAGTTTTGAGTAACATGCATGTTTTTTGGTGTGAAATTCTAATACTTTGATCTAATTGTCGGTTATGGCTAGCGGCAGCAGAATCATGGCACCGGAGTATTTAAGAGGAAATATTATTTCAAATAAGTTTGATATCTTTGGTTTTGGAGACGATAAGTGGGCGCAGAACATATGGCTACGTCAGCCGGAACAGTAATTATCAAGTAAGTATAGTTAGATATTATCATAGCAGACTCGTGCTTGTATATATTTGTCCGACATGTTCTTCTCAATCTCACTCTGGTAAAAGTTTGATGTAATCACCCAACTTAGCGCAACTATAATAAAGCTTGTATTATCATAGCAGACTCGTGCTCTTATGTGTTTAATATTATACGTATTTAAATACAAAACTAATAAAATTGTAGCCCCTTTTAAGCAAGGGTCCTATAAGACCATAATTATTGCATACTCTTTCGAGACCCCTATTCCCCAAAGTGTACCGGCAACATGGTGTATCCGTGTATGCATGCTAGATGATAGATTATAAAGCACTAGAGCCCACTAGAAAACAACACCCGTTTCTCAGCGGTTGACTGTGATCCCCTACAAACTTTCTATTTTTCTATTGTAAGTAGCCGCCTTTATGGACGAAAAACATATATTTCATGTAATGAAGCTCATAGTTTCGCTAAAACCGTGTTTCCAACACTAATTTGTCCTGTCACTCTCAAAAGCAATTATTATAATTATAATACACGCATACATTTTTTTCTCTTTCGGGGAAGCAGGGATCCGCGTTCCAACTACGAACGAGCTGTAACGTTAGAGCTGACCCACTGAGCAAAAACTTTTTTTTTTTTTTTTTTAAATCTTTAATGCGAATTTAGTACGATTTAGCTTAATCCCCACTCGATAAAAGTGTGGCTCCATGCCTCCGCCCCTTCTATTTATGATCATAAACTTAATTGGTGATACTCTTTAGATTCTAATTAACTGTAGCTAGCTCATATTTATAACAATGTCCTTTCCAGCAAGTCATGAAGCAGGATCCTCCTTAGAGTTGTTGCAAACTTGTCGTCAGTTTACACTTTTGGAGATTAAGATAGCAACCAAAATCTTTGATGAATCGTTGGTGATCGGGCGTGGAGGTTTCGGCAAGGTTTATAAAGGAACAATCATACATGAAGCGGGTCGTTTGACTGTGGCCATTAAAAGGCTGGAATCAACATCTAATCAAGGAGCTCTCGAGTTCTGGGCTGAAATTGAGATGCTTACTAAATTAAGGCATTGTCACTTGGTATCTTTGATTGGATACTGTAAAGATGGCCAAGAGATGATCCTCGTTTATGAATATATGCCCCGTGGAACACTTGAAGATCATCTCCACAAACATCTAAGTTCTCTACCTTGGGTGAAACGGCTTAAAATATGCATAGGAGCTGCCCGTGGGTTAGACTATCTTCACACGGGTACAGGTGTTAAGCATGGAATTATACATCGTGATGTCAAAAGTTCAAATATACTGCTAGATTACAGTTGGGCAGCTAAAATATCCGACTTTGGGTTGTCCAAAATAGGTCCAACAAATCAGCCTTCCACTTATGTTAATACTATGGTGAAAGGTACGTTTGGATATCTAGATCCAGATTACTTTCAAACAGGTAGGCTGACTCGAAAGTCTGATGTGTATGCATTTGGGGTTGTACTATTTGAGGTCTTGTGTGGGAAAAGAGCAGTAGATAGAAGTCTAGACGAGGAGCAATGGGGTTTAGCAAGTTGGGCTCAAGACTCAATTAAAGAAGGTCGGCTAAAACAAATAGTAGATTCTAGTATAAGGGGAAGAATAGCCACAAAATGTTTGAAGGAGTTTGCACAGCTAGCTGACCGGTGTTTGCATAGCCATCCAAAGAAACGACCCACAATGGCTGAGGTCGTGGTTGGTCTAGATTATGTCCTAGCCTTGCAGGAAAAAGCCAACAAAACATCAAGGCCTGCAGGAGGCATGACAATATTTGGTAGAAAGATACCGACGTCTATCTTTCCATCCAATTGGGAAAACTCAGGTATCATGTTCTCTTCCACTATATTCAAGTTTGTCATATCCATTTCTAGCTGTATCTTAGTTATTGAGCTTTTAAATGTAGGTGGACGTATGAAATCCTTGGAATTATTCTTCGATACTCTTGGTGGTGAAAACAAAGTATTGTACAAGTTTGATTCTGAAACTATCAGCAGTGCAACCGACTACTTTTCCTTAGCAAATATAATTTTAAATAGTTGGGATAACATGTGCAAGGTATCCCTAATAACATCTCTAAAGAATAACATTTCATGTTTTCCAGTGTGTGCTTAAAAACGTTCAAATTGATTTATATGTTCAGGGAAGGCTACCAAATGACCAAGATATAGCAATTCAATCTTATGAATGCATGAGTGATAGGGTGAATGGACTTATGCAAGAAGCATCGATACTGGCACAGCTGGAACATGAGAATTTGTTCAATTTACTCGGATATAGCATTGAAGAAATGAATGTGCATCTTGTCTATGAGTTTGCACCAACAGCTAGCCTTGACGAGTTGTTGTATGGTATAAATTTTAATTTTTAAATACACAGCTCATATGCTACAACTAGGGTTGTAAACGAGTTGAATCCAGTCGAACTTTGACAGAACTCGACTCGTTTCGACATTATTACGTTCGGTTCGAGCTCAGCTCGATAGCTGGCCTTCGTACGATAAGCTCGAGCTCAGCTCAAGAAAGTTTGAATTTGGTCGAGCTCGGCTCGAAAAGCTCGATTTATATGCAATGTTGTGCTTTTTGAGCCGACTAGTTGAAATAAAAGATAAGATTTGAATTCATCTCTAAAGCTCGATACATTTATAGATAAATGTATTTATCTTTAGTGTATTTATATGTAACCCCTAAAAATCTGCATAAAAAATATAATATATATCTTGAAAGCTTGAAAAGCTTGGCAATATCTCGAGTCGAACCTGTATATGCTCGAGCTCAACTTATTAAACATTTTGAGCTTATTTATTGGGCTCGAGCTCGACTTGTTAAACATTTTGAGCTTATTTAGTGGGCTCGAGCTCAACTCGATAGCTCGATAAAGCTCTGCTCGAAAGAACTCGAGATACTCAAAAAAAGCTCGACTATTTTACACCCCTAACAACCACACATGCAACATATTTTTCTGACTCTAGTGGCACTGCCTCTGATTCATTAATAGTCACAAATTTTATTAAATGACAAACATTTATCTTGTGATATTTGTTTGTAGATTCTACATGTACTCTTTTGGACTGGAATAAACGGTACAAGATAATACTAGGTGTGGCCAGGGTACTTGTTTACCTTCACAAACATGCTCCCTCTGAGATCATACATTGTTATGTACAACCTAGAGACGTTCTTTTAGATGAAAGTTTGAACCCCAAGCTCTCGGATTTTAGGTGTGCAAGAGCAATCAACCATACTAATTACATTGAAGACTATCATTTTTGTGGGACATCGTAAGTATATACACGTATCTCGTGCTCCATTGATTTGTTGAAAACTTCGAGTATTTGTTCTATATATGGATTTTCCTTTATTTACAACAAATTAATTAGAGTTTCTTATTCTTTTATAGTCTTTGTTCATATGTTCCAAGAGTTTATTAAATGCACTTTTATATTCTGAATTTAGGAGTTAATTAATTGAGTGATTATGTTCGGATAGAGTTCTAAATAACATACATGATTTTGGGGTCAAATTCTAATACTTTGAGTTGTTGATTCTGGCTAATAGTTGTACATGCGGCAGCAGATTCCTGGCACCAGAGTATGTAAGAGAAAAACTTTTGTCAAATAAAGTTGATGTCTTCAGTTTTGGTCTATTGGTTTTGCAGACGATAAGTGGTTGCAGAACACATGGCTACACTTCAAAAGCCAACAGCTGGAACCTTAATAGTCATGTAAGCAAAGTTAGATATTATCATAGCAGTCTCGTTCTTGTATTAGATATTATCATAGCACAAGTGTAGTAAAGATTTAGGTAAACAAAAGAAAAACGCAACGCTCCAGTGTTTTGCTTCCCCTGTTTCAGAAAAAAATTATGTATGTGACACACATTTTACAATGTGTAATCATCGCATCTTCAACCAATAAGATGTCAATTATACTTCATAGAAATTTATTTATCTGGTAGTTTATAAGTGGTAAAACAGTAAGGTGGACACTTATTATGGGATAAAAAGAGTAAACTAGTACATAGATTAAGATACGTAAACATGACTTTATTTGTTTGAGTCAAATGGTGGAATTATGTTTAATAACATGTATAGGTTTGGAAAAATTGGCTGAAAGGAACACCGTCAAATATAATCGATCCCAGAATCAACATTGATTTAAGTTCCATGACAAGATTCATCCAGATTGGCTTGATGTGTATTCAAGAAGATGCAGCAGATAGGCCAACAATGGAGCAAGTTGTTGACATGTTGCTTGACAACTCATCTGTTGCTCTCCTTTTCCCGAAAGTTCCAGCATGGGTGATATCAGAGGATTCAAATGATACAAGTTCAGATGAGTTTGCATCGGTGATATCATACGATTATGATACTGTTGCAGTCGAGGAGTTTGCATTAGAGTTAGGCCCCCGATAGTGTATCACCACAGCACAATTAGTACATCATATTGATAAACATTGGACAAATTTGTATGGTGATTAATGGTTGAGGAACTACTACGAATTATATAAATAAACTGTTATGCAAGTAAGGAGCAAATTTACTTGACAAAATTAATGGTTGAGGAACTACACATCTTTCAGCATTACAGTATATAATATTTTGGTGTTTCTTAAACTTGAACCAATTTAGATCATGAAAATTTGACGTAACTGAAGACAGATAATCTCGCCATTGCTTCTAATTCAAAGGACCAGACTTGCTCGTTTAAAAGATAATAACCGACTAGCGGTTACTAGCAGTTACAACCGCCAAAAACGGTTATGATAGGTAGTTATAGAAGAAGATAAATAACCGCCAAATGCAGTTAATTAACTGTCATAAACGGTTACATTTGTTTAGTATATATAGGACATGTAATGAATCATTTACAGGTAATGAGACGATTTAGTTATTCAAAGATCCATATTGTTATTGTTTGCATATTTCATATCGACTCACAAATCACAGCGTAGGGACCAACATTTGGCATCAAGAGCCTGCTTACATCTCGTTACACCATCATTCTCATCACCAAATTTCCTGTTTTAACGAGGCAACACATCAAAACCTGAACCTTGTTTCAACAAGACAGAATCATCATCAAGAAATTGTTAACGAGATATACACATTCCAGAAAAACCCAACGTTGAAGAAGAGAACCAAGACAGAAAACAAGCACTGTTTGGTTCAGGAAGAAGAAAGAAACAGAAACTTTGTTTCTGAAAGAAGAATACTCGCTGAAAACCTTGTTTCAGGAGAAGGAGAAGAGAACGTTTTTTTCAGAAGAAACGTTGTTACTTGGATAACTAGGACATAAGATAAGTCGTATACAACTTGTCTTTGTGTCGAAATTGCAAACGGAAAGGACACCGTTCCATTGTGGTGTCGGGGTTTTGTTGTGAAGCGTTATACGCAGCAGCAAAAGAAGGAGTTACGTAACCAAAGAAAGAAAGACGCGTTAGAAGATACCTTGTATAGTAGACGGCATATACAAGAAGAGAAAAAAAAAAAGGCGTTGCTTGAAGAGAAGAATAGACCGGTTAAGAAGAGAAACAATCAAGATTGTTTTTTGGAAGATAGACGTTAGCAACACAAGATATTGAACAAGAAACGCAACCTGATCAATTGTGTTTTTTTTGTTGAAAATACGAAAGGTATTTTGGGGTGAAGCATATACGGTGTGGAACAAAAGAAAAGAAAGTGTTGAGGAACGCGAAAGGCAACGTAGGACATTACCATTTGCTGGTAAAGAAGAAAGAAAAGAAACTAACTTGTTTTGTTGAAAATACCGAAAGGTATTTTGGAAGAAATTGTGTTCGGAAAATAGCCAAGACCAAGAGTTCGAAGGCAAATCGTTATTACATCGATACACAAGAAAGGAGAAAGACAACGTGGGGAAAGAAAGAACGTAGTTGGTATCATACTCAAGTACCGACAAGTGGGAATACGACTGTGTTTAATACACAAACAAAGAGCACAAATTCAAAGTTTGGATTTCTCTTTTATACTTTTGATAGTATAGATTGTTATTTACATTACTAGAAAATCCCGAGGACTATATATATTGATCCCGTATTATTAGATTCCGGAAAACCATTTCGTTCCCATAGTATTAAGTATACTATACTTAGTTAGAATTCCCATAGAAAGTGAAGATCATAAGAACTATCAATATGCCTGGTGACGATGCAAGTGGCAGTAACATTGCACCAAAACCCGTAACCCTATGACACGATATCAATGCCCAAAACTCAAAGCCACAAACTACACAGTTTGGACTATACAAATTAAGGTGATACTAGAAGCACAAGGTTTATGGGAAGCAATAGAACCTAAGGCTGATATACAAGTAGATGCTAAAAGGGATAAGGCAACAACCGCTTCCTATATCAAGCATTGACCGAAGATGTGATATTACAAGTAGCAAGCTGTAATACGGCAAAGGAATTATGGGATTCATTAAGAAAGAGACACGTTGGAGAAGAGAAAGTGCAACAAGCACGGTTACAATCATTGATGATTGGATTTCAGACCCTTCAAATGAAGGAGGATGAAACGGTGGATGCATTTACAGCCAAATTGAACGGCTATGCCACAAAAGCAAAAGAATTAGGAAAAGCTTTGGATGAATCACTTTTAGTTCGAAAACTATTAGATTCCACACCTAATAGGTTCATTCAAATAGTAGCATCCATAGAACAGATGAATGATCTCGATGACATAACGTTAGATGAGATCGCAGGAAAACTTAAGGCATTCGAGGAGAGAATAAAACTCCGAAAGGGAGGACAAGTAGAAAGCCAATATAACCTATTATTCGCGCAGGCGAACACTCTAGAAATAAGAAAAGATTTACCAAATATAGGGGTAGATCAAACAACTCACGAGGTAATTGGCGTAATAAGGGAAATAGAGATAACTCGAATGGAGGAAACTCACCTCACAATAAGAATAAAGGTGAGTGGGATAGAAAGAATTTGAAATGTTACAATTGCGGGAAACCCGGACATTTCAAGAGAAATTGTAAAAGTCCACCAACAACTCAGGAACAATCAAACCTTATCTTAGAGGACGATGAACCATCATTATTAATGGCGATACAAGAAACCGAAGAAGTCTTGTTAAATGAAGAACAAGTACACCCCCAAAAATATGCTACAACAGATGCTAGCATATGGTATTTAGATAGTGGTGCAAGTAACCATATGACAGGCACCAAAGGCCATTTTAAGGATATCAACGAAAACATCACTGGGCCAGCGTTCGTTTTGGAGATGGATCGTATGTAGAGATAAAGGGTAGAGGTTCAATACTATTAGGATGTAGAGACTTCAGCAGAACCGATTTCGGATGTTTACTACATTCCAAACCTCAAGAGCAACATACTTAGTCTAGGACAACGAAATAGGTTGCAAGATCATCATGGATGGAAATTTACTGACTTTTTATGATAAGAATAAGAAGTTGTTGATGAAAGTAGAACGATCTAAGAATCGACTTTACAGTATTAGATTACATATAGTAGAACCTATATGTCTCTTATAGCGTAAAGCGAGCAAGCATGGTTATGGCATGCTAGATTAGGTCACCTAAACTTTGATGCAATAGATAAAATGACAAGAAAAGGTCTAGTAGACGGAATACCTAGAATAAACCATGCAAGACAAATCTGTGATGCATGTTTATTAGGAAAACACATCAGAACACCTTTTCCAAACCAAGCTAAATTCAGATCAAAGAACCCGTTGGACTTAGTATATGGAGATCTTTGTAGTCCCATAAGTCCAGCAACACACTCTGGAAAGAAGCTCATCTTCTTATTAGTAGATGACGCACCGTTTCATGTGGGCTTACTTTCTAAACTCGAAAGATCAAGCATTCAACACATTCAAGGAATTTAGGCACCAGGTTGAATCAAAGTTGAAGTCGAAAATTAAGATGCTAAGAACGGATAGAGGAGGTGAATTTACATCACATGAATTCACCAAATCTGTAGGAGAATGGTATAGAAAGACAATTGACACACCATACTCACCGCAGCAGAATGGTGTAGTAGAGAGGAGAAATAGAACAATATTATCGACGACTAGGAGTATGATGAAAGCGATGAAGTTACCCTTAACTTATTGGGCGGAAGCAGTCAGGCACGCCATTTACATACTCAACAGGGTACCTACGAAAGCCCTGGTAGATAAAACACCATATGAAGCCCTCTACAATAGAAAACCAAACCTAGAATACCTAAGAATATTCGGATGCACAGCTTATGCTAAGGTAACAATACCTCACCTGAAGAAGCTAGATGATAGAAGCATTCCAATGATTTACTTAGGAGTTGAAGAAGGATCAAAAGCATGTAGGCTATATGATCCAGTAGGAAAGAAAAACATGTTAGTAGGGATGTGAAGTTTATGGAAACGAAACCGTGGGATTGGAACAACAATAAGGAGGATACAGACACAAAAGATACGTTTTGGACTAGCTTTATGGTAGATGGAGTTGACTATGATAATCCTACACCAGTCAACTTAGAAAACACTAATAACACGTATCAAGAACGAGAACCAATACGGATCCACCTTCACGGTCACACCACCATCTTACACTTACAACCCTAACTCCGAAGATGAAGAAAGAGCTACTATAAGTTCATTCGAGCTCGAGATCCTAGATTTGATCATAGACCTATACAAGGTTTAAAGGATATTACGGAAATTTACCAAACTGCATGTGAAGTAGAAGCACCTAGCTTATTTTTCACGAAGAAGAACCGTAATTACAAGGAAGCATCAAAAGATGAAAAGTGGATTGAGGCCATGCAAGTTGAATTAGATTCAATTAACAAAAATAACACATGGACTCTTTACCACATTGCCCAAAATCGAAGGCAATAGGACTCAAGTGGGTTTATAAAACCAAGAGAGATGCACAAGGAAGGATCATAAAGTATAAAGCAAGATTAGTAGCAAAAGGTTATGTACAAGAACAAGGAATAGACTTCGATGAAGTGTTTGCGCCGATTGCTAGGATAGAGACATTCGATTAATATTAGCACTAGCATCGTATCATGGATGGCAAGTACACCACTTAGATGTAAAATCAGCATTTTTACATGGAGAATTGAAGGAAGTAGTCTATGTTACACAAACCGAAGGTTTCATACAACAAGAAAACCTTGGAAAAGTCTACAAGCTAACTAAAGCTTTGTATGGCTTAAGACAAGCACCTAGAGCTTGGAAGGTGAAGCTTGACCAGACATTGAAGTCCCTAGACTTTAAGAAATGTAATCTCGAACAAGCAATCTACACAAAGAGAAGCAAGACTTCTACAATTATCGTTGGAGTATATGTAGATGATTTAATAATCGGGCACTCCAAAAGGGAAGTAGACTTGTTTAAGTCCAGATGGAAGATAAATTGAAATGAGACTTAGGGTTGCTAGCATATTACCTTGGGATAGAAGTTACACGTGAGGAGGAGATTACAATCAAGCAAACAGGATACATTAACAAGATCTTAAAAGAGACAAGCATGACGGATAGTAATGATACGAAGACACCTATGGATCCCGGCACTAAGTTGGTCAAGGCGGAAGATGGAAACCCAGTTGACGCACTTATTACAAAGCCTAATTGGAAGTCTCAGATATTTACTACATACAAGACCGATCTTAGTTACTCGGTCGGACTACTCGGATTTATGCAAGAACCAAAGGATCATCACCGAAGCAGTGAAACAAGTAATCCGATACATCAAAGGAACGAAAGACCATGGAATAATATACAAGAAAGAAGGAGGCTGCAAGATTACAGGATACAGCGACAGTAGTTATGGAATCAATACAGATCAAGGAAAAGGCACTACTGGCATAGTATTTTACTTTGGAGAGTCACCCATTACTTGGTGTACTCAGAAACAACCAACAGTAGCACTCTCATCATGTGAATCAGAATTCATGGCGTTTACTGGCAGCATGTCAAGCCTTATGGCTAAAACGATTACTCGGTGAATTAACTGGATTAGAAGAAAAGAAGATAACGCTTAGAGTTGACAATATATCAGCTATACAACTCGTAAGAACCCGTTTTCATGGAAGGAGCAAGCACATAGACATTCGCTATCATTTCATTCGTGAATGCGTAGATAATGGTCATATCAAAGTAAACACGTAAGTGCGAGAACTACAAAGAGCAGACATCTTAACGAAAGCTTTACCAAGACTCAAGTTCGTGACTATGCGACAAATGCTCGGAGTTCAAGACTTAGGACGAAGCAACGATCAAGATTAAGGAGGAGAATGAAGACAGATAATCTCGCCATTGCTTCTAATTCAAAGGACCAGACTTGCTCGTTTAAAAGATAATAACCGACTAGCGGTTACTAGCAGTTACAACCGCCAAAAACGGTTATGATAGGTAGTTATAGAAGAAGATAAATAACCGCCAAATGTAGTTAATTAACTGTCATAAACGGTTACATTTGTTTAGTATATATAGGACATGTAATGAATCATTTACAGGTAATGAGACGATTTAGTTATTCAAAGATCCATATTGTTATTGTTTGCATATTTCATATCGACTCACAAATCACAGCGTAGGGACCAACAGTAACAGTCCATGTTTTATGTAGAATTGATTTGACACTATCATCCTTAGAAATGTACGAACGAGTGTATTTCCAGGATAGAAGAGGATTTATAAGTTTTTAACCACACATAACCACCTATAGAGCATTCAAGATAAGTCGCTCGCCATAATACAATATAAACATAGTAAAACTAAATTACCTGTGTAAATCGAGAAAAGAAGTGAAAAGAATAATAAAAAAGAGAACATCTTTACCCCAAAAAAACATTGATTTTACACTCTTCATTGCCAGTATATTCTCTTTGCATTTCCCATATGTATAACAACATGGAAACACTATATTTGCCAGAATTTCCCAAGGAGATGATGAAATTGCATCTCCAATGGTTATGACCAAGGGAAAGGAGATCCGGACAAGGTGACATTTGACACTATAGTGACTGATTTTTTTTAATCGTCGAGACTCATAGATGCTTAGTTTGGCGCTTTGATGGTCCTCCCGGGAAGAGCTTCATTATCCATCCTAAAACTCTTTCCACCACCTATCCAGAAATTAGAAGTTAGTTGATGCATGTAGTGACAAGCTCTAATGTGACCAGAGGTGACCAAATGGGTGGGTTGGATAGCGGATCAACATGCTAATTTTCTATGCAGGTCCGGGGTTGATCGAGAAAACTTTTTGTTTATACATTTTGTTATAAATTATATTATTAATAAAATAGTAATCTATCTTTTCAAAAATAAGTTGATTTATGAGCTTTTATCGAAAATATATAAAATTATTTTCTATCATTTGACCCATTAAAGAAAAAAATAGCCTGAATCGACCCAAATAAATAAATGAGTAGAAACGGCCACCTAAAGGTATGATGTAGCATAATTTTTGTGATTACAAAAGGTATTGTTCTTTTTACCTCGTCGCCTTCATCTGCATAGGGTGTGTTGTCAACGACGGTACAAGGACCAGGCTTTCTTTGTGGGATATTATCACCACTCACCATACTCTGTGAAGTCAAAAGCTCTAATCTTTGTGTTTGTACTTCAAGTTTCTGGGATAGTTCCTTGTTTAAATCCTACATTACAATAATAAGGAAAGGTAAATTTATATTTCATGATTGTAACGTCGGGAAAAAGGTATGATCTCATTGTAATTCTGTTTGGCGTATCAGAACTTACCTTCAACTTTGCACTTAAAGATGACTCTGTTGACAACGCTTGTATCAATTCTTCTTTTTCCAATGCTAACTGAAACCGGACAAAGTAACATCAATATTCACAAACTAATGGTTCTATTTAGAGTGTATATGAACGGGTCTATTTGGGTTATGCTTTTGCCTAACAGACCAGATGAATTAAACTAATTTTAATAAGAAGATGCGTCATAGGGTTGAACAAGGGGAGCAGGTTAAGAGTCGCCCAAAATATGTGTGTGGTATACAGCTTTGTGAATTAGATCATTACTGTAACAGCATGGTTTTTGTAATCATACTTTAGGTATAAATGAACAAAAAAAATGTTTGCCAGGTCAACCCGATCTGACCTTTTCGACTGAAACTCATTTTATTATTAAATTAATTACCTCGGAAATCAATGTGTTAATATTTTGAATCATTCTTGTCTGATCTGGAGGTATACTCGAAGATGACACTTCAATATCTTGTGTCGCAAGGTTTCTTGTAGCAGGTAAAGCATCTTCATTCTCATCCACTGAACAGTTATAGAAATCACGAGCACATTAATTTATGTTATTTTGCATATACTTGGATCTTTTATTTTTAGAGAAAAGCACCTGATCTTTTATGTAAGTTTTATTAATATTTATTATCATATCTTATGTTAATTTCATTTTCACTTCACAAACTGATATGAATTTACCTTTTAAAACATGAAGTTTCAATATTAATCACAAAATTACATAGTACATACCAAGATCATCTGTAGAAGTTGATACTTCTTTTTTACTAGTTGGACTCTTCTTAATCTCCACCGAGTTCACTGCAGGAGCTTTTCTCAGCTTAGATTCAACAACAACAACAACAACAACAAACCCAATCCCGCCTAGGCAGGGTATGGGGGAGGTAAAATGTAGACAGATCCTACCCCTACACCAGGGTAAACCCTTGTGTAGAGACTTGCCAACGAGACCTCCGCAAGTGTATGTGTGCTAGTGCTAAAGGATAGATATAGCATACGACAAAAACAATAGGCAAAAACATAGTAAAAGGAAAGCAAGCAAACCAAAGAAACAGGGCATACAGGAAAAAGAACCACCCACAAGCACACCGAAAATAAGCCAATAGCAAAGCGCAACAAAAATAAAACCAAAAGCCCAGGCATTCCAAAAGCAGATCAACAAAAGGAGGCAACACAGAGCAAAGCAAAGAAGCACACGAGGCATAAAGCTAATGCAAAAAACACGTAGCACCAAAACCAAACGCAGGGAGCAAGACAAAGCAGGCAAAAGCTAAGGGAGCAACAACAGAGCAACGCAAACCACGCACGGGGCCTAAGACTACGTCAAAGCAAAAGAGAGGCTACAAAACAAAACACGCAAGGAGGCAAAAGGGGACACCTAAAAGCCAAGCACCTAGCACCAGAACCCGCAAATCAGTCAAGCACCTAGCACCACTGCCCGCAAATCCTAATTCTATCCCTCCATCCCTTCCTATCTGAGATCATGTCCTCGGTCAAACTAAGCTCCGTCATGTCAAAATTAAGTCTATCCTCCCACCCGATATTGGGTCTGCTTCCTTCTCACCACGCCATCTACATCAAGCGCTCGACCCTTCTAATCGCGCTGACTGTGGCCTCCTCCTGAAATGTCCGAACCACCTCAACCTTCCTTCTCTCATTTTCGAAACAATATTCCCGACCTCAAGTTTTGCTCTGAAAACTCCGTTCGGGATCATGTCAAGCAAGGTTTTACCACAAGTCCATCTTAGCATCCTTAATTCTGCTACCTCTACCCTGTTAGCATGTGCCTTTAATATGGGCCAACATTCAGAGCCGTACAAGATAGCCGGTCTAATCGCCACCTAATAGAATTTTCTCAGCTTAGATTGCATGAGCTTTTTCTCTGCGCATGGAAAAACAAGAATACTAGGTCAATATTTTTAAAATGACAATTTTAAACAGTCCCCTATCATGGTTGGAATATTGCAATACAAGAACTGTGGATAAATAATAACCTTGATTTGAATTGATCACATAAGGGTGAATATATAAAGATAAGTACCTTCTTGTAGAGCCTCAATAGTAGACTGCAGATCTTGGCGGTCCTTTTCCATGCTAGATATTTTTCTCCTGAACGTTTTTTTATGAGAATCAAATTAACCATCTAATGCATAGCAATAAAGCAGGTATAGTTACAAAATCAAGTCATAAGACAACAGAACAGTTCTATAAGAATGAAAACAAACCTATGGTTCTAGAATCGTAATAAAAAGGGTATGTATATAAAATAAGATATTGCTATAATCTCTAAGTCATCAAGATAATTGCATGATGAACAGAACTGTGTCAGATTTCAGTCAAATCTGAGATGTATAATACGGTGTTAACAATAACAGAGAAGTACTTTAAAGTCATAACTCAGACCGTACTTCTGTGAGGATATTTCGGCTTCCAAGTTTTCTATTTGTCTCTCCAGTTTTAGCTCATTAGACCTCAGTCTGAGTGCCTACAAAATACATAATGTGTATAAATAATTACAATAGAAAAGTCCTAACCAACTTGATACATAATTAGAAAGTATTATAGGTGCCCATTTTGACCAATTTACTTACAAATGGGTCAATTCGAGTTACATTTCATCTCTATTGGGGGAAAAGACTACAAGTAAAAAGTTACACAAGTATGTGGATCCGATACCATTGGTGTTTAGTACCTTCTCTTCTAAGCCAATAACCTCAGAAGCTAATAACTTGGCCCGTTCATCAGCTGCAATACATTCTAACCGAGCATTTCCATATTCGGTCCTCACAGCCTCAACTTCCGCCTATTGACATCAAATACACAAGAAAGAATATATAAATAAATATTAAAAGAACTTACACAAACATATGTCACTATACTAAAAATATGTAGCTCTGAGAGTTAATGCTAACCAGCTGAGCGTTAATTTCATTCTGCAATCTCTCTATATCAGACTTTAACTGGTTTACAACACTTCCCTGCAAACACAATCAAAACAAAATATGTTAAGTATTAGCTTTTTCTAATGAAACTAAACTGAGAAATAAACATGACTCAACTATAATTTCGCTACCTGTTGGTTGTAAGTGTCAGTGAGTGCTGTGTTTTCACTAGCTAAAGACTCTGCGAGAACCCGTGAAGCCTCAAGTGCTCGTTGCAAAGAGAACTTTTCTTGTGTAAGATCTTCTATATGCTGCTCAAAGAGATGAAAAACAAAAATAAGGAATTGCAAGTACACATACATAGTATGCAGCCTCAGGGCCCTTAGGAAGTGAAATAAGCTATCAATTAATGTAACAAAAACAAACGTTAGATAAGTATAGATCACATGATAAAGTTACTAAAAGACCTTTATTGCTAGAAGGATATATAACCTGTTCCAAAGCAGCAAAATCTTCATTATGTTTTGTGGAATTAAAACTGTTCCTTGTGTCCACATTAAATTCATTAATAACCAAATTAGCAACAGAAGGAGGGTTTACGAAACTTTGAGTATTAGATGAAACAGGAGTATCCACAGGATAAACTTTTGAACTGAACGGGTTTGCTTTATCTGTCTCTGCATTTGCAAGAGATGCTGCTGAGGAATTTCTAGACACGGTGATGGAGTCCAGGAAAGATGGACGAGATCTTCTTCCAACTGAGCCTGAGGACATGTTTGTCTGATTATATGAGGATACAGCTTCAGAGGTCTGAAGCTGTTAGATATAGATTCAGATGACCACAATGAGCTACTCTCACTGACTGGATGATGATTAAAAAGTTTATTATAGTTCCTTTCACCCACTTCAGCCAAAGAATCTGAAAGTATGAACATAAAATTAAACATTAGATACAATGTTTTATCTATAAGAAAAAAAAGATTCCAAACATTAGAGGTGGCAATTTCAACCCATTTGTCTCCTGGCGGGTCAAATACTGTTTTAATAAACTTAAACCCATATTAGAAATTACCCCTTTTGATCTGTTCTGTTACCGAACCCACTCAATTTGTCACCTCTATAGTTCCTATAACAGAAAAAGAAAAAAGAAAAAAATAACCTCTGTATGTTGGGCCATTAGCTGGTTGATCATTGTGGCTAAAATTGTTAGAAAATAAAGAAACCGTGAGATCTTTCAGGAGAAGATTTGGTAATAGAAACTTGAGTAGTAACAGGATTCACAGAAGTCAAATCCTTTAAATGATCTTCTCTACTAACTCTTAAGGCATCTTCTAGCCTTGTATTACTAAAATTATTATAATTGGTATGAATATCCTCTTCTGGATGATTAAATGCTGTAAATTTTTCGGTAACCATCCCATATCCACCTAACCCGATAGAGGCATTATTGTCCAACTTCTCATCAGTTGAATACGTTTGCGCTGGATTTGCAGAAGGTTTACTGAAACTGCTTACAGGATTTACATAGGGTTCAGCTTCATAAACATCTATTGTTTTCTCTTCATTTTTTACAACATGAGATCCTGAATCAGGTGTAGCTTTTGTAACTTCAACAATATCAGAAACTGGAGGTTTTGTATCATGTAAATCTCCATTAGCAGAATTATTAGATGCCGCTTTTTTGTTTGCTGCTTTCTTCTTACGGAACTCCTCTAGCTGTAAAATCAATATAACTATATCAAGCCTTAGAAGATAGACAAGCTGCAAATTTCATTGTGTTTCAGATTTTGAAAATAACTCAATAGTTTTTCTTTTTAAATAAGATATCCATAGGTGGTAGTGGAATTTGCTTGTTACCACCATGATAGTGGGGTAAGCCGGTAAACATTTCTTTAATGGTATTTAAGTAAATTGATATAAAGATCAGGAATAAAAGACCACTCTCAGCCTGACTAGCATTGTTTATCGCATGAGGGTTTTTTGGGGGCACAAGGTTCATGGTGACATCATTAGAATGAGTCATGTAGCTCGCAAAGTATTTTAAGGGAACACACCAATAAGTAGAATCAGTGAATTCACATACACAACTAACATACAGTATTGGGTTTACTCGCTACACGTTTCTAAGGAATCATGGACATCAACAAAAAAATCTAACATTAAGAGTGTGTTTGGTACGAGGGAATCAAAATAAAGGAATGACAACAGATATGAATACACATGTTTGGTTGATGTCTATGGGTTTTAGATCTGGAATTGAAACCTTTATATATGGCATACTCCATACCTCTTGGAGAAGGCTGATTTAGATTCATTTCAAGATCATCCACTCTCTTACATATAAAAATGATGATGCCCACAACACACAAATTAGAATGGAATGTGTTGTTAAGTATTACGAGTACTACAATTATGATAGTAAATGTCTTTCATCTTTTTGTAAAAATTTATATAATGTTTCTCATGGAAATCATTTTTCGAGGTTAGCCCCCATGAATTCAAGCAAATAATAATTTCCTAACCAAGAAACTCCACTCTCTTCAAATAAAATTACAGAAAATAACTATATCTACTCCTGTAAAGGAGATGGATAAATTAAATCCGGTTGTGGAGTTAAAATTTGGGAATGCATTATGGCGGCCCAGCTGGATCAAACTCATATCCAAAAATTAAACCAAACACTTAGATTGGAATCATTCAACCTACTTCCATTCCGCCCTCCATTCAAACCTATATCCATAGTAATTCCGGAAATCAAACCAAACGCACCCTAACATCAACCAATTTAGCAACAAGCGTCAAACATTCAAATAAACTTGACATCAATAGCATAAACCATCAGCGTCCAATAAGCAGCAGTTAAGGGATTATCAACAAATAACTACCCACAAACATTAAACCCAAGGTCGTGAAAGTAATGCTACTTAGTTTTGATAGCAATGAAGTAAATACATGATCTATTAGTACAGGTGACGGACAAATCAATGAGATGTTATCATGTGAAATGCTTAAATCATTTTCAGTTGTGTGAAATCAAATGAGATCATCCATTCAGTAAGCTCGTGGATTTCAGTGGCCCCGTGCCATTACCACAAAGAGGCCCTCAAACACACACATAATATACATATGTATAATTAGTGCATGAATTAATTAATTTCGCCAGTTTCATATTGTGTTCATATATATAATATAGTGCATGAAATTTTGTGGCCTCCCGCTTGTGCATAACTCGACTTGCTCAGACTCCCCTAAAGCCGGCCCTGCATCCATTCATATTCCTCCAAGATGAAAAACACGAATTTATATCATATTCTTAGAGGTACAAGTCTAAAGATATTCTCACTATCCGATCCGATTCTCAGTATCAAATAGCCAGATACTATTGCACCCTTAACTAATACAAACTCCAACTCAAGAAACACAAAACGGGGAAAACACTCTTATATTTTTATTCAAATCGTTCTATGGTTTGGATTTGGTTGACAATATACTTTTCCATTGTGTGTTTAAGCTCTGGAGAACTGAATCCATTAGGAAGTCTTGGGGCTTGGCAGAAGCTTTTGGGGGAGTTGCTAGCTTTTTGTTACAAAAATAATCTTTTTTAAAATAAGTTGCTCCGTTTGAATACATTAACTTGAAGCTTTTATTTCAAACAAATAGCTCATAAATGAAAAGCTGATTCATGAAGCTTTTTAAACATCTTGAAGCTATTAAAACTTTAAATTACTGATATACCCTCTAAACATTTGTTTAAAATTATAAATATGTTTTTTTATGTCATTTTACATCTTATAATTACATTTAACAGCTAATTTACAAAACACTTTTATTGAAAAAAAGATACAGCTTGTAGCTCATGTTAACAAATTGCTTTTACAGGTTCACATACCATACAGCTTTATAGTTAACATAACTCTTACAACATACAGCTTACAGCTAGTTTTGCCAAACATACCCTTGGTATTTATAATATACCATGGAAGCTTTCTAGTAGGATTAGGAAATTCTTAGACTCGTTTTGACAAAGTGTCAAACTTTCCCCTTTAGGGGATCGGTAGACCTACACAACTCTTTAGGGTTTGTGGTTTGCCTTTTATTACTTACTGGACGAGCACCCGTGCATAGCAACGGGATTTTATAGCAGCATATAGTTTTAGTGATAAAAAAAATTTATGGGTTATAAACGAAAATTAATAAAAGCTTGAGGATTTGGGGATTAGACAAAATGTTTTGAAACCAGGTTCGACTCGAGTGATTCAACCGGGTTCGACTCGAGTGATTCAACCGGTTGAACCATTCCGATTGAAAAAATGGTCAATTTAAACAGTGTCAACCAGACAGGTTGGGTCAAAAACCGGGTTAACCCGTTGGGTTTGAAGCGTCTTGAATCAACTCGGTTTTTTATGTGTATTAATAGTTTCTTTTGAAACACATGTTTTCAACATTTTCTTTTTTAGTTTCAACTTTTTACTTTTTGGTTTTTCCTTTTATGTATAGTATATATATTGTAGATATATATTTATCTACGATAAGTTTATTAACTTATGACAACTATTGTTTTACCTTTCAATGAAAAATACTACGATATTTACATTTTCTCACTACTCTAATTTCATTTCGTAACTAGTTTCTTATTTCTACTTGCTTGTTATGTTCAGTGTGCAGTGATGTGACCGTTCGGTATTTCTATAAAGGTTAGTTGTTAAAGCCGTTGTTTCTTTACACATATAATCCTTTCAGTGACTACATAGAAGCACAATTATTAATGATGGCAATCATGATGCTTTAGTATAAGTATTAACATTTTTTTTTTTTTTTTAGCTTTTTGTTACGAAATCTTTATAGATCTAAAAGCTGGTTGCCAGCAATTCACACATAATTTCAGCATCAACTGGCATAAATACAACTCCTCTATTTGTAGGTATCGGCTGCATAATACTCGTATTTTCATCTTCAATTAATCTTAAAAAAACTCCCCTTACTTGACAACGCAAACGTAATAATTTTTGTACTTTGTAAGGAATTCAGTTCACGAAATCTTATTCCAATATTTGTATCATATAAGCTTAGCTCACGGAATCTTATTCCAATGTTTGTATCATGTAAGCTTACGCTATTGTAAGATGCACTTTCTTTTGGAGTTATTCACCGGTTCATTGTTAGATACGAGGTTTGGAGTCCGCGCGTTGCTGCGGGTGCTTTTGTTAAATATGTAGCGACCAGCTTGTCGAAGATACCAACGGTAAAAGGTATAAGATTGCAAGGATGGGTGTTGCAAGAATTTGTAGCATAAAAAAACGTTCAAACTTTGTAAAGCATGCATTAAAGTTATATGAAGTAACTGCATAGCACAAAATAGGAGTATCTTCATATGCAAACATGGCATAACTTTTTTCTTAGTTTGACACAAAAGAACACAATGTTTTCGCGCAAATTTCTTCAGCTAGAAAGGCATAAACAACCCTGCTAATTATTGCGACAAACACATGTGTAACTGCAACTTTGCAGCATAACAAACGAAACAACATTTGGATAAAGTGCAACCGGGATGGTATGCGTAACAGTACATGCTATTTGTAGTGAGAATACGATACCCAGTTTCTTACAGTTTTATTTAAAGGCATCTAAGCCATTGAGAAACTATCAAAACAAATCATATTTGAGTCACAGTTAATTTGTTGTTCCCTTTTCCTTTTGAGCCATTCTGGTTTGCAGTTTTTGCCATGCCATTATCATTTCCTTGAGCAACCTGCTTTGGAGGTCTAACCATCCTAACGTCTTCTTTTTTAGATCCTGAACCACAATAACCAGCCGGAAAGTAGCTGCTCCATTCCATCGAAAGGTCAACGGCTGGTGAGCTTGATTCAGTGCCTGAAATAGCCATGGTAGCTGCACATTTAAAAAATGAGAAAGTAAGTACATCTGGTAATGCTTTGTTTAGCTGATATCAAGACTGAGATGAAAAAGAGAAACCTTTCTTGTTGCCAAAATCCATGTTGTGGTTTGTTTTAGATTATTGTTTGGTAAATCAATGTTTGTTGGAGCTGTTTTTATAGGTGGAATTTGAAATGATCATGTGCTTTATAAATGGAATATGTGCAGGCAATGTGCATGTTTAAAAAAATGACCAGCTGATTAAAGCAGTCAATGCATACACATGCATATACTGTTGATGTCATTAAAGTATAGGCTATGCATGCTTCATTTGAGATTTATGTATCACCAATCATTAACATTGGAATATGCACAGCTGTGCAGTCCATGGTTGAAGAAAAAAACAGCGAACCAAAGCTTCACATCTCAGAAAAAAAAACAGTCACCACATATGAATGATGGTCGCAGAAATGATCCTGTAATTTCATCCCCGTAACTATTATGATTACCTGAATTGCAGCCTCAGCGACGTTGACCTTTTGTAGATGATCTCTGGTTGTTGTATGAAATTTGCATGAAAACAGCTCAAAATCTGAACACAAATTTAGAACCAAATAAGATTTTCCAACCATAGCAAAGACAACATGTTCATAATACAGTCATATACCACAATGCTTTTACGCAGGCTAGCTTTTGGTATACGGGTATGACAATAATACCCAGTTATTAAAATAACAGCCAGGCATTACAATAATTTTAGTATTGAACAGTAAATTGCAGACTAAATTGCAAAGGAAACATGTTCATAATACATGGTGTATTATTGTCATATGACTGGATATCGTTGTCATACAGCAAAGCTAACATTTCAGCAGTGCATAGTAAAGTGCAATCAGTAGTTACCAAAGTATTTATGTAAATCCATAACTAACTATAGCAAAATCTGTTGTATTTTGGTCATACCCATATACCAAGAAGGAGTGTAAAAATGTATTCATCGATTATCGCTAGCAGTGTGAACAGATTATAGGTAAAGGTCACTCACCACAGCCGTCTTCTTTTTTACAACCTGACCTGTAATAAGTAACTGGAAAACAGCTTTTCCATGGCGTACGAAGGCGAGTGGTTGCTGAGCTTGATTGGCTGCTTGAAATGTCGATGGTTTCTGCATATGAAATGAAAAAAATATATTAGCATGTGTTGTTTGCATATAAAGATGGAAATGAAAGAAATAAACATTTTCTCTTGCTTGAATTCATGTTGCAATTTGCTTTAGATTATTGTTTTGTCAGCTGGTGTTTAGTGGAAAAGTTATCCATTAATGAAATTTTAGATTAGTGCCTGCTTCATGAAGGGAATTTGTGCAGATAAAATGACTAAAGTAAACACCACACAAGTTGCACTTTAGTCTGCAGTACTGAAATCTTAGATTATTGGTTGGTTATGAACTATTCAAAGTTGCTTTTTGGTCAGGCTAGCTTCTATGTTGGCTTGTTTGGGAACCTGCCATTGGAATGATAAGTAATGAGACACTGTATCAATTAGGTTACACTAACTTAGTGCTACAGGTTTTTGTTTGCCTATATAAGCTGTTTTTTTTCTAGCTTGACATACTTGCCTTCCTACCTTGTGATTTTTTGTCAGAGTCCGTTAACAAAATGGCTTCCACCCCAAAAGCGTGCGGTTCTTATGAGCTGCATAATGCGTTTAAGTTCCTGTTTCTACAGGAGCAAGGTGAGAATGAGAGGTTCATCATGCTGATTGGAGAGAAATGCGATGATGTTCGTCGTCGCCTACAGAGGAGGACTGAATTGCTGGAAGAGGCTCGTCGGTTGAATCCTTTAGATGATGTTGCAAACGACGGTGTTGAATACTTGGAGGAGGCGCAGGATAGGGACCATCAGAATCTCGCTGCACTGATTCAGGTCCTTGATTTGGCTAGGCAAGCGCATATTGAGAAAACCCGTCATGTGTTTACAATGGAGTTCCATGATTAGGGTAGCATCTTTTGTGTGTGTATGATGGGTTGTGTTATGGTCTTTATGTTTAATGCTATGGTGGTATGTGTTAGATTAACAGGGTGCTGTTAATCTATGTTGGTATGCGTGTAACTTATGTTAACTATGAATAAAAGTTATGTCTGTTTGTGGTTTAATAATTCTGTTGATACATGTGTTGCTATGTAATATAGAAAAGCAATAATATGGTTGGGTCACTTGTGTTGTATTTGGACAATGTGTGGAGGCAGATGGTGGGTTCCTTTTATGGTATACTGAATATTTTGCAAGCACAAATCATTTATGTTTTTTGATGTTTGCAACACTTATGTGTGCTATGAATGATATATGTAGAAGGTTAGTGACAATAAGTTAAGGATAAAAAATTACCACAAAAGACGGTTTTACTGATTGGATTTAACATGAATATGTATTATCAATTAACAAAAGAATTCTTAAGCTGTGCATGTGTATCATAGTTTAGCACTAAAAGTATTGAACATTTTTTAAAACTAAGGAAATTGTGAATCCTTTAAATAAAGGTTGAGTGGAAAAACAAACCATGGAAAAATTTGATGGCTGTTGGTCGTAAGTAGACACTGAAAAGAAGCATCGTAACGCACTCATCGACCATGGTCATTAGTATGAACACATTTTCAAGACAGATTACTCACCTCGGCAGTGAAAGACCTTGGTATGTGATAAGGTGGCGTATGCGCAAGAGGCATCCCTATGTGAGCATCTTAGTCAGCTCAAAAATCTTAGCAGCCTCAGGTTCAGAACCAATGTGAGTTGCCTTGATCGATGAGCATTCATTGCCATTCATAGTACGACGGATAGTGTCTTTCTGAATTTAAAAAAAAGGAACAACACAATCACACAAAAAAATACCGCAACAAACTTAACATTGGCTGATAAAATAATCGCACATTCATAAACACCTAACAATCGTCGGTTTTGCAAATTATAGGATAATAGTATACATGAGAATTGACTTACTATGTTAAACTGGTGATCCAATACATATTTCTGCAAACGACATATTTCTTTCTGTTTTCACCGTCTTCATGTACCGAAAAAGAGAGTATAAACTGTTATCCATACGACGCAATATATATTCATATGTTAAAGATGTGATGTAACGGAATACATCAACCGACCAAGTATAGACTGTTTGCCCACGTGCAATGTAGGTTTGTTGATTGAATGGCATGACAGATCTAGGATGATCTATAAATTTGACAAATGATCCTACGTTTAACGTGCCATTCAATCAACAAAGCTGGATTGCAAGCAAACAAATGATCTGAACTTGTTTGAGCGTCATGCATTTAAGCTATATCATTTTTCATTCCCTGCCTACAATGGTTTAATTTTGTAACCTCTATGTTTTTACTTTTTACCATTTTGTCTCTTTTTTTTTCTGTGCGCTATTTTATATCTAGAAATATATATATATTTTTTAATCTGTTTTTTTTTTTGCTCTTCCTGTTTTTTTTTTTCATAAGATGAAATCCCTTTGTTTTGGCAGTTCATATGTGAAAAATGGTAACCATGGCAAAAGATGCCTAATTGATGACTGTTTATGGGGAATCAAAAGTGATAATTACTTCCCACTGCATTTGGAGCATCTATAGTGGCAGTCAAATCAAAAGTATAATAAGCCATGTGCTATGACATCATAGCAATAATAACCTACCCATAATTTGTTCTTTAAAAAACATACATACCATCCCAAAAACACACACAAAAGAAAATATGACCCAAACCTCAAATAAAAAAACAGGTAAAGGAAAAAGAAATATATGAACACACCTATGCCTTTTTGCGAAGAGCTTGCTGCTGCCGCTGGGTCTAGCTTTGTGAGGGATATGATGGTTGTTCGATTTAGAAGAGAGGTGATCATGACCATGGTGGATGAAGCAGAACTGTTGAAAAAGGTTCAGGACATTAGGGCTCGTGTAGCAGAGTGGGAGTATGTGATTGGAGAGTTGGAACTCTTGTATCCGTTTGGTTCTTCTGTGCAAAGTATCTCAAAGCTCAAACAGTTGCAAACTGAAGATTTAGGCGAAGCTGCAGAGTTCCTGGACAATGTGACGAAGAAGCAAAACCGATGTTGGAATCACTCCTAAACCTTAATTCAAGTGTTAGTAATTTATATGTAATAGTTAGCTTAATATATCCTTTATGTTAGTAATTAGCCTTAGGCTTATGTAGAAGGCCCATAAGCCTAGGCCTAGTCCAATAAGGAAAAGGATGGGAACTAGGAGTGTTGCCCTAGCTTCCCTCCTATAAATACCTTGTAATAACCCTCACTTGAGGGTTGGTTGTTCAATTTATTCTTTCATTCACATCTCTACGCCTAACCGTGCTATTCATACGTGTGTGTGTGTGTGTGTTTATTGTTCAACCGATCTCATCTCCTCTCTATTTCTTCTATTGTTACTTGTGTTGCATATTTGGGAACCTAACAGTGGTATCAATCGCCAAATAGTTGGGTAAACGTATTGATTCTTGAAGTGGGTTTTGGTCCTACGCGTAGAACATACGCTTCGGTATTGATACTTTGGTTCGCTTAAAAACACGTTTTTTACAATTTTTAATCCAAGATTCTTGTCCTTTCAACGTTTTAAGGTGTTAAAATATCTGTTTTTGGCAAAAAGTTTCAAACTTTACACGTGGATCTACGTTTTTAAGCTAGTTTTTGTTCGAGGGTTTCGTCCTACGCGTAACCTGTTTAGACATTTTGGTTCATCAAATTTCATACTTTTGTGTTATTTTGGTGATATTGAAGCTATCTCATCACAAAAATCTGGTTTAGAAACATCTTTGGGCAAAATCAATTTTACGAGTAAAGCTACGCGTATCAAAACCCTAGTTTTACACGTAACTTTATCCTTGGTTTGATCTTCAGCCAGGTTTACTCCGTGTTTTCTTGCTTGGATAAGCCCGAAAATACGTCGACTTTGGATATCTTTTGCACTGTGATAGTGTAAAAGATCATTTGGGATAAAACCCTAAAATTACGCATAAGCATAAAGCTTACGCGTAGAAAATCCTACGCATAAGATTTATCCTACGCCTAAGCTTAGTCTTACGCATAAGGTAATCCTACGCCTAACTTCTTGTTTTACGCATAACTTTAGTGTTTTTTTTCCTCTCTTACGCGTAAGCTAAACCTACGCGTAACTCTTGCTGTTACGCGTAACTTTGGTGTTTTTACGCATAAGTGCTACTTGGCTATTGTGATTTCTACGCCTAAGGATACTTCATCAACAAAGGTTCATTCGACTACAAAGATCCATTTAACAACACAAGTTTTCAACATGTCACAACCACCATACTCTAACTATTTTCCTTACACTTATAATCAACAACAACTAAGTCCACAACATCAACAATGGAATCAACAACAAGCAATTTATCAACAACAATGTCACACCCCCAAATTACCTGTTTTTCAGCGGAATGGAATTCCTGGGGATTGACTGTCATAGCATCACATTCACAGTTATATTGAACGACCTAAAGTGTCGTTTGAAAAGAACATCGTTTGATTTAATAAGATAATCAGAGTTTACAAAGTAGGTCCCAAATGAAAATCAACTTGTGCGGAAATAAGTTTGTTACAATTCAAACGATGTTTTAAAGTGCGTAAAACCCAAGTGAGACGCGTCGTCACCACGACTCCATGATGTGTCCAAATGAAAACCATGAAGTGAATGCCTTAGATACCTGAGATAAAACATGCTAAAAAGTGTCAACACAAAGGTTGAGTGAGTTCATAGAGTTTGTGTTGAAATGTAAAGCCTTTCGAAATCGTTTATGCAGCAAAGGCATTGTAAATCGCTGAAATGTAAAGACTATCAAAATCGATTATGTAGCAAAGGCATTGTAAATCCACTCAGTTCCAAGTTCCGCCCATACAAAACTTGCAACCTGTGTGTTCACAACCCACCGCCAGAATATGCATAGTTTATGTTCAAACAGAAATCGTCAAATGAATTCTCAAAATAGTGCATGACTCAATGTATCGAAATCGTTTATGCAGCAAAGGCATTGTAAATCCACTCGCCCAAGTCCCTACCATACAAAACTTGCAACCTGGGTGTTCACAACCCATTGCCGAAATGTATATATAGTTTATATTCAACCACACATCGCCAAATGAATTCACAATAGTACCTAACTCGACGTAAAACCATAGGTTTAATTAATTCGTTTGAACTCAATCATCGTAGTGTGAGTTAAATTGTTTCACACTCATCGTTAAAAACAACATCGTATTTATTTCACTAAGTTCATGACACCAAAGCGTAAACATCGCACCAATAAAATTTGGTAATCATCGTTTTCATCGCGCCTAATAGGTAAACTTGCCAATTTACCTTAATGATTCAAATATAGTGCGCTCGATTTTCCCTAACTGGGTCAATAGGAGCGGGAGTGTTAATTCCAATAGGCCTATTCACAATATTCTCGCTCACTCGCAAGTGACTAATGGTTCATGATGTAGGGACTTCGAACATGGCAAATACTTAGTGACAATAAAATATCGGATATAGCATACGCTTCAAAGCATTTGTGTTCGGTTAAAATGTAGCATGTATCTCCCCAAGAGTTTGTAAAACAGTTAAAAGAGTAAAAGTGGGGCTATGAACTCACCTTGCAATGATTACTGATGACAAAAGTGGATACAATGAAATATAGCGTGAATCTCGAAAATGACCTATTATGAATGATATGATATGTAATGAGTTGCAATGTAATGTTATGCATGCATTTCGTATGTTATTTATACCATTTGCGAGTTTTGAAAATATTACTTATCGTCGAAAAATACTCTTTTGACGTCTTGACCCTTCAAAAATGACTTTTCAAGTTTTACGCCAAAATGTCATCCTACAATGGTTTTATAACGATTTATGGTGAAATTATCACTTTTCGTCAGCAAAAACAATGTCGCCGGAAAATTTATAAAAGTAACAAAAATGGCTTCGTAAAACTAGTCGTAAAATGGTGTACGTCGATCGTTAGAGAACTAACTCGACGGTTTTGGAAAGTTTGTATCGAAATCTAGAAGTTTCAGTTCGGAGTTTTCGCCAAAAGGTCTCGATCATAAAGATATTAATGGTTAAAGATAGTGATTTTGTTGAATTGTTGTGCAGAAATTAATAGTTACGGCAAGTTTAATGAAAACGTGCATATCTTTGTCGTTTCAAATCCGTTTTCTACGTATAATACGTCCTTAGCTTCGTATCAAAGTATACTAATAGATTTTGATAAGTCGAAATAATTTGTGAAGCTTAAGGCTCGTTTTTGACTCGTACAAAATAATAATAGTATGCTGAAATTTCAGAAAAATATATTTTCCGTCGTCAAACTTGTAAAATCCATAACTTCTTCGTTATAACTCCGCTTTTATTCCGCTTCAAGCCGCCACGGATTCGCTTTTAAAGTATATTTTCTAAATATCAAGGCCAAAAATTCGTGCCTACTGTCGGATTTTCCAGAAACTCAAAACAAGGACAGAACATATTTATAACTTATCGAAAATAGTTTTTCTCGGACAAAACCTATTCTAATCCCTTCAAATCAACTCCAAAACTAATCTAATCCTACCATACACCTTCTTAGGGTGTCATGGGTTCCTAGACATCATCAAGACCAATGAATACCAAGGGGATAATTATAGGATGACCAAATATATTTATATACTCTAAAATCATGTAAAAATGGTATAAATCACATATGTCTTGCATGTTGCTCCAAAAATGAAAAGATACATATGAAATGAAAAGGAACATGAAAATGAAAGAAACATGCTTACTAGTGAATATGATGAGGTGCAAGTAACAAGGTTAAACCTAAACACTCTTGGTTTTTATTTCAAAACCTTAATGAGAGTGTAATCTATATTGTGAATACTTGAGCTTGTAAAAATATTTGTGATTCCTTTGTGCTCCTTGTGAGAACCGGTGATGGAGAGAAGAACAAGAGGAAGAAAACTTTTTCTACTTGTTTTGAATTATTTGTGGTGGAATGATTGAAATGTGAAGCAAATAAATCTTGGAGTGTATATATGTACAATCATGGATAATAATTCAACAAACAATAAATGAAATCCCTTCCCCCCCTAGAACCGGATTTTTGGGGATATTTGTCACAAAATTTTTTTTTTTTTTTTAAAGTGTAAGTATATATTTGTATAATTTGTAAGAAAAAGTGTAAGTGAAATGGATTCAAGTTAATGTAAATGGTAGTTTTAGGTACAAGTAAAATTTTAATAGATCAAAATAGAGTATAATGATTTTATAAAAATTGTAAAAATACATTCCTTGTGAAATTTGAGTGATAAAATCATTATCGTATAGTTTTTAAGAAAAACGTCGTAATAATATAACTTTAACGATTTATGTACCAAATAACTTCAAAACACTAGGAAAACTAAAAATATAGTTTTTATAAACTAAATGTAAGTATAAAAATACGTCGGGATCATTTTTGAAAGTAACGGGTTAAATATTCAAAATAATAACTCACGCGATAACGTTTATTTAATATAAAAATTACGCGATACAAGTGAAATGAAATGTCGTGAAAGAACTAATGAGATGCAAATGATGTCAATGAAATGTAGACTAATCTTAGTCCATATGAAATGTACGTGATGTTATGATCATGAATTCGCCGCTAAACCATAAAGGTTACGCGAATTTGAAACAAGTAAACCAAGTTTACTATAAATGTTGAAATTGTGAGGCATAAATTGTGTCGAGAAATGACCTGAAAGTACGGGTTGTCACATTCGCCAATCCAAAAAGGAATTCAAATTCAGATCGTTGTTAGGTCTAACGGGTTTAGGGTTAGATGAGGCAAGCCTTCCCATTCTCGAAACAAAACCCTCAAAAGACCTTTTGGTAACCGATTTTTACTTAATCCCACAACTCATCAAACAAGAACTGCCATACGATTAGGCTAAATCGGTTTAGGTAACAACTTGTTTCTAGCTCGATCTTTGCAACTCATCAAACAAGAACTGTCACGCGGATCAAACCGGAAACAAGTGGTTTGAAGAAAATCTTTTGAAAATTTGGCTCGATTACGGAATTGCTTACACATATAAGCCTACTACTCCCTTCATTGCATGATTCTTCCTGAATTAGACATAGGTGATCCGGCTATGTATAATTTAGGAGTAACTATGCAATGCTTGGACTAATCGACTCATATGTTGTTTGGTGTTGAGTCAACTGATGTTAAAATTGTGATGAACATCGAGGAGAGAAGACATGGAGAAGTGTCGTTAAAATGATAGTTAAAGTAAAAAGAATTAAAATCCTCGAAATGATAACAAATCGGAAAGAAAATAAAGTACGATAGATGAGAATATTTTACAACAAGTGGTTTATCAAACAGAAATACATCTTAGGTTATAAAGATTCGGATATGATGGAAAACATAAACTTAGTACGACATAGCACATAAGGAGAAATAAGACTGTTAGTTTCCGAACTTCTTTAGTCTTCCGCGTCGTTGATACCTTGACGAGCTCCTCCTCCTCCTTCCAACATATATACATTCCCATGAGCACCTTCCACTGGTTGACCTTGGTTTTGAGGACATTGATTCCGATAGTGTCCTTGTTCCCCACATCCGAAGCATGTGACTACGGTTTTACCTTTACAATCCCCGCTAGATGTCCCGGTGTTTTGCATTTGTGGCACTTGGCAGAGCAAGGACCCGAGTGATGAAAATTACATCGATTACATAGTGGGTGTGTTCCAAAGATACCCTCTACCTCTCATTGGTGCAGTGACATAAACCATTCCCGCTTCTTGCCTTCTATTTTGTTGTTGATGACGGTTAGTGTTGCGGTTTTGGTTGTTGTTGTTATCATCTCCTTGGTCGTTTTCCCATTTCCTTTTGTTGTTGTTGATTTGGTTATCGTCGTTGTTGTTGTTTTGGTTATTGTTGTAGTTGGTGCGGTTGTTGGGGTTGTTGTTGTTTTGGTTGGTGTTGGTGTACTTACCTCTCTTCACTACCCGGGCCATGAGCTTTTGAGTCACCCTAATAGCTTCCTCGATTGTTTGTGGATCAAACTAAGTCACATTTCCTTGAATAACTTCGGAAGTCCCCAATAAAAGCCTCTAGCAACTTCTCGTATCCGGTACCATCGACGGCATAACGCGGCCAATTCCGAAATCTCGAATGTATGTGTCAATATCGTATCCAATCGTTACTAGTTCGTAGAACTCCGTCTCCAACTTTTTCACTTCCGCACAGGACAAAACTTCTTAGTCACCAAACCCTTAAATTGCTCCCAAGTAAGCTTGAAAGCATTCTCCATTCCAATCGGTTGAGCATATGAATTCCACCACGACAACGCTCCATCGAGTAATGTACTTGTAGCACATTTGACCTTACTATCCTCCCGCAATTACAAAGCAAAAACACGGATTCCAACTTTTCAAACCATACATTACCATGGCCATGGCTCCTTCATCCCCCTAAACTCGTGGCTCACCACTTTTGAAATCCTTGTACGAACATCTCTTAACTCCGATCCTCCGGCATTTCCAAGAGTAGCAAGCTAGCCTAGCGGCTTCGCCAGCCTGAAAGGCGGCAGCAGCTAGCAGCCCATGCTTCCCTTCGACTTCTTAAAGCATCAGCTATGCTATCATTCACTAACTTTTGAATAGCCGCTTGGGTCATTTCAACTGTAGCTTTCTTCGGTGCCATATCTTCTTCAAAACAAGAGGAAATGTGAGACGTAGCAAAAATCCGATGTTAATAATAAACACTCCAAAGAGATGTGATAAGAAATGGTAAGTTTGAGGTTATTTTTCAAAATAATCGACGGGTTCCGAAAAGATGGGTTATGAGGTGTCGTAAGTGCTTCAAGTGTATAATGGTTTAGTGACTTAATGTGTTAGTAACGTGTAACTCGACATGTTAGTGATGAAACAAAGGAGTGAGAGTGACTTCGCCTTATTTAAAGGTTTATCTCGGCATTCGTCGTTATCGATGATGAATCAACTGATATAAAAATTGTGATAGGGAATGACAAGGAATTCTCCATGCGAGTATGAAGAAAGAATAATGGGATGGGTATTTAAGGGCATCCATGTGACAATCGATATGAAATGAAAGTAAATAACTCGAAAATGTACGTATAAACCGCATGTAGAGTGAACATGCACTTATGATGAAATGATGAGATGCTATGATAATGTATTTATAGTCTAGGGTCAATGATGCAACCTAGTTCTCTATAATCGAATCTCTGATGCCAATCTGTCACACCCCAAATTACCGCTTTTCAAATGAATGGAATTCCGGGATTCGACTTGTCATAGCATCACATTCACAGTTATATTGAACGACCTAAAGTGTCGTTTGAAAAGAACATCGTTTGATTTAATAAGATAATCGAGTTTACAAAGTAGGTCCCAAATGAAAATCAACTTGTGCGGAAATAAGTTTGTTACAATTCAAACGATGTTTTAAAGTGCTTAAAACCCAAGTGAGACGCGTCGTCACCACGACTCCATGATGTGTCCAAATGCATGCCATGAAGTGAATGCCTTAGATACCCGAGATAAAACATGCTAAAAAGTGTCAACACAAAGGTTGAGTGAGTTCATAGAGTTTGTGTTGAAATGTAAAGCCTTTCAAAAAATCGTTTATGCAAAGAAAGGCATTGTAAATCGTTGAAATGTAAAGACTATCAAAATCGATTATGTAGCAAAGGCATTGTAAATCCACTCAGTTCCAAGTCCCCCCATACAAAACTTGCAACCTGTGTGTTCACAACCCATCGCCGAATATGCATAGTTTATGTTCAAACAGAAATCGTCAAATGAATTCGCAAAATAGTGCATGACTCAATGTATCGAAATCGTTTATGCAGCAAAGGCATTGTAAATCCACTCAGTTCCAAGTCCCGCCCATACAAAACTTGCAACCTGTGTGTTCACAACCCATTGCCGAAATGTATATATAGTTTATATTCAACCACACATCGTCAAATGAATTCACAATAGTACCTAACTCGACGTAAAACCATAGGTTTAATTAATTCGCTTGAACACAATCATCGTAGTGTGAGTTAAATTGTTTCACACTCATCGTTAAAACAACATCGTATTTATTTCACTAAGTTCATGACACCAAAGCGTAAACATCGCACCAATAAAAATTGGTAATCATCGTTTCATCGCCGCCCTAATAGGTAAACTTGCCAAGTTACCTTAATGATTCAATATAGTCGCCGATTTCCCTAACCGGGTCAATAGGAGGGAGTGTTAATTCCAATAGGCCTATTCACAATATTCGCCACTCAAGTGACTAATGGTTCATGATGTAGGGACTTCGAACATGGCAAATACTTAGTGACAATAAAACATTCGGATATAGCATACAGTTCAAAGCATTTGTGTTCGGTTAAAAATGTAGCATGTATCTCCCCAAGAGTTTGTAAAACTTGAGCTTAAAAAAGTAAAAGTGGGGCTATGAACTCACCTTGTAATGATTACGATGACAAAAGTAGATACAGAAATATAGCGTGAATCTAGAAAATGACCTATTATGAATGATATGATATGTAATGAGTTGCAATGTAATGTTATGCATGCATTTCGGATGTTATTTATACCATTTGCGAGTTTTGAAAATATTACTTATCGTCGAAAAATACTCTTTTGACGTCTTGACCCTTCAAAATGACTTTTCAAGTTTTTACGTCAAAATGTCATCCTACAATGGTTTTATAACGATTTATGGTGAAATTATCACTTTTCGTCGCAAAACAATGTCGTCGGAAAATTTATAAAAGTAACAAAAATGGCTTCGTAAAACTAGTCGTATTAAATGGTGTACGCGTCGATCGTTAGAGAACGAACTCGACGGTTTTTGGAAAGTTTGTATCGAAATCTAGAAGTTTCGGGTTCGGAGTTTTTTCGTCCAAAAGGTCTCGATCATAAAGATATTAATGGTTAAAGATAGTGATTTTGTTGAATTGTTGTGCAGAAAATAATAGTTACGGCAAGTTTTATGTAAACGTGCATATCTTTGTCGTTTCAAATCCGTTTTCTACGTATAATACGCCCTTAGCTTCGTATCAAAGTATACTAATAGATTTTTGATAAGTCGAAATAATTTGTAAAACTTAAGGCTCGTTTTGACTCGCATACAAAATAATAATAGTATGCTGAAATTTCAGAAAATATATTTTCGTCGTCAAACTTGTAAAATCCATAACTTCTTCGTTATAACTCCGCTTTATTCCGTTCAAGCGGCCACGGATTCGTTTTAAAGTATATTTTCTAAATATCAAGGCCAAAAATTCGTGCCTACTGTCGGATTTTCCAGAAACTCAAAACAAGGACAGAACATATTTATAACTTATCGAAAATAGTTTTTCTCGGACAAAACCTATTCTAATCCCTTCAAATCAACTCCAAAACTAATCTAATCCTACCATACACCTTCTTAGGGTGTCATGGGTTCCTAGACATCATCAAGACCAATGAATACCAAGGGGATAATTATAGGATGACCAAATATATTTATATACTCTAAAATCATGTAAAAATGGTATAAATCACATATGTCTTGCATGTTGCTCCAAAATGAAAAGATACATATGAAATGAAAAGGAACATGAAAATGAAAGAAACATGCTTACTAGTGAATATGATGAGGTGCAAGTAACAAGGTTAAACCTAAACACTCTTGGTTTTTATTTCAAAACCTTAATGAGAGTGTAATCTATATTGTGAATACTTGAGCTTGTAAAAATTTTTGTGATTCCTTTGTGCTCCTTGTGAGAACCGGTGATGGAGAGAAGAACAAGAGGAAGAAAACTTTTTCTACTTGTTTTGAATTATTTGTGAATGGAATGATTGAAATGTGAAGCAAATAAATCTTGGAGTGTATATATGTACAATCATGGATAATAATTCAACAAACAATAAATGAAATCCTTCCCTAGAACCGGATTTTGGGGATATTTGTCACAAAAATCTTTTTTAAAGTGTAAGTATATATTTGTATAATTTGTAAGAAAAAGTGTAAGTGAAATGGATTCAAGTTAATGTAAATGGTAGTTTTAGGTACAAGTAAAATTTTAATAGATCAAAATAGAGTATAATGATTTTATAAAATTGTAAAAATACATTCCTTGTGAAATTTGAGTGATAAAATCATTATCGTGATAGTTTTAAGAAAAACGCCGTAATAATATAACTTTAACGATTTATGTACCAAATAAATTCAAAACACTAGGAAAACTAAAATATAGTTTTTATAAACTAAATGTAAGTATAAAAATATATCGGGATCATTTTTGAAAGTAACGGGTTAAATATTCAAAATAATAACTCACGCGATAACGTTTATTTAATATAAAAATTACGCGATACAAGTGAAATGAAATGTCGTGAAAGAACTAATGAGATGCAAATGATGTCAATGAAATGTAGACTAATCTTAGTCCATATGAAATGTACGTGATGTTATGATCATGAATTCGCCGCTAAACCATAAAGGTTACGCGAATTTGAAACAAGTAAACCAAGTTTACTATAAATGTTGAAATTGTGAGGCATAAATTGTGTCGAGAAATGACCTGAAAGTACGGGTTGTCACAAACAATTTAATCAACAACATACTCCATTACTTGCAGCAATTCCACAACCTCAAATGGTACAACCACCACCTAGTCTTCAAGTACAACCTTACACAAACTTCTACAATCAACATCCATCCAGGAATACTATGAAGGAACCAAAATGGTTTGGCAAGATGTGTGAAGCCTTGAGTAGCCAACAATCAATTCATGAAGCTGGCTCACTTGATAGACCTCCAATGCTCACTCCCGGTAATTATGATCAATGGGTGATTCGGTTCTTTAGGTTTTGTGATCTAAAGAAGCCACATGGAAAGTTTTTAAAGAAGGTCATTATAGAAGGTCCATTTCGTGATGCCTACTATCGTTACACCTGGAGATCCTAATGTCGTTTCACCAAGAGATGATGTCACCAACATTGCAACTATTGCAGAACTCACGGGTGATCAACTTCTACAATTTGAAGCCAAGCGAACTTGCAATGCAATACATCCTTTTAGGATTACCCAATCCAATCCTTCCAAGTGTTGATGCTCAAAAGACTGCCAAAGCAATGTGGGAACAGATTCATCTTCTTATACAAGGCACAACACTCAATGAGGAAGACATGGAATCCAAAATCTACTTGGCTTATGAACACTTCATGATTGAACCAGGAGAGTCATTAGAATCTTATCATCATCGCTTTTCGGACATCATTAATGATTTGGACAAACACAATATCATCATGCCACGAATTGCTGTCAACACAAAGTTCCTAAGTAGTCTTGGTCCCGAATGGGAGAAGTATGTCATTTTTATCCGTCAAGCTAAAGATATGCATCATGCTACCTACGGATTGTTGTACGACTATCTAAAGCCTCACCAAAAAGAAGTTGATAAGGAAAGGATTCTCTGTGGTCAAACTGTTTCACCATCACTTCCTGACAATCAACAACTTGCTTTGTGGGCTCAAACAAATATTCCTCTTCAACAAGCTCTTCAACCCACTCCTCAAACAATCACGCAACCATCAAACCTTCTGATCCGTCATAGCTACAACCTCAACAAAATCAATTTGTTCCATACAACAACATCGCCAAGTTCTTTACATGAAGCCGATGAGGACTCCATGCCTTCGATGAACGCAACAAGGATTTGTTATGATTGCTAAAGCATTTGGCCGTTATACAAACAAATCCAACAATCGCATTTGTTCTTCATCTAATACAAGGAATCAGGTTGTTGTGAACAATGGACGCGTTGAAGTTCAAAATCGTGGTTATGGTCGGCCGATGGGAGGTGGTCAAGGGTTCAATATTATGGGTAGGAATAATATGGGTGCTCCGTAGACAAAGGGCTCAAGTGGTTGAACAGGGAATGCCTCGAGAATGGGGTTACCGGTCTTCGATGCTATAACCGTAATGAGAAGGGTCATCTGGCTAATGCATGTCCTAAACCGAGGACAAGAGGCGGTGCTTATTTCAAAGAGGCTTTGCTCTTGGCTCTTAAGGATGAAGTTGGTGGAACTCTTACCAACAAGGAACAGAGCTTTATGGCAGATGCAGATTTAGATGATGATATGGAGGACTTGCGGCTAATGCGCAGTGATGTTGATGGCACAAATGCAAGCACTACACATGAGTGATACAGGCCAAGTGTATGACATGACGGGCTTGTCTCGTAATTACTGAACAAACAATTATCATCAATGATCGATATCTCCGCCACTTTCTCTATCCGACAAAGATCGAGTGCTCAACATGAGTCTTCCACATCTCATTCCGATGATTATCAAATAGATCCCGTAGTTATATTTGATGATCAAAATGACCTTATAGTTAATATTGATAATCAAGTTGACTCCGTGGTTATATTTGAGGAACTAAATAATGATCATGTTGAGACTTACGTTGAACAAAATGAGCTTTTGTCCGACAGAGAAACTGAGCTCTTGACCTTAATTAAAGACCAACATTCTCGCTTGGAAATTTGCACGAAATTAAAAGAGAAAATGCACCGTTAACCACTGGGGATAATGAATGCTTAATTCGACAACTCAATTTTTTCAAAACTCAAGAAAACCGTGAAAAGGTTTTGAAGCCGCTTTTGCCAAATCACACCAAAATGAAAAATATTTGGAACGCATTGTTTGTGATCTAGCAGCTTCGAAGAATGCTTTATTGTCTCAAATAGAACAAATGAAACATGAACATCAACAACAACTTAACGCTCTTACTTTGGAAACTCAAAAAGCCAAGGCTGAGTTGTTAACTTGTCAAAAACAGTTCTATGAGTACAAAAAGCATTCAACAAAACGAATAGATGACTATCTTGAGGAAATTGTCGACTTACAAAACAAAATCAAAGAGTTTAAAAATATTGTTTATAAACATGGTGAATCACTCACAACGATTCAAAAGTTTTCTTTCA
>OU343221.1:268839867-268860771 GCA_910596185.1 Chrysanthemum makinoi
AATTTGTAAAAATGCTTTATTTTGTTTTTAACCTCGTCTTAATTGCATATAAAGGTATTTTACATAAAGGATAAGTGTAGGGAGGATTACACACGTTTTCATAAGAAACGTGAACATGAGAATAACAATTGATTAAAAGATATATTTGCGTGTTTGTTCGAGTCAAATGCTTGTATCGAGTCATAATGGATGTTTTTGCAAAAATTTTTCCAGATTCTAAAGATATAAATTTTCGAATTTTTTCCGAGAAAATCGCAGACCAGTTTTTGTCAAGATAACCGGACGGCGTCAGATTGCAACCGACGGCGTCAGGAAGGAATAAAAACATCAGATCACTTTTTCTCGTTTTCTGAGCTACTTAAAATTTTTGGAAATTTCCAGGTCTTAATTTTCTTAGAAATTCTGTAAACATCCATTCCACAAGAATTATATCCTAGTTTAAATCGAGTCTTATATATTATTACCGCCGATTTTACGCGAAGGTTTCGTTTGTTTTCTTCAAGTGTGCAGGTTTTGTTTATCAAGAAGAAGATACATAAAGTTGGAGGAGTTTTTCACGCATAAATTCTTCTTGGAATGGATTTAACCACTACTTCACACACGGATCCTACCGAGCTAATCAGGGGAGTACTAGTTTCTTTCGTTTTTAATTACCTTCTTTTATCATAACTTTGATACTTTCGGGGAACATTGGGGAGAATGTTCAGTTTAAGTGTAGGGAGGGAAAATAAAACGGGAACTTTGAAACTATGCTTATCCTTGATTATTTGCTTTGTCCAATTGCACTTTGTAATAAACCATGAGAAAATGTCGGTTAGGGTAATTTTGGCACCAAATTTAAAATTTTTCATAACATATAGGAGTGGGCCATTAGTCTTAACAAAAACGTCTCACGGATAGGAAGTTATATGACTAGCACAAAACCCTTTACCACTTAAATTCCACCAAAAATGTGAGGATCACCCTTAGATTAGTAGGAATTGAAGCATTCATCTTCAATGCTTAGAGTGTGAACCGGTAGTATATTAGATTCTAGAACTTGTTTTGTGATGCATTCCGAGATCGCTAGTAAGACTACACTTGTGTAGTTAGGAATAACTAAATGATAAGAGGCATTAGGATAACCCTTGTTTGATACGCGTAATATAATTACTTCTTCCACATTGGTTGAGTAATTCCCCCACACCTTTGTGTTGTACTCATCTTTAGTACACGATAACCCTAGTTAAACCCTCAGAGCCTATCCTTTTCGCGGTTCTCATGATGTTTCGGTTTTCCGGAATATCAATGAAGAACATTGTCTACACCCCACCCCCAAATATACACCCAAATCGCCTTAGCCTACCCTATATGCACTCACTTTTAGTGCATTATTGTTATCACCCTAAACCCTTAGTTCAATAATCTAGTTCCTTGCATGAGTTGCTAAGTCGAGTCATATCCTTTGTATACAGTTTTGGGACGATTGGGATTCATGGGGAAAGTTAAAGTTTTAAATGACTAAAAGGGAACACCAATTCCCTTATTTACGTAATAATGTACTCCAAGTGTTTTGATCTTTTCAATTCGGGCAAATTAGTGTTAGAGTAATAAAAACTCAAGTGTAGGAGGTGCTATAAACCCTATCATTTTGATGTTATCGTGAGAGGATGGTAGAGTAAAAGTGTATTAAAAATATATATATATATATATATATATATATATATATATATATATATTTATATATATATATATCGAAAAAAAAAAGAGAAAAGGAAAAGAAATAGAGTGAAAAAAAAAACGGGCTACCATCCTACATCTATCTTTAAATTTATGTTTGTTTATTTCAGTTATTTAGAGTTTAGAGTGTCGAGTCTTGGAGTTATGGCGTCATTCTTAGTATGCATGTAACATTGTGATTTTTGACTTGCCACCACTAAAAAGCCTATCCCACCAAACCCTTTGTTTCCCTACTGTAAGCCTAACGTTATAACCTTTAAATAAGACGTCTTTGATAGTCTTTCCTAGGTGCTTACGCCAAAGCGAAGGAGGTTTGATCTATTCTCAAGCCTATGGTAATCTATGTACTAGGACCGGTAATGAGTGTTTATCTTCCATTTCCAACTTGTTATATTTCATATACACGAGAGATGTGAGTATCCAAACACCCCATGTGAGGTGCTAGTATGTAATTTCCATGCTTTTTATGACTTTTGCGGGCTTATATTGTGTGTGGACCTTTTAAACCAATGCTTCATGACCTCTAACTTATAAATTGATTGGCTAAAAGCACATTTGCTTTGAGGACAAGCAAATACCAAGTGTAGGGATATTTGATAAGGATTTAAAAATGTACCTTTTTGAGGGGTCGTTTAAGCCCTTATTTGATCACTTTTGTATCGTTATTGTTATCGTTCCTTTTCACTTTTTAGGTCTCTTGAAGGCAAATTGCTGTAATGGCACTTATTTGGACGAAAAAGCTCGGATATATGAAGAAAATGGCCAAAGTCAAGAATCGAGACACTCGCCGATAAATTACAAGGGACGGCCATCGCTTAACCGCTAATCGCCGGAGGAAGTTGCGACATAAGAAAATTGCTAGTTTTGGAGGACGGCCGGGCTTTAAAAGAGTAGGTCGTTAACTCGACGGCCTAGATTCAATCCGCACGACGCCGGCTAAAGAGGACGCCACAAGCATAAGGTGACGCCGGCGCAAGATTAACTTGGCCAAGACGAAACCCTAATGACGGCGACACGACGGCGCCACAAATCATAAGGTGACGCCGTCGCACATGTAATCTTATATATAGAATCCGAATTTTTTAGTTGTAGAGAGTAGTCTTTGGGTAAACTTTGGAGTAAAACCTAAACCGAACCAAGGTCGTATTTTAGGGTTTTAAACCCTATATTACAACAAGACAAGTTGTTTACTTCATTAATTTAATTATGTCTTCAATTATTTGTGTGTATGCTTGCATGTTCTCCATGTCCGGCTAATTTACTTGTGTGTTTGCTTAGGGAATATGAAACTTAATTATTGAATATTGATTGGTTGTTTCTTATCTTAGTTGATTAATGATCTAGTAATGCGATAGGTCATTCGTTCTGTACTTAATGCTTGATTAATCTTTGTGAACCTTAGGTTATAGCACTATGAGTTGTTGTAAGCTAAACTATACAAAGAGGCCTTAGAGTTAGAGTTTATCATCCCTAGTGGGTTTTGTAGACGAGACCCTTTGGTAACTTAAAAGAGTAGGGAGAACGATACCCTACAACTTTAGACACAACTAACTAGGAATAAGGGCGTGACAATTCAACCACCAATAGGAGATAATTAAGGAGTAGTAAAACCTAAGTAAACACATCTTTAAACTATCATATGAGCACACAATAATTAGACATAGACTACCACCACCTTAGTTTAGATAATTAGATAATAGTAGAGTAATCGATAGAAATACCAACCCCCAAATCCAAACCCCGAGATTCGTACTTTTCTTTTCTAAAAACATAAAAGATAAAAAATAATCTTCCTCAACCCCAACCCTTAGTAGTAACTTCTCACTAGCATTCCTATTCCCCTAGAGAACGATATCAATACCCGTGGCTTACCCTACTACACTACAACGATTAGGTTCACTGCCTAGGGTGTTGAAAAACTTGCTTGACGAACAGGAAGTTCCTTTGACCCAACGCTACTGCGGTAAGCGTATCATGTCCTCGAATTCATCTTGCCGATTTTCTTGGGAGCAAAATTCCTTGATCGCGTTCACATGCTCATAATCACGGGTGGTTACTTCCATCAACTCATTCACTTGTGCCTCCATACTCATAAACACAGCGGGAATCTAACCCATTTTCATGGATTATTGGAATTTCTCATCCTTCTTCTTCATATTGTGCTAAGTCTTCGATGACTTCCCAACATGCTTCAATATTGAGGTTACTTAGCCTTCCACCGGGCGTAATCAATGGCTTGTCGGATGGAGGATGACATGATCGTAAAAGATTTTGACTTGAAGCCAAAGATCGATGCCGTGATGAGGGACTTTATGGAGAAAGTCCTTGAATCGAGTCTCTGCTTCGCAGAGAGATTCACCTTGACGTTGTTGGAACATCAAGATTTCATTCCTAAGCTTAGTAGTTCTATTGGGCAAGGAAACGAGTAGTGAGATCATCCCAACTTGAGATGGAGCCGGCGGGAAGTCGCTCAAGCCAATTACTAGCTTGGTCCAGTAAAGAGAATTGGAAGAGACGCAAGCGCGTGGTCTCCCCAGTAGTAGCATCGAGGTCGATGGAATCGACGATTTTAAGAAAATCCTTAAGATCTTTGATTAGGATCTTCAGAACGAAGTCCATGGAATGCACATCCGTTTTGCACCAACCGGAAGGTGTCGGATCGCAGGGCCGTAGTTTGAGCTTGATTGGGGAGCTCAATGGTGTTCCTATAGCCTAGGTGGCTTGATCTAGAGTATTCACCAAGAGTGCGGCCTCTTGGTCGGGTCATTTGGTGGTGGGTTGATGAGTGGTGGTTGATTATTACCTTCCATGATGAAAAGTGATAGGATTACGAACAAAGGTAACGAAGAAGGGGGATAGACTACGAGGAAGCTAAAAATGAGAAAAAATCTTACTTGATAGGAATGAAGCAAGGGAACTTAAACGAGATAGAAGTCTAACTAGCTATTCTATTCCCCGACAACGACGCCGAAAACTTGATACGCAGTATTAACGGCGTCGGGGTCAAAGGAAACTTCCTTTCTTCGAGCAAGGTTTTTAACCACCTAAAAGTGAACCTAGTCGTTGTAGTGTAGTATTAGGGTAAGCCTCGGATTGATATCGTTCTCTAGGGGAATAGGAATGCTAGTGAGAAATTACTGGGCTAAGGTTGGGGTTGAGGAAGATTATTTTTTTATCTTTTTTATATTTTTTTTAGAAAATAAAAGGTACGATCTCAGGGTATTGGATTTGGGGGGTGGTACTTCTACCGACATTTCTACTTATCTAATTATTTAATATAAGGGGTAGTCTATGTCTATTGAAGTGTGCTAGTATGATGATTAAAGATGTGTATACCTAGATACTATTACTCCCTAGTTATCTTTTATTGATGGTTGAATTGTCACGTCCTTATTATTAACGCGTTGTGTTTTCTAAGGTCGTAGGCTGTGCTTTTATCCCTAACTCTTTGAAGCTACCTAAGGTTAATGACTACGAAATCTCTAGGATTCATAAACTTAACACTAAGGTTATCTTTGGATATTTAGCCTACAATTCCACTGGTAACTATAAGCTAAGGTTCAACAAAGATTAATCAAGCATTAAAAACACAACGATGGCTCTAAGCACTCCTAAGCCAATTACAATTAAAATAAGAGACAACCAATCAATATTTAATAACTAGGTTTCATAGATCTAAGTAAACACAAGTAAATTAGCCGGACATGTTAAACATGCAAGCATATACACATTCAATCGAAGACATAATGAAATCAAGGGAATAAATAACTTATCTCGATGTAAAATAGTATTAGAACCTAAAATATCGTCCTAGACGGACCACAATCGTTTAGGTTTTACTCCACAAGTCTACCTCTCTAAAAGTTTGAAAATTCAATTCTATATAGAGAGTTATAAGCTGCGACGGTCACCTTTTAATTGTAACGCCAGTCGCCGCCATTAGGGTTTCGTCTTGGCCAAGTCAACTTTGGGACAGCGTCACGTTGTGGTTTTGACGCTGTCAGCTTAAGCTTCGGCGTCGTCTAAATCTGGATCTAGGCCGTCTGAGGGAAAAATCTTCGTGACGCCCTACTCTTCAAAGCTCGACGGCCGTGTAATAGAAAATTCGGCCTCGAGCCATCACAAATATAGGGATGGCGTCGCCTCTTTCTTTATCTCCGGGTACACTTCCAGCAGATTGAGTGTCTTGATCTTGACTTTAGCCATTTTCTTCACATATTCACACTTTTTCGTCCAAATAAGCATCTTTCCAGCATTTTGCCTTCAAGAAACCTAAAAAGTGAAAAGGAATGAAATTAAGCAGTAACAGATATAAAAGTGGGCTATTAAGGGCTTAAATGACCCCTTAAAAGTGTACGTTTTAAATCCTTATCACATGGAAAAGGGTTTTTTGAATGAGCGAGAGTTTAAAGAGAAGGGTACAAACCGCAATCTGGTTCAAGTCTTCAAAAGTTGAATAATGTCGATCTGTTGATGAATGTGTTGCTAGATTGGGATCATTTCTAAGCATGCCAGACGCTTTTGGTAGTTCTAATATATTTTTTTTTAGCTGAAAACATTTGTGATATCGAAAGTCAGAAGGAAAACTCGTCTTTGTGGGTGATGACGGAAAACCATTAAAGCGAAGATTGTTTCGAACTGTTAATTACGTGGTGTTACTGATGTATCAATCGATAGATCTGTTAGCGCGACTCATGGTGTGAAATATACCGGTTACGGGGTTGTTTCATATGTGAATTTCTTAATAGAGACCCAAGTAATAAAACTGCTAATTTTCGTACACTAGTCGCCTAGAATGGTAATGGGGCTGATGTTGTTATTTCATTAACGTCGGTTCTTGAAGTTAATGAAATATTTAGCAATTATGTTTATAGGTTTTTCATGGGCAAAAAAGTGGCATGTCAAGTGGTGGAAAATCAGAGATAGGAATACAACCGAGACCTTTACCGAAATAGTATCATTAGTATAAGGGGTGTACCAATCCTATATTCCTTTCCTATGTCAAGAACACTTGCAATAAGTATGATCTTGTTAAAACAATGATTTCAAGTGTAGTTTCTAAGAACGGGAGGGATGCAATGCTTAAAAAAGGGTCCACGGTTAATTCGTAATGTGGCATTAATTCTAAAAAAGTGGTCTCTAAATGCGAATTTATCAAAGGAGGATTTGTCTACGTTCCTGTTTGGGTTAAATTCAATTATGTTCCTCTAACTGCTTTTACATAAGATGGGTTGAGTGCTATTGAAACTAAACTTGGTACACCATTGATTATTGATGCCTATACTACAGCTATGTGTACGGAGTCATGGGGTAGGTTGAATTATGAGAGAGCTATGATCGATTTACGGGCTGATGTGGAGCTGAAAGATACTCTTGCGGTGGCAATCCCAAAAATAGAGGGAGATGGGTATACTATGAGCACTATTAGAATTGAGTACGAGTGGAACCACCAAGATGTTCAAATTGCAAGGTTTTTGGCCACGTCTTGGCCAATGCCCGAAGGTTTTGGCAAACGGTTCAGGGTGTTCTTATTGGTTAGAATTCGCATCTTGTTTATAAGCCGGTTCAACCAAAGAACGAAAAGAAAACGAATTCTAGACAGCCAAAGTCAAAGGTTTAGAGTGCTACACGGGTTGTTAACATTACTACTACCTCTAACTCTTTTGATCCTTTAGGTAGTATGAGTGACATGAAAGATGCTAGAAGTGTGGGCCATTTAAGTACCATTAGTGAAAAGGAGGTGAATAATTGGAAGAACATGGCCTAATGCCTAATTGTGTAGCGGTTGTTAACAATGATAAACGGGTGATTGTGGGATGAGTTATGTGCCTAGTGCTTCAATGGATTTGCAAGATGGTAATTTGGAAAGTGATGTTGAAGAGTTTGATAATGAAACTATTCAGTTTATACCGTCTTTATATAAGCGTCATGGTGGTGGAGTAGATGACCCTATCTTTATATAAGCGACATATATAGTGGTGGAGAAAATTACCTTAGTCTACATGAACTTAATGAGTATGACTTGTATAACAAATATGACTGCGGTGACGGACTTGATGGAAGAACAAACTGAATTTTGTAACGCGTTTGATATAAGTGTCCGAGAGCAAATTAGTTATAGCCTCTTTATATAAGCGTAATGATGGTGGAGCGGATTACCCTATCTTTATACAAGCGATGACCCTATCTTTATATAAGCGACATGGTGGTGGAGAAAATGACCTAAGTCTACATGAACTTGATGAGTGAGTATGGCTTGCATAACGAATATGACTGCGGTGTCGGACTTGATGGAAGAACAAAACCGAATTTTGTAATGCGTTTGATATGAGTGAACTTGATCAGTGAGTGTGACTTGTATAACGAATGTGACTGCGGTGTCGGACTTGGTGGAAGAACAAACTGAATTTTGTAATGCATTTGGTACGAGTGTCCGAAGGCAGATTAGACGCTTGGAGTCACTGTGAGTCAAGGTAATCTTGTTAGCGCGTGATTGTCTTTCTAGTAGTTCATGTTTGGAACACAAATGATTATCCCATTTATTTTATGGCTAAGGTAAGATGCGAGATTCTCTCACATATTATATACTTGAACTCATTGTCTTATATACTTGAACGCTTTTATAGTATCATATTTATAAAAACATTTAAAAAAAACGGATAACTATTTTATTTTTCTACGTTCGCAGAACATTAGAAAATTAACACTTAGCTCAAAAACAAACGACCAAACTTATTTTGAAAGTTGAAACAAACCAAATTTACTAGAAACAAACAAAAAAACATCAAGCGGCCGAGCGAACTTGGTTAAACGGTTCATCACTACTTGAAAATTTAGGTTTCCCATGGAACTTTAAACCTCAAAATAGAATAAACATCTAAATAACATGTTCAACTTAACCATTTTATAAAAGGAACAACGAACTTCACCTTATTCATACCAATATTTACATTGTAATAACAAAAGTACATCTCGTACACGTAAGACTTCAAACTATATTGCTTATGAGAACTAGCAATCAAGCCCACATGTAAATGTATATTCAAGCCTAATAATTAATCACAACCCTAATAATATATATACCAATACATTACTATTGTGACTAAAAATATATTACCATTAGGGTGGAGCACTTGGCCTGTGTAGTAAGAAGAGTCCTCACAGGCCAAAAACACAAACGATGGTGCAATCTCATAAGGCTGCCCTGCTCGATTCATTGGGCACTCGGACCCAAACTTTGACGTCTTCTCTTCGTGGAAAGAAGAAGGGATCAGAGGCGTCCAGACTGGTCCTGGTGCCACTCCATTTACGCGAATGTTCTTCTCTGCAAGTTGTAGTGCTAGAGCTCTGATGAAGGACACAATGGCTCCTTTTGTTGAGGTGTAGTCTATCAATGTAGTGTTCCCTTTGTACACATTGACTGATGTTGTACAGATGATGCTGCTTCCTTCTTTCATGTGCTTTAGTGCATGCCTGCATTTTACATGCAACAAGTCAAAATATGTATCAAGTAATTAGAAGTTTCACCAGAAATGTCAGCAGCATGTAACCAAGAGTGTCAAACGGACAGATTGTCGCTACCTTGTCACAAGAGTTGTCGCTAACGTCTAACAACGGATGTCGCTAACGTCTGACAACGGTTGTCGCTAATATATTACTAAAAGTAGCACCAATCTTACGCTAATTTTTTGCTAGAAGTACGTATTTCCAAAAGGTCACCCAGAATTTTGACTAATACCATAGCTTAAAGTGTCACAAAAGTTTTCCCTATATAGTCGCTAATTTGTTGCTAAATATATCTCTTAATTGTCACCTAGAATTTTCACGCAAGCGACAGCTTAAAGTGCAACGAAAGTTTTTATTATCTGGTCGCTAAAAGTATCATTATAGGTTAAAAATGGTGTCCAGATAGGTAAGCTTTATTTGGTCGCTAAAAGCATCATTATAGGTTAAAAATAGTGTGCAAATAGGTAATCTAACACCTTCAGTTAACTCTTAATCAAGTGTGCTAAAAGTATCTACATTCTTTTGGCATGATAAATGGTGTGTTCAAGGTCCTATGAGCAGTTATGTAAACATGGAGAATGGTTTCTATGATGAAGAAGAAAGTAAGATGAGTGTATACAGTATGGTTGGTGATCAAGGATGGAAATGGCCAAGTTGGTTCAGGAATGATAATCTAAGAAGTTCTATTGCAGTACCAAATTTGATTAATGGAGTGAAAGACAGAACTATGTGGGTGAATAACAATGGTGATTGTGTCCCTTTTACAATAAGCAGAGTTTGGCAAGATTTGAGTAATAATGATCAAGATACCATTTGGAGTGATATGTCGGTTCTCACATTGTATAGCTAAACATGCTTTTATCTTGTGGCTTGCAATCCATGGTAGGCTTGATACCCAAGATAGAGTTAGAAGATGGATTCCTAAGCGTGACTTGAAATGCCCATTGTGCAAAGAATGCAGTGATAGTCATTCTCACCTTTTCTTTGAATGCTTTTTTTCAAGGAAAGTCTGGAGTAAGATTATCAATTTCTTTGATCAAGGTGATTTTAACTATGAGTGGGAAAGTATTGTTTTGAAATTTTGTTCAATGAAGTGTAATAACAACATAGCAAGCATTGTTAGAAGATGGGTAGGTCGCTTGTGTATACCACATTTGGCAAAGAGAAACAAAAGATTGTTCACGATGTGCAGAGGGATATAAGGAATTGGTGCAGATTATTGTGAATGAGATAAGGTTCAAAATGACAGGTTTGAAAGTGAAAAAGACTAAACAAGTTCAACATATGGCAAGTAAATGGAAAGTGCATATGCATATTCAAACTAGTCAGGAAAACATTATTGATGAAGATAGCATGCAGCTATAAGCAATATGTGTGATGTGGCAACTTGAGGAGTATAAAGCTGTTAGAATATCAAAGAGGAAGCATGATTCGAGTATGATTTTGAGAAATTTGCTTTTCATCGGTTCGAGTCTCAATCTGACAGATGATCTAATCAAGCTATTACAATGGGTAGAAGTCTTGTACCTTGGAGTTCTATCTGGTTAGTATTTTCCTATGTCTTTATCTGTTCTGTGATAATTTGGCCTTGGGAGGAAATTATTCAGGCTTGTTTGGCTACATAGGAGGGCTAATTGGTATGAATGTACCATAAAGTAGATTCTCCCATTGTGAAGGGTAAATGGCTTTGGAGGATGGTATATGATGGGTGGAATAGAGAGGAATGAAAGATGATCCTTCTTGGTACACCCAATATACCATCATAGGAGGAAAGGGTGGTCATCATGGGGGAGAGTGTTTCCTTGCACGAAGCCTTTCTTAGAGAAGGAAATGTAGGCTGTTTAGGAAGAGCCCTTCCATGGATGGGTCAGGGTTCCTAGTGAAGCCACACTCTTCTTACATCTTGCTGTTGTGGGTGATGGTTGAATGGCTTGATGTAGAAGTGATGTGGAAATGTAGCTAGATGGTTGGTGCATAAATGGTGATCTTATGTCGCTTGCTGCATGGTTTTGATTAAAAATGCAGCATGGTATTTTGAGCATTCATTGAGTTGGAAAGTGATATGCTTGGTATTTTCTGGTTTGAGTATTATCAGTCATAAGGATTTACAATCAGTTTGACTTGATGTTTAGTTGATGTTGTTTCTTGTTGTATTCAATTTGTAAGCATTAGATTTGGGATATGTCCAAATTTTTTAATTCCTTATGATGTAAGTCATTGGAAGTAATATAAAAGTTCACCATTTGCACCAAAAAACTCTTAATCAAGTGTCGCCAACTATTGACACTACTATATGTCACTAAATGTTAGATATGCGTGTCACTAAAAGTTTCCTTCTTTTTACCTTGTTAGGAAGAAGTGGGAGTAAATATTGGTCCTAAACACTCGATCAAGCCATTTTTCATCAATTTCTTCAACACTCTTGGACATATACTGCTCAGCTGCATTATTCACCAAGATATCAATCCTTCCATATTTTCCAACTACTTCATCAACCACTTTTTTGCAATTTTCGTCGTATCCTAAATCTGTCGGAACAGCAAGAGGGTCTTGTGAATCTTTTGTTTTTGCCTCGTTGATGAGCTTTAAAGTGTCTGCTGCGTCTTTGTCTTCTCGACCTTTTACGTAAGTGAAGGCGATAGTTGCACCTTCTTTTGCGAAGTAGATGACCACTGCTCGTCCGATGCCGGAATCTCCACCGGTCACTAAGGCCACCTTTCCCTGCATGGAATTTACGTATTTGATGTGAACGGAACTTGAAAGTAACACGGGTAAAAAATAAAGAAAAATAAGAATTGCACAAGGTTCTTTTTTTCTATGTAAGTTTAATTTTCTTTTCTTTTTTTTGTCTGTTCGAGAATTTAAAATGCCAAGAAAATCTAAATAGTGATAACCAAAGAATGTAAATATGAAGGTTGGTTAATTAATTAAACATGGAACATATACATGTTTCAATATCAATATTTTGGGTCTACTATTCCAGGTCAAAGAGGGTTTACTAAACCTGTTGTGGGTAAACAGTTTCAATATCAACCCAAAAAGACTCCTCTTGAACCTAAGAAAGTGGAAGTCACTAAGAAGAATGCTTCTGATGTGGCTAGTTCGAGTGGAACAAAGATCTCTACATCTAACAAATGCTCTTAATATGGAATATAAGAATGCTTTTGGTATTCCTCCAAATGACACCAACAAGAATGTGGATTCTGGTCGTACAATGAACTACTAAGACAGGTATTGCATCACAAGAACCCCTTGTGAGTGATTTGAAAGAGATGGAGTCGGGTGTGGCTCCTAAAACTAGTGATTCTTGTACTCCGCCCACCTCTTCTACTAAGAGAGTTAACCCTTTTTCTAAAGTGGGAGAGATCGTGGTTTCTGATTCTGAAGATGAGGTGGTTGCTAACCCATTTGATGAGTCTGCTAATCTATTCGGTGGTAGCCAAGAGTTTGAAGATGAGTATGATGACTATGACTACGATGACTATGCGAATCAGGTTTATGATCTTTCAGGGAATTTGAATGCCATTAATGCCATGTATGGCACCAAGCTTCAAGGTCCTAGGAAGTAATTTTTTCGTTATATCCTATGTTATCATTTGAGTAGTGGTTTGTTTTCTTGTTTAGAAAAATAGAAAGTATCTTGTTATGTAAGATTTATTGCCATGAACGGCTGAGATGTGGGATTTCACTCATATCCATTGTAGTTAAACGTTTTTTATTAATATATTTACCAGGGTGCAGGATTACTTCCCTTTACTAAAAAAAAATATCAATATATTTGAAAAATATTATGAAAGAAATTACTATCACAGAAGAAGTCTATAAATTAAACAGGTAAATGTATATAGAATTGAAAGACAAAAGATGATTTTTTCTTTTCTAGTAAAGCAACATTATATTAAAAACTTGTATCATTAATTAGAAACATTTTATTCTAAGAAAAACAAACCACCACACAAAAACTAAAGAAAAGAACAGTAGAATTACTTTGAGTTTATCAGCTGGCTTGTAATTAGGATTGATGAATTGAGGGGTTGGATCCATAACATGTTCTTTTCCTGGTTGTCTTTCTTGTTTTTGTGGTGGAAATTGTTGAGCCATTTTTGCAAACAAGAGTTTTCAAACACAAAACTGATACGTTAAAAGCACAATGAGATTTGATGAAGTGAATGAAGTACTATGATGGGTTTTTAAGGATGTACTTTGTGGTGACATGTGACACGTAGATGTACACGTGGCAGGCTTAGCTTTGAATTTGCAGGATGTATGACCGAGTTGGTTGATGAGGTAGAAGTGGAAGTGGTATTGGTGTCACTCTATATGTTGTACGTGTCAGAAGGTTTTTACTGCCAACTGTGTCAAACTATGTTTGGATTTTAGATTGTTCCAGAAAAGTATGTAAAAATGAAATGAGATGAGATTCATCTTTATAGAAAAACCATATCGCACTTGGACCTTATATTTGTATTCTTGAGTTGGTTTTCAAAAAATTTATAAAGGAACAAAACTTATTGTTTAGATTTTACTCCAAGATAATTTTGAATGACACATCATAATTTCATTTTCCTTGTTAAGAACATCCTTTTTGTAACAAAAATAAGATGTATTATTATTTTGAGACGGAATGGGTAATGGGAATGAGAATGCTAAACCAAGCTCGGGTGATCTTAGAATCCTAGCAAGCCGAACTCAGGCATGCATTATAATAGGATCATCGAGCTATCGAGCTGAGTTTTAGTGTAGCCTAAGGTCCTTAACCTGAGCACTGCTATATGCTATTTTGCATCCCTGGACAAAAGCAAGGGGCGCACCTATTTGAGGTTAAGAAATACAAAAGGATAAATTCATCAATAGAGTCGTGATGCGACTATTTAAGTTGGTCTGTCTTTGGTTACATCATGATAGCTGATGGTTCATAATACGCTGAGTGCATGTAGTTGGATCATGGGTAAGATCAAATCATTTTACGATCCAAACCAGATTCAACCCGTTGACAACCTGCTAGCAAAGAGATTGACATGGAGTTCTTTGTTAAGCATATTCAGATGTTAACAGCTTTGTTACAATCAGCTAGACAGCAGCAAATCATTGTTTAACCGCAAGTATCAAATCAGACCAGTAACACTAGTCACAACTCACAAGTATATCTCCCAGCACGAGATTTGGTTCATAATAATTACACTGATGATTGCCAACTTATATCCCATGAGTTACAAGAAAAATGTGGATATAAAATAGTTGAAGCAATACATTGCATTATTCATTAGTTTCTTTCTAAAAGTTTGCACAGTAAAACAAAAGAAATGAACACTATATTTGGTCCAGGATGATCTCGCCTCCAGAGACCTTGAAGTCAGATGGAACATTCTCCACATTCAGGACCTTAACCTTGCCGTCCTCAACGAAGGCTGACCATCTGGAAAATGATGTAAAAAAATGATTAATATGAGCCTCTTCATAGCTTAGATTAAGTGAGATACAACCCGAACGGACCGGACCGACCGTCGGACCGACCGAGACCGGACGGACCGACCGACCACATTCGGTCCGGTCCGCGGTCTAGGCATTTCTAATTCGTCCTCGGTCGGTCCGGTCCGTCCGGACCAAAAACCACATTCGGTCGGTCTCGGTCTAGGGTTTATGCGAAATCGGTTTTGGTCCGGTCCGTCCTGGCGGTCCGGTTTTGGACCATGCTCACCCTTAGCTTAGATGATTATAGCATGAAGCAGAAAAAGCTTCACCTAACCACTAGGAAATATCATGAAAGAACACTATAAGAACCACTCTATCCCATGAGCAGAGATGGCAAAGTGGGCTGGTTGAGCAGGTTGGTATACACATTTAGTTTATAATGGGTTTGGTGCAGGTTAAAATGGGTCATATTGACCCAACACCATATATATCAATTTAGTGATTATACATACTTACAATGAAAATTCATGTTAATAAAATACAACTATGAGGTTGTGTAAATCAATATTATTGTTTGGAAGACTTTGGCTGGTTGGGTTGGCTCACAGATCTAGGTTAAATAGGTCATCTCGGTTTAGGTTGAAAATGACCCAAAACATTAGACAATGATTGATGTTTATATATGATAACACATACAGTGAAAATTCAAATTTTCAATACAACATTTTATGAAATTGTATATGAATCAAAATTATCGTTTAGATGACTTTCAAACCAGTAAGTGTTTGACAGGTTCCACCCATTTGATAAAAAGAAGCATAACCCAAATCAATCCATTGATATGAAAACAAGTTTAAAATTTCCACCTATACCCATGAATGATCTCTTTCGTGACTGTCTAACATCAAGATCGATACAAACGAGATCAATCCTTGGAAAAATTTGTGTGTGTGTATCGAACTACTCAAAGAGTAGGTATGGCTGGACAATGAAAATGATAAATGATATCTGTTGTTAGGGATGAATGGAGTTTTATATACCAAGTACAGAACAACGAAAGGTTGAAAATTCGAGACATACCTAGTTGAAGCGCGTCCAAGCAAAGCAGAACTGAGATCTAACTCCAGGTCCAAGCTTTTGTGGAACTTACCATCAAAATCTCCATAGAATTCAATCTGAGTCGTAATTTTAACAAAACAATTAGCTAAGTATCAAGGAATATGAGAAGCCGAAAAGGCAAAAAGTAGAAACCCATGAAAGAACATCTTCTATAAATTATTTGAAGCTTCCAGATTTAAGTACATGTTCTTAAAACGTGCAAATTGTCGTATATGCTTTGTTACCTAGTAGTATGTAGTTACGTACAATGTCATTAAGCTTTGATTGTAACCTTTACCTAGTGTCCTAAGAGACATGAGTACTGTTACGAGTTCCTATTAACTGCGGGAAAATCTAAAGTTTTACCTTTGCATCAATGTATTTTATGGTCCCCGCTTAGCTGGTCATGGGTTATACACTTATACTAGTGGCAAAGGATCGTCTATAAATTTTCTAATAACAAAGAATCTGGAATATGCTCAAAAGCCAATCTAAATGCGTATGTTTAACAACAGATTTAATCAGCCTATCAATATCGTTAAAAGATATGTGAGACAGTAGTGTGCAATTCAAGAATTATATATGTCATTTACTGCTAATACAGCAAGTTATAATATTAAATGACAAAAAGAAGATAGACCCATGGTTCATGAGGAAAACTTACAGCATCTTTGGCTTCAAGCTTTTCAGCCCAGCCATTCATTGTATATGGATCGTTTACAGATACACATATCACTGAATCTACACCTTTAGCCTTAAACTTGTCAATGTTTTTCTTGTAACTTGGAACATGCTGAGCAGTACAAACTCCAGTGAATGCACCCTATACACGCGAAGAAATTCCCAGAAGTGGTGTTATTATACCATAAAGTGATAGAAGATGACAGTTCATGCTGTAACTGCATAATCCTACTTATTTATCCATTATTCCCCATAACCTTCCAAATTTTATGTATTTAATTTAAGCTATTCAAAATACAGCAATTGTTAACCAAAAGATGATGTTATATAAACAAGCATATGTAAACAGATTCAAAGGAACATTTCGTGTTATATCATCGAGAGGTGAGGACCTCTATATACAAGACCAGCAAAAACAGGAAACTAGATAACAATGGAGTATTAAATTTACATCCTAATAACAGTCATAATAGCTAATTACACCTAATTACAGCCGTGCAATCTATATTTCTAACACGATACACCACTAAGAATCGCAAAATATTAGTACTGTGTTTGTTGAGATATGAAAATACTAGTATTTTTACATGTTAAGCAAGATATACAGACAAAAAGGAGATGATTTTTAAGTATCTTTAGAAGCTTATATACGCACCGATGCTAGTCCTCCTCAATAAAAATCCTTTTTATAATTTACTTTAGTCGGTTAATTTGTTTAAATTAGTCGGGGAAAAGCATGTGGTGGGTGGCATGAGAGGTGCTTTGAAGTTTGCCGATGCGAAACGGTATTGGGTGGCAACTTCTGTAAGAAGGAAGAGACTATCAGATAGCTACTACTACTTTTCCATTTAGACTTGCTTGTAATATTAAAACAAGAATCAACAAGGTTACTTTTTATCTAAGGATTAAGAGGCAAACTACGAAACCATATAAAGCCAGCAGGTTAACTGTGACCCGTCTAGTCGGCTTTAGTCACAAAAAAATATGCCAAAGATATAGATCCCTAAACATTGGAATCAAATAGAGCTCGAACCAAGACAAATCAATATATAAAAAAACTTCCAAAGTTAACAAAATCCCGCACCAAGATCCAACTACAAACAGACAAATACCTTAATCAGCCAATTCATATACAAACCTTCACTAAACCTATAAAATCATCACTAAAATCATCCAACTTTATAAATACTAATCAGCTACATCAATATATTTCCTACCAAAAATGTAGTATTCCATTAACTTAAACTAAAAATAAAGCAAAATCGAGATGCTTAAAACAGCTATATATTTAAATTTGTATAATTTAAAAGGATAAACTTACAGGAAGCCCAAAGATGACAACTTTTTTCCCCTGTAAACAGAAATAAAGCAAATTAATTAATAAAAAATAATAATAATAATAAAAAAAAAAAAAAAAAAATAATAATAATAATAATAATAATAATAATAATAATAATTATTGATTTTATATAAAACCCATAAGTTTACGAGTATCAAGTAAACCAAACAGACCTTAAAAATGTCAGACAAAGGAGTAACAGAAAACTTGGAAGAAACACCTTCATCCCAAGACCGAGCCTTTTGTAGCGAAACATTTGGTGCGGCTGCTACCAGATCAGCCCCGACAGATAAAGAAGCAAAGTGCCGCCATTTTTGACCGATTGACTTCATTGTTGGTGTTCTTTGTTTCAACATTGCGTACGCCATTTTTGGGTTATGTTTTTAAGGTGGGTGTTCTGTTTGTTGTCGGTCAAATGGATATCACAGGTTTGGTTTTATAGAAGGAGAAGAAGCAACGGGAATCAGGTTATGACTTTTGGTGAGGTTGTGTGATAGGTGTTGGGCTTGAAATGTTGTTGGGTTCATATATTCTCATAAAAGCCCACATAATAATACTCTATCCGTGACAAAAAATTCGTCTCAAAATGATTGCTCACTACGTTTAGTTCGAGAATGTTGACTTTAATTGAAATCTGTTTAATTGGAATGTGAAGGAATGAAATGTTACAAATAGAAATCTTAGGATTTAAAATCTGACGGATTGAAATCTGCAAACTTCTAGCTTGGTTGGAATAATGAAATGAGAAAAAACAATTATTTTAAAATATTTAAAATTTAATTTTAGTTTAAGATTAAGAAGCTAAATATTATTTAATAAATAAATTACTTATCAAATTATAATAATAATTTTTTTAAATAATATTATATAAACTAATATATTAAATAAATATTTTTTTTATAGAAAATACAATTGTATTTTTTAAAGTATAAATTAAAAAAGTAAGCTATAAATAAATTATATTTAGTTTTACAATAATAATAATTTTTAAATATAATAATAATAAAAAAATTTAAATAAATAATAATTTATATTCAATTTTAAATAAATAATAATTTTTAAAACTTAATAACATGGTTGTTTATAAAAATTAATAATAATAACAATAATAATTAAATGATCGTTTATAATAAAAATAATAATAATAATAATAATAATAATAATATAATAATAATAATAATAATAAATAAATAAATAAATAAAATAAATATAAAAAACAAAACAAAAAAATAATAAAAATAATAATAAATAAATAAATAAATAAAAATAAAATAAATAAATAAATAAATAAATAAAATAAATAATAATAATAATAATAATAACAATGACAATAATAAAGATAATATGAATTTAATTAATGTAACAATTCTATATCGTATAGTGGAATGTTGAATTCCATATATATGGGATTTTGGGAATTTCATTTCATTCCGTTTCCAACCAAACACAGCAGGAATGGAATTGATTCCAAATTCTTTAAAATTTTCAACCAAACACGTTATGAAATGTAATTCGATTCCAATTCCACCGAATCCTGGAATCCGCCGAACCAAACGGGCCCTAAATATATAAGTTGAAAATGTTTAAGTTTATTATATTACACTTAATCATAATTTTTATTTACAAAATTAAATGAAAGCATTAATTAATTGTCAAAAGGTAAAACTGTCTTTTGGTTGCTTTTGCAGAAATTAAAGTAGTAATAAACGTATTTTTCTTAAATTGTGTGTTTTTTTTGTGGAAATAATTTTGAAGCGGAAGAAGTAATATACTTTCTCAGTCCCAAGACATGTGTCCATCATCGTTCATTCTGTTATTTTGGTTTAATCATGATAAATGTTTACTTTCAAATTTTACCTAGTATAAGTATATATTAACAACACATAAAGTTTTAAGAAATTCACTCGCAATTAATAAGATATTATTGTATTTTTCAAAGATTAATTGATTGGTTGAAACTTAAAAATGATATTGATACAAACTAAAATAGTAAGACTAATATTTGATGTGAATAGAGTGGTAGTAATTTAGAGCCAACTCTGTTGTTTTTGATGATGGCTAACAGTTTTCTAGAGATAATGATAATCTGGGTGGCCAGCAGTTGATTATCTAAGCAAACAATAATAGTATGATACAAAACATAACAAATATCGTCATAGTTATGGGAACGTAATAAATGAAAAATGATCAAAGGTGAGAAATCGGCAAGCAAGCAATTGGGAACATACAAATACTTCTACAAAATAGTAGCTAAATTAATAACCACTAGCGGGTATCGTTGATGTTGGGTTGCAACACACAATTTTACAACCCTCCTATGCAGTGTACCAAAATGATGTAGTGTAATATGGATAAGTCAGGGGGTTGATTGTTCTTTAGTGAGATAGGCTCGAAGTGTATTTCGTGATAAGTGTAAGGGTTGAAAGGAAGATTCCTTTTGCTATTTCTGTATTTTTTAGAAAGCAAAGAAACAATCGGGGTTTGAGGGAGTTTGTATTTTAACTAAAATTAACCTAAAATGCAAGAAAAGTAAATGACAATAAAAGTAAAATGGTGTGAATTTATATGGAGGAAAGCGTATTTACCTAGGTTTGCATTACTTCATACCCGTTCCTCACTTAATCTATTGAATTGTCACTACCATGTCTAATGCAATGCGGAGTATTCCTTATTTCCTATTGCAGGAGGGTCAGTCCTACGTCTATGAACTGCCTAAGTGAATGACGCCTATCTGAATATCATTAACCTACCCAATAACTAATTCGCGCAATAAATATCCATCATAGTTATTAACCTAAGACATAAGCACTAACTAGGTGTGTATTAGTGGGTGTTCAAACTAAGATACGAGATAAGCCAATTTCCAACTCCTAACACACACACTATCAACAAGAGACAATTGATAAAACAATTAACAACTAGGTTTCATGCAATGCTAAGTAAATAATAATTAGTTTAGCCTAGCATAACAATGGAGAAATAAGCAATACACATAACCAAACAATTGAGAATAAACATGATTGATTGATTGATTGATGATAGAACTTATCTCAATAATATATAAGTTCTTTAAGGAAAAAAAATAAAAAAATAAAAAGTAAAAAATAAAAAAATGATAAAAGTCGACTAGGGTTCGGGTACAAAAGATC
>OU343221.1:268866879-268882446 GCA_910596185.1 Chrysanthemum makinoi
CTCCAAAGTTCCACAAACAATAATGAAAAATATGCGTTTGTGTATATAGAAAACAGATGGTGACGCCGTCACGTTGAGCTTGTGACGTCGTCAGCTCGCTGCCCAATTAGGGTATCGTTTCTCCACTGCCATATGTGACGGCGTCACTCTGTGGTTGTGACGCCATCGCCAAGTATACCTGACGCCATCAGGGTAGGTCTTCTCCTGACTCTGAGCCATCACAAAAAAAATCTTTAAATTTCATTTTCTAGGCAGTATTGGTGACCACGTCAGAGATGTTAGTCATGTTGCTGAATTTATCGTTTAACTTCGTTCTTCGTCCAATCGAGCCCAAAACTTGTACATTTCTAACGTTTGCTCTCTCAGGTACCTAAAACTCAAAAAGAAACAATTTAGGGCAATAAATGATCAAAAGTATACGAGTTTAGGGGCTAAATGACCCCTAAAAAGCGTATGAAGTTACACCTCATCAAATATCCCTACACTTGAGATTCGCTTGTTCTCGAGTAAATGTGCTATTATCCAAATCAAAAATACAAAGGATTCATTTACCATTTGTTTAAAAATAATTTATGGCAAAACCCATTTGACAATACATTTTTAACAATCATCAAGCACGAAACATATAAGACTAGCACCTCACATAACAATTTTTTTGGATACTCACAATCTCTCGGTGTATATAACATATGGAAACGGAAAAATTACTCACTTACCATGACATAGTGAAAAGGTTACCATAGGCTTGATAAAGGATCAAACCCACATTGCTTTGGCGTAAGCACCCTTAATTTACTATCAAAGAGGTATTTACAAAAGGTTGTAATGTAAGGTGTTGGGTAAGGGAAACACGGTTAAAGGATATTGGTGAGTTTGACTAGTAGCAAGTTAAATCATATAAGTAATTACATGTAAAACGTGGCATTGCTAAGCCAAGACTCGATAAGCAAAAACAAACTATGCAACTAACTATTTATTTGTTTTACTCGACTCTTGTTTTATTTTACCCATAAGCAAAATGGCAGTTTTTTTTGTGCATACCCTGCCATCATTTGATCTCCTTTAACATAATACATCATAGTACACAACTTAAATTACATGATAACTTAAAACTTGAACATAACTATAAACCGATAATACTAATGACCCGAACTAAGAGAATTAATACACGTAAAGTACTTAGACATTAACGTATGTGGGGGTAATATATTGACCTTCTTCCCCATTTCTCCATATATAATCATACTACCATGAGTACTAATCACCCCAAAATTGTATATAACTCGACTTAGCTACCATGTAATTAAATATACAATTAACTAAGTGATTCTAGCTACTGGTGCATATGTATCAAAGTAATCAACTCTTTGTCTTTGACTAAAGCCTTGAATTACCAACCTAACTTTAAAAGTTTAAATGGATCCATCTATATGATATTTTATCCTAAATACCCATCTACACCCAATTGCTTTGGAACCTAGAGGTAAATCTGTGTAAACTTAAGCCAAGTATCGAAGAGTATTGTCGTTTGTGTTTGCCTGATGCAAAGACTCAACTTTTTTACGGTTGTGAGTGTAACTTTTACCGACATCCAAAGTGTGCTTTGTTGTGGCCTAATACAGTAAGGCACAAGTATGACAAGCATCCCATGACCCTAAGGTATTTCCCAATTGAAGACTATAACGGTGGTTACTTTTGTGAAGTTTGCGAGTAGTAGTTTAATCCAGCTTGTTGTGTGTCAATACTTCAAAAAGAAACAACCCCTTTCTATCTTGACAGAGGTGTTGCTCAATTTGATAATGTGAAGTTTGGAGACATTTTTATGGTTAATAGTCACCTGCATGTTGTTTCATTTTGCCAAGGTGTTGAAAGTGATGGTGAATGCACCAAGTGTACGTGGTGAGCATTTGCAGGACAAGTTTATCTTAAAGTGTTAACAGTGTAAGTTTTCTATTTATAGCGAATGTGTGGAGGAGCTTGATTATTCTCCAAGACCACTTGTATAGACAAAATTAGGGTAAAATTTTATTTTGTGCATGTATCTACAAATAAATGATAAGCTTTACCTTCCGGGTTCTTTTTGATTCGTAAAATTTCAATCAGATACCTCCCTTTGCTTCTAAAAGCTGAATCTTATGGACCGAGGACCCGAACAACAAATTAAAGTCAATTATCTTGTGTAAGCGGCAATAACTTACCGTCCTCGGACGCAACGGACTTCCTATATCTAAAATTTATTCTTAATACATTTTTAGTCCCATGAAAACATTATCTTGTAGTAATTAACAAATAGTCCAAGATAATCAATGAAGCAAACCAAGAGGTTCTTGGCATAGTTGTTATGATAGTGATCCCAATCGTAAGATAAGCCATCGAGATCGTAATAGGATAACAATCTGAGCAGTTATGATAGCGATCCTGATTATAAGATAAGCATCAAGATCGTAGTAGGATAGCAATCTGAGCAGAACTATATTATAAGTCCAAGTCTACCTTTTTATTTGGCCTAACTTAAGCCCATTTTTGGGTTACTTTTGGCCAATTACATTACTAACAATTATATTATGAACTAATTCCATGTATGTCGTATTTATTTTGTACCCAAATCGTTTATTTCACAGTTGAAACATTTAGTAACTCCGTGTATTTCAATATATCTATGAAGGGGGTTTAGGAAGACACACATGGAACTAATTCCATGTGTGTCTTCCGAACTATGAAGGGGGTTTGGGAGTTTGAAAACTTGGAACCTTTAATATTGCTTGTCAACCTATAGATGGAAGCTAATAACACACAAAGAATCCATGTGGGTCAAGTGGATACATGCATATAAACTAGAACATCGGAGCTTCTGGGATGTTCCGTTATTATCTAATGTGAATTGGGGATGGAGAAAACTTCTCCAAATTCGCAATATTATCAGGCCACATGTCTGGTATAAACTTGGAAATGGAGGAAAAGCTTTAGTTTGGTATGACACATGGGATGAGTTGTGTCCTCTAATAAATCATGTAACACATAGAGCTGTAAGTAATGCGGGATATAGTAGGCTTGAAATAGTGGGTGATGTTGTTACATAAGGTTCGTAGAGCTGGCCCAGGAGTGGTTTAATTCTTTTCCTGTTCTAAACCAATGCAACGTTCCTAACCTAAGACAAGATCGGTAAATACTTGTTTGTAAGTATGATGGCGAGTGTTATGACTTCTCCGTCAAACATGTCTGGAATGCTACGAGAGATCGTGAGGAAGAAGTAAACTAGGTGTATCATGTGTGGTCAAAATATACCATCCCAAGACATACTGCACATTTGTGGCTCGTGATGAGAAAGGCGTTTACTAACTCAAGATAGGGTGAGACAATGTCGGGAATGAGGTAGATCTTGCTTTACTTCCTGTCCACTTTGCAAAGATCTACAAGATTCTCATGAGTATCTTTTCTTCGAGTGTGTCCGGTGCAAGTGTTGAATCTAGTCATGGACGTGGTGGTAATGAGAGGAATATCTTCAAAGTGGAGTGACATTGTTGCTTGGCTTCTTCCTATCTCAAAACAAAATAAGGTGACAACTATTGTTGGTCGTCTACTGGTGGCGACTTCTTCTTATTTTATGGCAAGAACAAAACAACAGAATTCATGGAAGGGTGGAAGACAACCCGATGAGGTTGCAAAAGTATAGTTGACACGTTCGCTAAAATTGGCACTATTTTAAGAAGAATTCTCGTGTGGAGCAAATGAAGAGAACATAGAAGATTGCTAATGTGCAAGTGGAAGTGAGCTAGACGTGAGTCGAGGTTGAGTTTAATGTGTATCTTTTGTAGTTTGTATTGGTTTGGTTTGGATAAGGATCCTCTCATGTTCATTTGAACATGAGAGGTAAAGTTATGCATCATCTGATTGTACATTACCATTATTGCAAAACATTTATTTTATTTTAATTCAAGTGTACAATCATATCATGCAAAACTTTACCTCTCATGTTCAAATGAACATGAGAGGATCCTTATCCGTTTGGTTTTTATGCTTTGAGCAGGTTCAAAGTATATTGTTTTTTATTTAGAGTGGCTAATTAATACCCTTTTGTAGCGAATATTTTTACTCAATATATTTCACCGGGTATAAACCCTTTACCCAACAAAATATATCTTTCTTCTATTACTACGGTATTTAAAGTTTGATTTTTCCCATACCATTCATTTTGATTCGTATATCACATAGAAAACTCTGTAGAAATATTTAAAACTATCTATTTGAAATTTGGATTTTAGTATGATCTTATGATCCTTATCTAATTGTACAATCACAATCTTGAGAAGACCATGATCACAATCACGATCTTGTGACGACGAAACGACATTAGGTAGGATCCAATCATGAAAACCTTGTTTCTTAGGACCAGCACATCATTAGTTTAACTAAAAGTTTCAGTAACATTGATTTCAAAAGAAAATTACCAAATTGTCAAAAATTCTAAGGCTATGCAAAATAAAGTATTTAGTCGCAAAAGACGGAAGTCACACGATATCCGGTCGAGAGGTTCGGATGGGTCGAAATGAAAGCGGTCGGTTTGGTTAACCCACAAACACTTATCTTACTTACTTCAACTGATGTAGGCTAGATAGTGTGTTTTTTGGGATAACCAAGTATCATTAAGTTCAACATATAGAATATGTCGGGTTGAGCATGTAAGGGTATTAATTACTATTTCCGCCGAATACTCAAAACAAGCGATTTATATCACTTCAAAACCATTCCCTCAAACCAAAACACTCATGCAAAACAACAAGCTAATTTTTTCCTCGTTAAGGTGCATCAAATATATGATCAATAGTTGAGCATAAATAACAAATTACCCAAGAATGCATAAAAATCCAACACGGTCTTACACTTTATCTTGGATTGATATACTAACAAATTTTGGACAACTAAATGTTTCTAGAATTTTATACAGAAGATAATCTACTTCTCATTTCTATATCTATTAAAGATATTGGGATGTTTAATATTTTAGGTATAAGATCATATAATTAATGATTTCCGCTGCCCAATAGAAAATTCATAAACAATTTGTAGAAATCATTACCTCCATCAGGATCTGCTGCCTCGCCTGGACATCATCCCGGCCAGTTAGAGATCAGTTCATAAAGAGAGTACAACAATACCAAACATTCCTACAAGCAACACAGCAGTCCCAAACACTCCTACATGCAACACATCTCAAATACTGCACAGAGCTGCAACACCTCCAAAGATGAAACTACTTCTTAACAAGTGCTTAATCCAATGTAACAGTATGTAGTGTAGCCTATAGTGTTTAGCTTAGTCTTATATCAATTGTATATATAGTTAGTATAGATTAGCTTCATGTAACAGTCTATAAATAGCTTGTAATGTTCACATTCTACACTTAATGAAATATCATTCACTTTTTCATTCTCTCTACACTACCCTCTGTTTCTCAACATGGTATCAGAGCAAACCGATCACTCTAACAAACTCCGGTCATCATAACTGATTCTGACCACTATAACAACCGTTGACGACCACTCCAACAAACTTTGACCATCATAAACCACCATACAAACCACCACATATCCGCCATCATCATCAAAACTCATCAAATTTTATCAAAAATCCATCACAACATCATCTCAATCATCATTTACACAAAAGAACTCATCAATCATGTGGAGTTTGATAGGACTCCTTGAGATCGTTTTGAGCCTTAGGGTTTGACAATAACATATGCAATGCAGCGGAATAATAAGAACATTATATATTATTGACACAAGGTTTTACTTTCACCCAATCTCCTCCAAATATTATTTGATCAGAACAATACGTGTTACCTAAGCAGAAGGGATCTAAGACACCTTAGATCTTAGAGGTAAACAACTAACCTAGACGTTTACAATAAACTACTGTCTAGGTTACCACACACACACACCTTTAGACTACATTATGGAAGACTTGTATATAAAACCTACACCCCATGTCCTCTTTATATACTAGAGGATTAGGGTTTACAAAATACTACGAAGGAATAAATAATAAATCTTCAGCAAGTCCTTCCATCTTTTTGTAGGTTTCATCTCATTCACTTTAAGTCCATTTGTTTCATTCTTGTATTTATTTTGTCTCATCAAATCCAAGGAACCTAAAACCTAACAATCTTCCCCTATTTGATGATGACAAAACAAACAAAGTCAGTACGAACTTCCCCTGACACTAGAAGAAGTTGAGATGTAAACATCTCCCTAAATGAAACAAATCTTGTCTTCCTTTGTCTTCCTCTTAATCCATGCCATCGACTCCAACATTTCTTCCCCTTTTGTTATCAACAAATAGAGAATATAAGCAGTAGAAACTTCCCCTTGAGTGGTGCATGAAAATGATTCTTCAAATCAGTAAGCTCTATGTAATGATTACATGTGAAGAAAACCAAGTATAACGAATTTGATGAAGAAGTAAAATAACCCAAACTTGTATCTTATGTCTTGTTTATCCACGTGACTCTAAACGTATACCCATGTATAGGAGACCACAATCTCTTGACAAAATCATCGAGCACAATAACGCTACTCCCTTTAAGTGTTATGTCAATTCTTCGTCACAATCATTGAAGCACGAACAAGTTACCTTAAAAGTAGGTATGATACTTTTAAGATATGATAAAACACGTATCCAAGTAATTCCACTTCACCTTCAAATAAGTGATAAATAACCTTCTTCGTAATCAATTCTTCAAAAAAAACCTTTAGTTCGAGTGCGAAACCTTACAAGCAGCCATAATAACTGATGTAACATAATCGAACCAATAAATCGATGCTCCAAATCACCAAACCAATAACAGTACTAACCAAGAAACCAAGAAAAACAACCAACTACGATTCCAAGTAGTCGACAAGAAAATACGAGAATATCAAACTAGGGTTTAGATAATCGGGTCATGTAATCAGTAGTATAATGATGTAGTATAGCAGCGTAACACCAGAGGAGAAAACTTTTATAAAAAAACGATTAGTGATTAGAATAGCATGCGTATATTACATGTAGAATAATAAAACTGATAATGTGAAAATTCATTAGCACATGCATGCTCCATAAAAACCACCATGACCTAGAATAAATGTCAATACCAACCTTGATCAATTTTAATACACCACCGACCCTTGTTGAATCAATAGTACGAGTTGAATTGCTGAACAATCAGGTTGCATATATAGTTAGATACCATGGAAACCCACGTTAATATTCACAGTACGTTTAGGATTTATGTCGCCAAAGTGATCTTCTACCTTCGAATAAATAAAAACCTTAAAAATTCGACTTTTAAACTTGTTTCTGCAGCGAACTTCGACACTGAATAACTTTTGATTGCGAACTCAAATTGACGATCCCTCCGGTGAAAAGTTAGGTGGGTATATAGAGAAGCTCCAGTAAAAATTGTAGCCCGATCCAACGGTTCACGAAAAAGTTATCGACGTTTGAAAACAGTCCTGCAGAAACTTTTACAAAAAAAAAAAATCCAATTTCGAATTTTATCTTCTTTTCGCCATTCTTCGACCAATAAAACCTTGTGGAGTTTGATACCAATTGTGGAGTTTGATAGGACTCCTTGAGATCGTTTTGAGCCTTAGGGTTTGACAATAACATATGCAATGCAGCGGAATAATAAGAACATTATATATTATTGACACAAGGTTTTACTTTCACCCAATCTCCTCAAAATATTATTTGATCGATAATATGTTACCTAACCCTTAACAGGGATCTCTAAGACACCTTAGATCTTGGAGGTAAACAACTAACCTAGACGTTTACAATAAACTACTCGTCTAGGTTACACACACACACACACCTTTAGACTACATTATGGAAGACTTGTATATAAAACCTACACCCCATGTCCTCTTTATATACTAGAGGATTAGGGTTTACAAAATACTACGAAGGACTAAATAATAAATCTTCTTTTGCAAGCAAGTCCTTCCATCTTTTTGTAGGTTTCATCTCATTCACTTTAAGTCCCTTTGTTTTATTCTTGTATTTATTTTGTCTCATCAAATCCAAGGAACCTAAAACCCAACAAATCTAACAAAATCACTCAAATCCAATCATAACATATTTTCCCGCCAAAATTTCCACCATTCATTTTCATAACTGATTCTTGCGTTAAGATCAATCAGACACCATGGTTGTTGCTACCTCCAGTAACAACTCATCAGAATCAACTCAAAACACAACTAACAATGATGACATCAACTCAGTTCATCATCCCCTCTATTTTCACCAAAATGACCATCCTGGACTTGTTCTTATCTCTAAGAAACTCACTAGATCAGAGAATTATAGTTCTTGGAAGAGGTCCATGATGATTGCATTGAATGCAAGAAACAAGCTCAAACTCATCAATGGAGAGTTTCAAGAACCTGCAATCACTTCATCCATCAGATCACTATGGGAGAGAGCAAATGATATGGTAATTTCTTAGATCTTAAACACAGTTTCTGAACAAATTGGAAACAACCTGAGTTTTGTAAATTCAACAAGTGCATTGTGGAAAGAGTTAAATGAACATTATTCACAACTTGATGGGCATAGGATCTATCAAGTATCAAATACATTGCAAACTTGAAACAAGGAAACACTACCATTGAGCTCTATTTCACAAATTGAAGGGATTGTGGGATGAATTGGATGCACTGGAAGCACCATATGCATGTGTCTGTCCTTGTGATTGTGAAAATGGGAGGACTAATGGTGAAAGGGATCAAAGGAAAAGATTAATGCAATTTCTGATGGGGTTGGATGAAAGTTACACAAATGTAAGGGGTCAAATTCTCTTGATTCAACCACTACCACTAGTATCCAAAGCCTACAACATGTTAAGACAAGAAGAAATCCAAAGAGATGTCCCTAAACCAACCATCACCATCCCAACAGCTCTGCACACCACCACCAACCATAGGCCACAAAACACTGCTAACAGGAACACCCCAACCAATCACAACATCTCCTACAAAAGGAGTCCCTTCAGAAAAGAAGTTTACTTCACTAATTGCAACAAGGAGGGTCACTATGGGGGAGAATGTTACAAGCTTGTTGGCTATCCACCAGGACACCCCTTTCACAACAAGTACATACCTCCTAATCAGAGAAGCAATTCAGGGTCAAAAGTGAATGCAGTCAACACCGTGAATGGCTTGGACAACACCACTGATATACTACCAAATCTCTCTGATCCTTCCACCTCATCCTCTACTTCGTCTTGATCCATTTGTGAATTCAAGGATGGATCAACTCCAAAATCAGCTTAATCAAGAGCTCCTCATGCTTCAAAATAATCCAAAGGAATTCCATTGGCACTCTTCCACACATGGCAGGTAGATTCTCATTCATAGCTTCATTTTCACATGGTTTTTTAGATATTTGGATTATAGACAGTGGGGCTACTGACCATATATGCATATCCCTTGATAAAATGCATGACATTCTTGTTAATACAAATAAGCCGTAAAAACGTTTATTTATATTTTACGATCTTCTAATGTTTTGTCAATAACAAACGTAAAATCATTTTAACGAAACAAATAGAGTACGTAAATAGTTTGAGTTAATAGTTTCCTAACACACTTAAGTTTTCACATAAAACACTAAAACAAGCTTAAGTGATTTTATGATTTAGATATATATATACAACAACTAATGTTATATATGGGTAAAGACATACTTAAACTAAGTATACTAAAATGGGTAAAAACATGTATATACTAAAATGGGTAAAACATGTAAATACTAAAATGGGTAAAAACTAGCAAATGGTATTGACCCATAACCCACGGTTTTATATATACCACTTAACCAAGTTCATTGTATCTAAAAAAAACCATGGATCAACCCATAACCCATGACCCATAACCAAAAATACCCATGGAAGAGGAGCTTCCACGAATCCACGGCTTTGTGCTAATGGATCCCAAGTGGAAGGGATCCGTGGGATCCGAAAGCAGAGAATTTCTCTATAAATAGAGAGCCATTTCTTCCTTTCTAGGCATCCGTTACACACATACTTCCCCAAGTATTATAACCCTCTAACCTCATATCCAAGTGATCTATGTAGTTTGTCTTTTGTTTTGTGTGATCTTCTAGGTTCCTCTTAAAGGCGAGATCACCACTTCTTTAAGACGTGCAAGCTCAAGTCCATGAGTTGTCATGCTTCGTCATCATCAAGACAACTAAGGTTCTCTTTTTGATAGTTCTTCCTTTTTCCATAGATGTTGGGTTGAAGGCATTAGTGAAGAATGCCAAAAGTGTCAAGATGAAAGCATTAGTGAAAGGTGCTCATCATCGGTTGTCAAAGCATTAGTGAAGAATGCTAAAGTGTCAAGACGGCGCATTAGTGAGAAGTGTCAAGCGTTGTGTCAAAGGCATTAGTGAAGGATGCCGAAGAATCAAATCAATTAGCATTTGGGAGGAATGCCTAGGTCGTTATAATCGATGAGGCATCGTTATACATATAAGTATTCGTTTGTTTCCAAGGATGGTGATATCTTTGATGATGGTGTAACAAGGAATTGATCTCCTTGATATTAGGTGTTGTGTTGTGAAGGGTAGTAGTTCCTCCATAGTAATGGAACTAAGTGCTTAGCCTAGTACCTAATAAAGGGTAGGCGGCGTTGTGATAGGATTAGTTCTCCTTGGTGTGAAAGAACTCGGTGGTTAGCCTAGTACCGTATAAAGGGTAAGAACGCTTGTGTTAGGTGTGGTTAAGCCTGGTGTGAAAGAACTTCGTATTTAGCTTTGTACCGAAAAAGGCGGTTTAAGTTGTGGCCTACCATGGAGATTGGTGTAGTGCTTTGATGAGTGTGTAAATACTCATCATTTTGGGTCAATCTGAACTCAAAACACTTAAAAATGCTCGAAATGCATCAAAATATCGAAAATATCTCAAAATTGCATTTTATATGTTTCGATGCAAAATGTTTAAAATCGATGAAAATGAGCTAAGTTTGCATAATTGGCGTCAGCCCCAAGTTTCAAAGTTGTCGGAAATAGTCCGAGCACTTATTTCAAAGAAACGTCACCAAAGGTCCTTTTAAAATCATAACTTGTCATAATTAGTCCTTTGGTGAAAAATGTCAAAAGTTTTGAGAGATTACAAGTTTAGTCCTTTGACTTTCAAAATTGGCAAAAATAGTCCTTGGAAATTTGAAAATGTCTATTTTGGTCCTTGTACTATTGAAGCTTGTCATTTTTGGTCCCTTGAAACAAATTTGAGAAATTGGCAGATTTGGTCCCTCAAGAATCGAATTACAAAATGGTCCTTGATATTAAACACCTAAACCCTTGAACCATTCCCTTTGGACCTTTGGACCCCTGCCATAAGCCATTGAACCCCCTGTTTTGGACCCCCTACCTATTAATATACCGGTCAAACACAATTCCCAACCTTATCCCTCCTTTTCCACTGCTCTTCTTCACCCACTCACCCTAACACTCAACCATTCCATCCTCCGGCCACTCTCTCACATCATGTGTTCCCCACCTCCACCAAACAATAGAAACATTTAATGATCCTTTCCCTTTCTACTCAACCTCAACCTGTTAAACCCATTTTGGGCCAAAAGTGATCAAATGGCCAAAATCCAAAGTGATCCAATGGCAGTGAAATCAAGGGAAATGCTTTAAGAGAGAGAGAAGTCCATTTGCTATAAAAAGGAGGAAGAAGAGAGTGAAAAGGAGTAGTTTTAGTTTTTAATTTTATGTATGTCGTTCTTAATTTTCCAAGTTTAAATTAGCTTCTAAATTGTAATTTCCAGCTTAATTGTATCAAACTAAGTTGTTCCAGTGTATTGAAATTATTTTCAAGTATCAATTCAAGGTTATATAAATATTTCATGTTTTCATGTCCACTTGAGAAAATCATTTCAAACTCTTACATCCGAGCCTCTAGTAGCTTATTATTAAATTCAAATAGCTTATGTGAGCTATTGATAGCTTTGGTAAGCTTAGAACTTCGAGTTTCAATCAAATTGGTAATTGGTCAACAAAAGTCAACCTGCATGCAGAGATTTTGGTTCAAGCATTGATGGAAATGGATATTGGGTGTTCAGAGCTTGGAGTGGGTTGGAATAACTTAGGTTATATAGTTATGATTCGATTGAGCTTCAAAATAATTTGGATAGTAGTAAGTGTTTAATACACTTTGTTGTCTCCTTTTGTGCTTAAATTTTGCATTCATATTATGCTCATTAATTTTGTATCGTACCGCTTTAATCTCTAAATTGATACAACTAGGTTAACTGAGATAGCTTGAGTGTTGTTGCAGTCTTTAAGTTTAAATTTGAGTTCAGGTTTATAAGGGTGTTTGGTTCAAGCATTTACATTAAGTTAGAGGTTAGAAATTAGTTGAGATCTGTTTCTTGAGTCCAACTTAGGTATATTAGAGTCATCTAGATCAAACAATTTACACTTAGAACGATAAAAGTCAATATAACAAATCATGTCTCGTTTGCATATCGGTTAGACTAGATTTGTTAGAATTTATATTTTAGGCTTAGAATCATTATAGTTAGCTTTATCTGGTCTTATTGCATCATTAATCATCATTAGCAATCAACAAAATTGAATTAAAACTCACATTAGTCAAACTTTGCAAAACTGTCCAAAAGTCAAAAAGTGGTTAAAACCAGTTTTTCCAAATCTTCTGATTTTTCATGAGTTCATTTCTGGTCTAAATCAATTGAGTTTTTGGTATCTACAACTTCAACTGGTCAAGAATTGGAAAATGATTTTTGGAAATTTTTTTTAAGTTCTTATAAGCTCCAATCGGCTCCTCGATAAGCTACTTTTGCCTGTACACTGACTCAATGTATATTGAGTGTGCACAGGCTTCTTGCAGAGCTTGTCACAAGCTCAATAGAGCTTATCTTGGTCTGGTTTTAGGTTTTTAAGTAGCTAGCCAGGTCTAGTTTAGGTTCCAACTTCTGTTTTTGACTTCCAGCTTATTGGGTAGCTTATTCTCTAGCTACAAAGTAGTAGCCAAAATCTGTTTTTAGCACTTGAGTTCAAAACATCAAACCTGTGTAGTTTGCATTTCAGTAGTTTAGGATAGTTGTAATAAGTTGCTTTTGAGTAGTTTTAGCTTATTATAGCTTCTGTAATCATTTGGTGCTCTTTTGTGCTCATTTGCTTATTCCAAGTGCTTATTTATAAGCACTTGTAACTGCAGTTTCATAATCCTACACATAAGCTACTGTTTTTATATTTTTCATAGATTCATAATATTAATTTAGACTTTTCCTGAATTTTTCATATTTTTCTAGTTCAGTTTGCTATTTTTCTTCATTTAAAACAGTTTTTAGTACTTTTTAATTAGCTTTTAATACAATTAAATCAGAAAAACTTCAAAAAAATAAGTTTTTGATTCCTCCCGAACTACCTTCTTTTATTTCTCCGTCACACTTATCAACCGCTTGTGAACGGTCAACCGTAACAGATGATAAAAGGGCGACAGCCCGGGAGAGAATGATAGTTTACCAAGGATTAAAATATCCTTGGATCGTTTATCGTCTGGTGATGCGTGACGTTACTGGTACAATGACTTGTGAATTGTTGAAAATAATATTAGTATAGAAAACAGAATCGATTGACTAACACTAGGAATGTGAATAGTACTAGCTCTGTCACAGCTACGTCATTAAAAACGTACAATCAGAAACCTAAAACCGTGAAAGATATATAAACGTACGTTTAACCTAAATTAAGCGTAAGCGTATAAAAACAAATCGAATATAACTATAGTAGGGATTTACATGTTTAGCGACTTAATGCAAATTAAAGGAAATAAAAGATAAAAAATATTAAATAAACGCTGTCACTATTTTTAAAATGATGAACGTTTAAAACCTAAACGTACGTTTAAATAAAATTACGTAAACGTACAAAATAAAGCGTGAGTTTTAAGAAATAAAAGGCCTACAAATATCAAAATGAAATTTTACAATCCTAATAATAAAAGAAAATTATTAGAAAAAAGAAAATTATTTTTAAAACTATTTATTTAATTATTATTAATTAAAAACTAATTATTAAGTATTTAAATGCCTGAAATATAAGAAAATACAAAATTAACCTAGAAAAATGAAATTTAAATTTAGAAAAATCTAAAATATTAGAAAACTAATTTTAAAACTGAAAAGATATTTTTATGCTTTTTATTTATTTATTATTAATTATTTACTATTATTAATTACTAAAAACTATCATAGATTTATTAAAAATATTAAATGAATAAAGAAAAATCTGAAACTTTTACAAAATTCTAAAATAAATAAAAGAAGCTAGGAAAAATATAAAAACTATATGTGCTTAATGAAAATAAGCTAATAAGCAAATAAACTTCTAGGAAAAGCTATCAATTAGCTTAAAAATGATTTTTTGGCTTTTCTATTTCGGAACTAAATATATCTGACATTATACATGTTTAATGAAGACACAAAGCTACAAACTTAGAAATAAGCAAATTATGAGCTTATGAGTCCAACAGTTAAGCTTTTGGCTTGACTGTTGGAACTCAAGCTTGGAATAAGCTTGAAATAAGCTATACAGATGAAACAAAAGGCAAAATAAGATATATACAAGTCCAATGGGCCAATATAAACAAGAAAATTGGACAGAAATAGTGTGAGCTTATGGTTAAGACAGTTAAGCTTTTGGCTTAACTTAGATGGAATTGAGGCCTCTAAAGCCTGTAATAAGCTCCACACTGAAAAGTAAATGAAAAATAATATGTATATAAGTTATATGAACAAGTATGCACAAGCATGTACACTGACAATCACTCATAAGCTTGTAATAACTCATAAGCTTTTATACAGTATACACAGATCCAAACACCCCTTGCAACTATTTGAAATGGCCAATTAAGCTGAGAATATAAGCTTGATAGGCCAAAATAAGACTTGAAGTAGCAAGATGGGCTGGTTGGCTTTCAAAAGCCAAACTCAACCTATGAAGATCACAGATGAGCTTTTGGTAAGCTTATGAAGTAGGCATCATTTCACTGTTTTGACTCAGTGAATCTGAGTAAATGGGACAAACAAAAGCTGCTTGCAGCCCTATTTAATAAGCTGCAAGGTAGGATTTCAGCATAGGATCATTAAGTTGGGTGGATGACTTCACAAAGCTAAACCACTCAAGCTTATGATCATAAATGAGCTTATAAGAGCTGAAGGTAATGGTGCAAGTTCAATAAATTGAACTGTTGTGAGTGGGCAAACAACAAGCTCTAAAGACTTATCAAAGCTCATGAGAGCTCACCAACACTGAGACATTGAGTATGAATAGATAGCCTCACAGAAGCCGAATTCCACAAGCTCAAGCTTAGTGGGAACATTCCATAGGCTTGGGAAAACAACTCCACTTCCACTGTTTGCTCAGTTGAAAGAGTTTGGTGGGACAAAAAGGTTGGAATGATTAAGCTACCTAAATAAGCAAATAAGGGAAAAATAAGCATAAACATTACAACTAACCACAAAGGCTACACAAATAGCCAAATTCACAAGCTAG
>OU343221.1:268882546-268949558 GCA_910596185.1 Chrysanthemum makinoi
GGTACACTGCATAGGAGGGTTGTAAAATTGTGTGTTGCAACCCAACGCATCAACGAGTACCCGCTAGTGGTTATTAATTTAGCTACTATTTTGTAGAAGTATTTGTATGTTCCCAATTGCTTGCTTGCCGATTTCTCACCTTTGATCATTTTTCATTTATTACGTTCCCATAACTATGACGATATTTGTTATGTTTTGTATCATACTATTATTGTTTGCTTAGATAATCAACTGCTGGCCACCCAGATTATCATTATCTCTAGAAAACTGTTAGCCATCATCAAAAACAACAGAGTTGGCTCTAAATTACTACCACTCTATTCACATCAAATATTAGTCTTACTATTTTAGTTTGTATCAATATCATTTTTAAGTTTCAACCAATCAATTAATCTTTGAAAAATACAATAATATCTTATTAATTGCGAGTGAATTTCTTAAAACTTTATGTGTTGTTAATATATACTTATACTAGGTAAAATTTGAAAGTAAACATTTATCATGATTAAACCAAAATAACAGAATGAACGATGATGGACACATGTCTTGGGACTGAGAAAGTATATTACTTCTTCCGCTTCAAAATTATTTCCACTGCAAAAAACACACAATTTAAGAAAAATACGTTTATTACTACTTTAATTTCTGCAAAAGCAACCAAAAGACAGTTTTACCTTTTGACAATTAATTAATGCTTTCATTTAATTTTGTAAATAAAAATTATGATTAAGTGTAATATAATAAACTTAAACATTTTCAACTTATATATTTAGGGCCCGTTTGGTTCGGCGGATTCCTAAGGATTCTGGTGGAATTGGAATCGAATTACATTTCATAACGTGTTTGGTTGAAAATTTTAAAGAATTTGGAATCTGAATTCCATTCCTTGCTGTGTTTGGTTGGCAAACGGAATGAAATGAAATTCCTTCAAAATCCCATATATATGGAATTCAACATTCCATGGCAATATGAGAAGGATTGTTTACAATTCCATAAAATTCATATTATCTTTATTATTGTCATTGTTATTATTATTATTATTATTATTTATTTTATTTATTTATTTATTTATTTATTTTATTTTTATTTATTTATTTATTTATTATTATTTTTATTATTTTTTTTGTTTTGTTTTTTATATTTATTTTATTTATTTATTTATTTATTATTATTATTATTATTATTATTATTATTATTATTATTATTATTTTTATTATAAACGATCATTTAATTATTATTGTTATTATTATTAATTTTTATAAACAACCATGTTATTAAGTTTTAAAAATTATTATTTATTTAAAATTGAATATAAATTATTATTTATTTAAATTTTTTATTATTATTATATTTAAAAATTATTATTATTGTAAAACTAAATATAATTTATTTATAGCTTACTTTTTTAATTTATACTTTAAAAATACAATTGTATTTTATATAAAAAATATTTATTTAATATATTAGTTTATATAATATTATTTAAAAAAATTATTATTATAATTTGATAAGTAATTTATTTATTAAATAATATTTAGCTTCTTAATCTTAAACTAAAATTAAATTTTAAATATTTTAAAATAATTGTTTTTTCTCATTTCATTATTCCAACCAAGCATGTGCTAGTATTTGCAGATTTCAATTCCGTCAGATTTTAAATCCTAAGGATTTCTATTTGTAACATTTCATTCCTTCACATTCCAATTCTTTAAACAGATTTCAATTCCGTCAAAAACATTCTGCGAACTAAACGTAGTAGTGAACAATCATTTTGAGACGGCATTTTTGTCACGGATAGAGTATTATTATGTGGGCTTTTATGAGAATATATGAACCCAACAACATTTCAAGCCCAACACCTATCACACAACCTCACCAAAAGTCATAACCTGATTCCCGTTGCTTCTTCTCCTTCTATAAAACCAAACCTGTGATATCCATTTGACCGACAACAAACAGAACACCCACCTTAAAAACATAACCCAAAAATGGCGTACGCAATGTTGAAACAAAGAACACCAACAATGAAGTCAATCGGTCAAAAATGGCGGCACTTTGCTTCTTTATCTGTCGGGGCTGATCTGGTAGCAGCCGCACCAAATGTTTCGCTACAAAAGGCTCGGTCTTGGGATGAAGGTGTTTCTTCCAAGTTTTCTGTTACTCCTTTGTCTGACATTTTTAAGGTCTGTTTGGTTTACTTGATACTCGTAAACTTATGGGTTTTATATAAAATCAATAATTATTATTATTATTATTATTATTATTATTATTATTTTTTTTTTTTTTTTTTTTTTTTTTATTATTATTATTATTTTTTATTAATTAATTTGCTTTATTTCTGTTTACAGGGGAAAAAAGTTGTCATCTTTGGGCTTCCTGTAAGTTTATCCTTTTAAATTATACAAATTTAAATATATAGCTGTTTTAAGCATCTCGATTTTGCTTTATTTTTAGTTTAAGTTAATGGAATACTACATTTTTGGTAGGAAATATATTGATGTAGCTGATTAGTATTTATAAAGTTGGATGATTTTAGTGATGATTTTATAGGTTTAGTGAAGGTTTGTATATGAATTGGCTGATTAAGGTATTTGTCTGTTTGTAGTTGGATCTTGGTGCGGGATTTTGTTAACTTTGGAAGTTTTTTTATATATTGATTTGTCTTGGTTCGAGCTCTATTTGATTCCAATGTTTAGGGATCTATATCTTTGGCATATTTTTTTGTGTGACTAAAGCCGACTAGACGGGTCACAGTTAACCTGCTGGCTTTATATGGTTTCGTAGTTTGCCTCTTAATCCTTAGATAAAAAGTAACCTTGTTGATTCTTGTTTTAATATTACAAGCAAGTCTAAATGGAAAAGTAGTAGTAGCTATCTGATAGTCTCTTCCTTCTTACAGAAGTTGCCACCCAATACCGTTTCGCATCGGCAAACTTCAAAGCACCTCTCATGCCACCCACCACATGCTTTTCCCCGACTAATTTAAACAAATTAACCGACTAAAGTAAATTATAAAAAGGATTTTTATTGAGGAGGACTAGCATCGGTGCGTATATAAGCTTCTAAAGATACTTAAAAATCATCTCCTTTTTGTCTGTATATCTTGCTTAACATGTAAAAATACTAGTATTTTCATATCTCAACAAACACAGTACTAATATTTTGCGATTCTTAGTGGTGTATCGTGTTAGAAATATAGATTGCACGGCTGTAATTAGGTGTAATTAGCTATTATGACTGTTATTAGGATGTAAATTTAATACTCCATTGTTATCTAGTTTCCTGTTTTTGCTGGTCTTGTATATAGAGGTCCTCACCTCTCGATGATATAACACGAAATGTTCCTTTGAATCTGTTTACATATGCTTGTTTATATAACATCATCTTTTGGTTAACAATTGCTGTATTTTGAATAGCTTAAATTAAATACATAAAATTTGGAAGGTTATGGGGAATAATGGATAAATAAGTAGGATTATGCAGTTACAGCATGAACTGTCATCTTCTATCACTTTATGGTATAATAACACCACTTCTGGGAATTTCTTACGTGTATAGGGTGCATTCACTGGAGTTTGTACTGCTCAGCATGTTCCAAGTTACAAGAAAAACATTGACAAGTTTAAGGCTAAAGGTGTAGATTCAGTGATATGTGTATCTGTAAACGATCCATATACAATGAATGGCTGGGCTGAAAAGCTTGAAGCCAAAGATGCTGTAAGTTTTCCTCATGAACCATGGGTCTATCTTCTTTTTGTCATTTAATATTATAACTTGCTGTATTAGCAGTAAATGACATATATAATTCTTGAATTGCACACTACTGTCTCACATATCTTTTAACGATATTGATAGGCTGATTAAATCTGTTGTTAAACATACGCATTTAGATTGGCTTTTGAGCATATTCCAGATTCTTTGTTATTAGAAAATTTATAGACGATCCTTTGCCACTAGTATAAGTGTATAACCCATGACCAGCTAAGCGGGGACCATAAAATACATTGATGCAAAGGTAAAACTTTAGATTTTCCCGCAGTTAATAGGAACTCGTAACAGTACTCATGTCTCTTAGGACACTAGGTAAAGGTTACAATCAAAGCTTAATGACATTGTACGTAACTACATACTACTAGGTAACAAAGCATATACGACAATTTGCACGTTTTAAGAACATGTACTTAAATCTGGAAGCTTCAAATAATTTATAGAAGATGTTCTTTCATGGGTTTCTACTTTTTGCCTTTTCGGCTTCTCATATTCCTTGATACTTAGCTAATTGTTTTGTTAAAATTACGACTCAGATTGAATTCTATGGAGATTTTGATGGTAAGTTCCACAAAAGCTTGGACCTGGAGTTAGATCTCAGTTCTGCTTTGCTTGGACGTCGTTCAACTAGGTATGTCTCGAATTTTCAACCTTTCGTTGTTCTGTACTTGGTATATAAAACTCCATTCATCCCTAACAACAGATATCATTTATCATTTTCATTGTCCAGCCATACCTACTCTTTGAGTAGTTCGATACACACACACAAATTTTTCCAAGGATTGATCTCGTTTGTATCGATCTTGATGTTAGACAGTCACGAAAGAGATCATTCATGGGTATAGGTGGAAATTTTAAACTTGTTTTCATATCAATGGATTGATTTGGGTTATGCTTCTTTTTATCAAATGGGTGGAACCTGTCAAACACTTACTGGTTTGAAAGTCATCTAAACGATAATTTTGATTCATATACAATTTCATAAAATGTTGTATTGAAAATTTGAATTTTCACTGTATGTGTTATCATATATAAACATCAATCATTGTCTAATGTTTTGGGTCATTTTCAACCTAAACCGAGATGACCTATTTAACCTAGATCTGTGAGCCAACCCAACCAGCCAAAGTCTTCCAAACAATAATATTGATTTACACAACCTCATAGTTGTATTTTATTAACATGAATTTTCATTGTAAGTATGTATAATCACTAAATTGATATATATGGTGTTGGGTCAATATGACCCATTTTAACCTGCACCAAACCCATTATAAACTAAATGTGTATACCAACCTGCTCAACCAGCCCACTTTGCCATCTCTGCTCATGGGATAGAGTGGTTCTTATAGTGTTCTTTCATGATATTTCCTAGTGGTTAGGTGAAGCTTTTTCTGCTTCATGCTATAATCATCTAAGCTAAGGGTGAGCATGGTCCAAAAACCGGACCGGCCAGGACCGGACCGGACCGAAAACCGATTTCGGCATAAACCCTAGACCGAGACCGGACCGAATGTGGTTTTTGGTCCGGACCGGACCGGACCGGACCGAGGACCGAATTAGAAATGCCTAGACCGCGGACCGGACCGAATGTGGTCGGTCCGGTCCGGTCCGGTCTCGGTCGGTCCGACGGTCGGTCCGGTCCGTTCGGGTTGTATGCTCACCCTTAATCTAAGCTATGAAGAGGCTCATATTAATCATTTTTTTACATCATTTTCCAGATGGTCAGCCTTCGTTGAGGACGGCAAGGTTAAGGTCCTGAATGTGGAGAATGTTCCATCTGACTTCAAGGTCTCTGGAGGCGAGATCATCCTGGACCAAATATAGTGTTCATTTCTTTTGTTTTACTGTGCAAACTTTTAGAAAGAAACTAATGAATAATGCAATGTATTGCTTCAACTATTTTATATCCACATTTTTCTTGTAACTCATGGGATATAAGTTGGCAATCATCAGTGTAATTATTATGAACCAAATCTCGTGCTGGGAGATATACTTGTGAGTTGTGACTAGTGTTACTGGTCTGATTTGATACTTGCGGTTAAACAATGATTTGCTGCTGTCTAGCTGATTGTAACAAAGCTGTTAACATCTGAATATGCTTAACAAAGAACTCCATGTCAATCTCTTTGCTAGCAGGTTGTCAACGGGTTGAATCTGGTTTGGATCGTAAAATGATTTGATCTTACCCATGATCCAACTACATGCACTCAGCGTATTATGAACCATCAGCTATCATGATGTAACCAAAGACAGACCAACTTAAATAGTCGCATCACGACTCTATTGATGAATTTATCCTTTTGTATTTCTTAACCTCAAATAGGTGCGTCCCTTGCTTTTTGTCCAGGGATGCAAAATAGCATATAGCAGTGCTCAGGTTAAGGACCTTAGGCTACACTAAAACTCAGCTCGATAGCTCGATGATCCTATTATAATGCATGCCTGAGTTCGGCTTGCTAGGATTCTAAGATCACCCGAGCTTGGTTTAGCATTCTCATTCCCATTACCCATTCCGTCTCAAAATAATAATACATCTTATTTTTGTTACAAAAAGGATGTTCTTAACAAGGAAAATGAAATTATGATGTGTCATTCAAAATTATCTTGGAGTAAAATCTAAACAATAAGTTTTGTTCCTTTATAAATTTTTTGAAAACCAACTCAAGAATACAAATATAAGGTCCAAGTGCGATATGGTTTTTCTATAAAGATGAATCTCATCTCATTTCATTTTTACATACTTTTCTGGAACAATCTAAAATCCAAACATAGTTTGACACAGTTGGCAGTAAAAACCTTCTGACACGTACAACATATAGAGTGACACCAATACCACTTCCACTTCTACCTCATCAACCAACTCGGTCATACATCCTGCAAATTCAAAGCTAAGCCTGCCACGTGTACATCTACGTGTCACATGTCACCACAAAGTACATCCTTAAAAACCCATCATAGTACTTCATTCACTTCATCAAATCTCATTGTGCTTTTAACGTATCAGTTTTGTGTTTGAAAACTCTTGTTTGCAAAAATGGCTCAACAATTTCCACCACAAAAACAAGAAAGACAACCAGGAAAAGAACATGTTATGGATCCAACCCCTCAATTCATCAATCCTAATTACAAGCCAGCTGATAAACTCAAAGTAATTCTACTGTTCTTTTCTTTAGTTTTTGTGTGGTGGTTTGTTTTTCTTAGAATAAAATGTTTCTAATTAATGATACAAGTTTTTAATATAATGTTGCTTTACTAGAAAAGAAAAAATCATCTTTTGTCTTTCAATTCTATATACATTTACCTGTTTAATTTATAGACTTCTTCTGTGATAGTAATTTCTTTCATAATATTTTTCAAATATATTGATATTTTTTTTTAGTAAAGGGAAGTAATCCTGCACCCTGGTAAATATATTAATAAAAAACGTTTAACTACAATGGATATGAGTGAAATCCCACATCTCAGCCCGTTACATAGGCATAAATCTTACATAACAAGATACTTTCTATTTTTCTAAACAAGAAAACAAACCACTACTCAAATGATAACATAGGATATAACGAAAAAAATTACTTCCTAGGACCTTGAAGCTTGGTGCCATACATGGCATTAATGGCATTCAAATTCCCTGAAAGATCATAAACCTGATTCGCATAGTCATCGTAGTCATAGTCATCATACTCATCTTCAAACTCTTGGCTACCACCGAATAGATTAGCTGACTCATCAAATGGGTTAGCAACCACCTCATCTTCAGAATCAGAAACCACGATCTCTCCCACTTTAGAAAAAGGGTTAACTCTCTTAGTAGAGAGGTGGGCGGAGTACAAGAATCACTAGTTTTAGGAGCCACACCCGACTCCATCTCTTTCAAATCACTCACAAGGGTTCTTGTGATGCAAACCGTCTTAGTAGTTCATTGTACCACCGTAATCCACATTCTTGTTGGTGTCATTTGGAGGAATACCAAAAGCATTCTTATATTCCATATTAAGAGCATTTGTTAGATGTAGAGATCTTTGTTCCACTCGAACTAGCCACATCAGAAGCATTCTTCTTAGTGACTTCCACTTTCTTAGGTTCAAGAGGAGTCTTTTTGGGTTGATATTGAAACTGTTTACCCACAACAGGTTTAGTAAACCCTCTTTGACCTGGAATAGTAGACCCAAAATATTGATATTGAAACATGTATATGTTCCATGTTTAATTAATTAACCAACCTTCATATTTACATTCTTTGGTTATCACTATTTAGATTTTCTTGGCATTTTAAATTCTCGAACAGACAAAAAAAAGAAAAGAAAATTAAACTTACATAGAAAAAAAGAACCTTGTGCAATTCTTATTTTTCTTTATTTTTTACCCGTGTTACTTTCAAGTTCCGTTCACATCAAATACGTAAATTCCATGCAGGGAAAGGTGGCCTTAGTGACCGGTGGAGATTCCGGCATCGGACGAGCAGTGGTCATCTACTTCGCAAAAGAAGGTGCAACTATCGCCTTCACTTACGTAAAAGGTCGAGAAGACAAAGACGCAGCAGACACTATAAAGCTCATCAACGAGGCGAAAACAAAAGATTCACAAGACCCTCTTGCTGTTCCGACAGATTTAGGATACGACGAAAATTGCAAAAAAGTGGTTGATGAAGTAGTTGGAAAATATGGAAGGATTGATATCTTGGTGAATAATGCAGCTGAGCAGTATATGTCCAAGAGTGTTGAAGAAATTGATGAAAAATGGCTTGATCGAGTGTTTAGGACCAATATTTACTCCCACTTCTTCCTAACAAGGTAAAAAGAAGGAAACTTTTAGTGACACGCATATCTAACATTTAGTGACATATAGTAGTGTCAATAGTTGGCGACACTTGATTAAGAGTTTTTTTTTTGGTGCAAATGGTGAACTTTTATATTACTTCCAATGACTTACATCATAAGGAATTAAAAAAACAGATTTGGACATATCCCAAATCTAATGCTTACAAATTGAATACAACAAGAAACAACATCAACTAAACATCAAGTCAAACTGATTGTAAATCCTTATGACTGATAATACTCAAACCAGAAAATACCAAGCATATCACTTTCCAACTCAATGAATGCTCAAAATACCATGCTGCATTTTTAATCAAAACCATGCCAGCACAGACATAAGATCACCATTTATGCACCAACCATCTAGCTACATTTCCACATCACTTCTACATCAAGCCATTCAACCATCACCCACAACAACAAGATGTAAGAAGAGTGTGGCTTCACTAGGAACCCTGACCCATCCATGGAAGGGCTCTTCCTAAACAGCCTACATTTCCTTCTCTAAGAAAGGCTTCAGCTGCAAGGAAACACTCTCCCCCCATGATGACCACCCTTTCCTCCTATGATGGTATATTGGGTGTACCAAGAAGGATCATCTTTCATTCCTCTCTATTCCACCCATCATATACCATCCTCCAAAGCCATTTACCCTTCACAATGGGAGAATCTACTTTATGGTACATTCATACCAATTAGCCCTCCTATGTAGCCAAACAAGCCTGAATAATTTCCTCCCAAGGCCAAATTATCACGCATAAGATGACAAAGATAGGAAAATACTAACCAGATAGAACTCCAAGGTACAAGACTTCTACCCATTGTAATAGCTTGATTAGATCATCTGTACTGATTGAGACTCAACCGATGAAAAGCAAATTTCTCAAAATCATACTCAGAATCATGCTTCCCTCTTTGATATTCTAACAGCTTTTATACTCCCCTCAAGTTGCCACATTACACACATATTGCTTATAGCTGCATGCTATCTTCATCAATAATGTTTTCCTGACTAGTTTGAATATGCATATGCACTTTCCATTTACTTGCCATATGTTGAACTTGTTTAGTCTTTTTCACTTTCAAACCTGTCATTTTGAACCTTATCTCATTCACAATAATCTGCACCAATTCCTTATATCCCTCTCGCACATCGTGAACAATCTTTTGTTTCTCTCTTGCCAAATGTGGTATACACAAGCAGCCACTACCCATCTTCTAACAATGCTTGCTATGTTGTTATTACACTTCATTGAACAAAATTTCAAAACAATACTTTCCCACTCATAGTTAAAATCACCTTGATCAAAGAAATTGATAATCTTACTCCGACTTTCCTTGAAAAAAAGCATTCAAAGAAAAGGTGAGAATGACTATCACTGCATTCTTTGCACAATGGGCATTTCAAGTCACGCTTGGAATCCATCTTCTAACTCTATCTTGGGTATCAAGCCTACCATGGATTGCAAGCCACAAGATAAAAGCATGTTTAGCTATACAATGTGAGAACCAGACCATATCACTCCAAATGGTATCTTGATCATTATTACTCAAATCTTGCCAAACTCTGCTTATTGTAAAAGGGACACAATCACCATTGTTATTCACCCACATAGTTCTGTCTTTCACTCCATTAATCAAATTTGGTACTGCAATAGAACTTCTTAGATTATCATTCCTGAACCAACTTGGCCATTTCCATCCTTGATCACCAACCATACTGTATACACTCATCTTACTTTCTTCTTCATCATAGAAACCATTCTCCATGTTTACATAACTGCTCATAGGACCTTGAACACACCATTTATCATGCCAAAAGAATGTAGATACTTTTAGCACACTTGATTAAGAGTTAACTGAAGGTGTTAGATTACCTATTTGCACACTATTTTTAACCTATAATGATGCTTTTAGCGACCAAATAAAGCTTACCTATCTGGACACCATTTTTAACCTATAATGATACTTTTAGCGACCAGATAATAAAAACTTTCGTTGCACTTTAAGCTGTCGCTTGCGTGAAAATTCTAGGTGACAATTAAGAGATATATTTAGCAACAAATTAGCGACTATATAGGGAAAACTTTTGTGACACTTTAAGCTATGGTATTAGTCAAAATTCTGGGTGACCTTTTGGAAATACGTACTTCTAGCAAAAAATTAGCGTAAGATTGGTGCTACTTTTAGTAATATATTAGCGACAACCGTTGTCAGACGTTAGCGACATCCGTTGTTAGACGTTAGCGACAACTCTTGTGACAAGGTAGCGACAATCTGTCCGTTTGACACTCTTGGTTACATGCTGCTGACATTTCTGGTGAAACTTCTAATTACTTGATACATATTTTGACTTGTTGCATGTAAAATGCAGGCATGCACTAAAGCACATGAAAGAAGGAAGCAGCATCATCTGTACAACATCAGTCAATGTGTACAAAGGGAACACTACATTGATAGACTACACCTCAACAAAAGGAGCCATTGTGTCCTTCATCAGAGCTCTAGCACTACAACTTGCAGAGAAGAACATTCGCAGAAATGGAGTGGCACCAGGACCAGTCTGGACGCCTCTGATCCCTTCTTCTTTCCACGAAGAGAAGACGTCAAAGTTTGGGTCCGAGTGCCCAATGAATCGAGCAGGGCAGCCTTATGAGATTGCACCATCGTTTGTGTTTTTGGCCTGTGAGGACTCTTCTTACTACACAGGCCAAGTGCTCCACCCTAATGGTAATATATTTTTAGTCACAATAGTAATGTATTGGTATATATATTATTAGGGTTGTGATTAATTATTAGGCTTGAATATACATTTACATGTGGGCTTGATTGCTAGTTCTCATAAGCAATATAGTTTGAAGTCTTACGTGTACGAGATGTACTTTTGTTATTACAATGTAAATATTGGTATGAATAAGGTGAAGTTCGTTGTTCCTTTTATAAAATGGTTAAGTTGAACATGTTATTTAGATGTTTATTCTATTTTGAGGTTTAAAGTTCCATGGGAAACCTAAATTTTCAAGTAGTGATGAACCGTTTAACCAAGTTCGCTCGGCCGCTTGATGTTTTTTTGTTTGTTTCTAGTAAATTTGGTTTGTTTCAACTTTCAAAATAAGTTTGGTCGTTTGTTTTTGAGCTAAGTGTTAATTTTCTAATGTTCTGCGAACGTAGAAAAATAAAATAGTTATCCGTTTTTTTTAAATGTTTTTATAAATATGATACTATAAAAGCGTTCAAGTATATAAGACAATGAGTTCAAGTATATAATATGTGAGAGAATCTCGCATCTTACCTTAGCCATAAAATAAATGGGATAATCATTTGTGTTCCAAACATGAACTACTAGAAAGACAATCACGCGCTAACAAGATTACCTTGACTCACAGTGACTCCAAGCGTCTAATCTGCCTTCGGACACTCGTACCAAATGCATTACAAAATTCAGTTTGTTCTTCCACCAAGTCCGACACCGCAGTCACATTCGTTATACAAGTCACACTCACTGATCAAGTTCACTCATATCAAACGCATTACAAAATTCGGTTTTGTTCTTCCATCAAGTCCGACACCGCAGTCATATTCGTTATGCAAGCCATACTCACTCATCAAGTTCATGTAGACTTAGGTCATTTTCTCCACCACCATGTCGCTTATATAAAGATAGGGTCATCGCTTGTATAAAGATAGGGTAATCCTCCCACCATCATTACGCTTATATAAAGAGGCTATAACTAATTTGCTCTCGGACACTTATATCAAACGCGTTACAAAATTCAGTTTGTTCTTCCATCAAGTCCGTCACCGCAGTCATATTTGTTATACAAGTCATACTCATTAAGTTCATGTAGACTAAGGTAATTTTCTCCACCACTATATATGTCGCTTATATAAAGATAGGGTCATCTACTCCACCACCATGACGCTTATATAAAGACGGTATAAACTGAATAGTTTCATTATCAAACTCTTCAACATCACTTTCCAAATTACCATCTTGCAAATCCATTGAAGCACTAGGCACATAACTCATCCCACAATCACCCGTTTATCATTGTTAACAACCGCTACACAATTAGGCATTAGGCCATGTTCTTCCAATTATTCACCTCCTTTTCACTAATGGTACTTAAATGGCCCACACTTCTAGCATCTTTCATGTCACTCATACTACCTAAAGGATCAAAAGAGTTAGAGGTAGTAGTAATGTTAACAACCCGTGTAGCACTCTAAACCTTTGACTTTGGCTGTCTAGAATTCGCTTTTCGCTCTTTGGTTGAACCGGCTTATAAACAAGATGCTTAATTCTAACCAATAAGAACACCCTCGAACCGCTGCCAAAACCTTCGGGCAGTGGCCAAGACGTGGTCAAAAACCTTGCAATTTGAACATCTTGGTGGTTCCACTGCATCAATTCTAATAGTGCTCATAGTATACCTATCTCCCTCTATTTTTGGGATTGCCACTGCAAGAGTATCTTTCAGCTCCACATCAACCCGTAAATCGATCACAGCTCTCGCATAATTCAACCTACCCCATGACTCCGTACACATAGCTGTAGTATAGGCATCAATAATCAATGGTGTACCAAGTTTAGTTCCAATAACACTCAACCCATCTTATGTAAAAGCAGTTAGAGAAACATCATGGAATTTAACCCAAATCGAAACGTAGACAAATCTTCCTTTGATAAATTCGCATTCGGAGACCACTTTTTTAGAATTAATGCCACATACGGATTAACCGTGGACCCTTTTTTAAGCATTGCATCCCACCCGTAATTAGAAACCACACTTGAAATCATTGTTTTAACAAGATCATACTTATTGCAAGTGTTCTTGACATAGGAAAGGAATATAGGATTGGTACACCCCTTATACTAATGATACTATTTCGGTAAAGGTCTCGGTTGTATTCCTATCTCTGATTTTCCACCACTTGACATGCCACTTTTTTGCCCATGAAAAACCTATAAACATAATTGCTAAATATTTCATTAACTTCAAGAACCGACGTTAATGAAATAACAACATCAGCCCCATTACCATTCTAGGCGACTAGTGTACGAAAATTAGCAGTTTTATTACTTGGGTCTCTATTAAGAAATTCACATATGAAACAACCCCGTAACCGGTATATTTCACACCATGAGTCGCGCTAACAGATCTATCGATTGATACATCAGTAACACCACCAGAATTAACAGGTTCAGAAACAATCTTCAGTTTTAATGGTTTTCCGTCATCACCCACAAAGACGAGTTTTCCTTCTGACTTTCGATATCACAAATGTTTTCAGCTAAAAAAAAATATATTAGAACTACCAAAAGCGTCTGGCATGCTTAGAAATGATCCCAATCTAGCAACACATTCATCAACAGTCGACACGCTATTCAACTTTTTGAAGACTTCGAACCAGATTGCCCGTTTGTACCCTTCTCTTTAAACTCTCGCTCATTCAAAAAACCCTTTTCCATGTGATAAGGATTTAAAACGTACACTTTTAAGGGGTCATTTAAGCCCTTAATAGCCCACTTTTATATCTGTTACTGCTTAATTTCATTCCTTTTCACTTTTTAGGTTTCTTGAAGGCAAAATGCTGGAAAGATGCTTATTTGGACGAAAAAGTGTGAATATGTGAAGAAAATGGCTAAAGTCAAGATCAAGACACTCAATCTGCTGGAAGTGTACCCGACGGAGATAGAAAGAAAGGGCGACGCCATCCCTATATTTGTGATGGCTCAGGAGCGAATTTTCTATTTTACACCTGACGGCGTCAGGCTTTGAAGAGTAGGGCGTCACGAAGATTTTTCCCTCAGACGGCCTAGATCCAGATTTAGACGACGTCAGAAGCTTAAGCTGACAGCGTCAAAACCACAACGTGACGCTGTCCCAAAGTTGACTTGGCCAAGACGAAACCCTAATGGCGGCGATCTGACTGCGTTACAATTAAAAGGTGACGCCGTCGCAGTTATAACTCTCTATATAGAATTCGAATTTTCAAACTTTTAGAGAGGTAGACTTGTGGAGTAAAAACCTAAAACGATTGTGGTCCGTCTAGGACAGTATTTTAGGGTTCTAATACCCTATTTTACATCGAGATAAGTTATTTATTCCCTTGATTTCATTATTTCTTCGATTGAATGTGTGTATGCTTGCATGTTTAACATGTCCAGCTAATTTACTTGTGTGTTTACTTAGATCTATGAAACCTAGTTATTAAATATTGATTGGTTGTCTCTTATTTTAATTGTAATTGGCTTAGGAGTGCTTAGAGCCATCGTTGTGTTTTTAATGCTTGATTAATCTTTGTTGAACCTTAGCTTATAGTTACCAGTGGAATTGTAGGCTAAATATCCAAAGATAACCTTAGTGTTAAGTTTATGAATCCTAGAGATTTCGTAGTCATTAACCTTAGGTAGCTTCAAAGAGTTAGGGATAAAAGCACGCCCTACGACCTTAGAAAACACAACGCGTTAATAATAAGGACGTGACAATTCAACCATCAATAAAAGATAACTAGGGAGTAATAGTATCTAGGTATACACATCTTTAATCATCATACTAGCACACTTCAATAGACATAGACTACCCCTTATATTAAATAATTAGATAAGTAGAGTAATCGGTAGAAGTACCACCCCCCAAATCCAATACCCTGAGATCGTACCTTTTATTTTCTAAAAAAAATATAAAAAAGATAAAAAAATAATCTTCCTCAACCCCAACCTTAGCCCAGTAATTTCTCACTAGCATTCCTATTCCCCTAGAGAACGATATCAATCCCGAGGCTTACCCTAATACTACACTACAACGACTAGGTTCACTGCCTAGGTGGTTAAAAAACTTGCTCGAAGAAAAGGAAGTTTCCTTTGACCCCGAACGCCCGTTGTACGCGTATCAAGTTTTCGGCGTCGTTGTCGGGGAATAGAATAGCTAGTTAGACTTCTATCTCGTTTAAGTTCCCTTGCTTCATTCCTATCAAGTAAGATTTTTTCTCATTTTTAGCTTCCTCGTAGTCTATCCCCCTTCTTCGTTACCTTTGTTCGTAATCCTATCACTTTTCATCATGGAAGGTAATAATCAACCACCACTCATCAACCCACCACCAAATGACCCGACCAAGAGGCCGCACTCTTGGTGAATACTCTAGATCAAGCCACCTAGGCTATAGGAACACCATTGAGCTCCCCAATCAAGCTCAAACTACGGCCCTGCGATCCGACACCTTCCGGTTGGTGCAAAACGGATGTGCATTCCATGGACTTCGTTCTGAAGATCCTAATCAGCATCTTAAGGATTTTCTTAAAATCGTCGATTCCATCGACCTCGATGCTACTACTCGGGAGACCACGCGCTTGCTTCTCTTCCAATTCTCTCTACGGACCAAGCTAGTAATTGGCTTGAGCGACTTCCCGCCGGCTCCATCTCAAGTTGGGATGATCTCACTACTCGTTTCCTTGCCCAATAGAACTACTAAGCTTAGGAATGAAATCTTGATGTTCCAACAACGTCAAGGTGAATCTCTCTGCGAAGCAGAGACTCGATTCAAGGACTTTCTCCATAAAGTCCCTCATCACGGCATCGATCTTTGGCTTCAAGTCAAAATCTTTTACGATCATGTCAGTCCCTCCATCCGACAAGCCATTGATTACGCCGCTGGTGGAAGGCTAAGTAACCTCAATATTGAAGCATGTTGGGAAGTCATCGAAGACTTAGCACAATATGAAGAAGAAGGATGAGAAATTCCAATAATCCATGAAAATGGGTTAGATTCCCGCGTACAAATGTTTATGAGTATGGAGGCACAAGTGAATGAGTTGATGGAAGTAACCACCCGTGATTATGAGCATGTGAACGCGATCAAGGAATTTTTGCTCCCAAGAAAATCCCGGCAAGATGAATTCGAGGACATGATACGCTTACACAGCGCGTTCGGGGTCAAAGGAACTTCCTTTTCGTCAAGCAAGTTTTTCAACACCCTAGGCAGTGAACCTAATCGTTGTAGTGTAGTATTAGGGTAAGCCACGGGAATTGATATCGTTCTCTAGGGGAATAGGAATGCTAGTGAGAAGTTACTACGCTAAGGTTGGGGTTGAGGAAGATTATTTTTTATCTTTTTATGTTTTTAGAAAAGGAAAAGTACTAATCTCGGGTTTGGATTTGGGAGGATGGTATTTCTACCGATTACTCTACTATTATCTAATTATCTAAACTAAGGTGGTGGTAGTCTATGTCTAATTATTGTGTGCTCGTATGATAGTTTAAAGATGTGTTTACTTAGGTTTTACTACTCCTTAATTATCTCCTATTGGTGGTTGAATTGTCACGCCCTTATTCCTAGTTTGCGTGTGTGTCTAAAGTTGTAGGGTATGCTTCCCTACTCTTGAAGTTACCAAAGGATCTCGTCTACAAAACCCACTAGGGATGATAAACTCTAACTCTAAGGCCTCTTTGTATAGTTTAGCTTACAACAACTCATAGTGCTATAACCTAAGGTTCACAAAGATTAATCAAGCATTAAGTACACAACGAATGACCTATCGCATTACTAGATCATTAATCAACTAAGATAAGAAACAACCAATCAATATTCAATAATTAAGTTTCATATTCCCTAAGCAAACACACAAGTAAATTAGCCGGACATGGAGAACATGCAAGCATACACACAAATAATTGAAGACATAATTAAATTAATGAAGTAAACAACTTGTCTTGTTGTAATATAGGGTTTAAAACCCTAAAATACGACCTTGGTTCGGTTTAGGTTTTACTCCAAAAGTTTACCCAAAAGACTACTCTTTAAAACTGAAAAATTCGGATTCTATATATAAGATTACATGTGCGACGGCGTCACCTTATGATTTGTGACGCCGTCGTGTCGCCGTCATTAGGGTTTCGTCTTGGCCAAGTTAATCTGCGACGCGGCGTCACCTTATGCTTGTGACGCCGTCCCCTCTTTAGCTTCGACGTCGTCTGGATTGAATCTAGGTCGTCTGAGTTGCGACGGCCTACTCTTTTAAAGCCCGACGCCATCCTCCAAAACTAGCAATTTTTCTTATGAGCCGTCACAACTTCCTCCGACGGCGTATAGCAGATAAGCAGTGACGCCGACCCCTTGTAATTTATCAGCTTGAGTGTCTCGATTCTTGACTTTGGCCATTTTCTTCATATATCCGCGCTTTTTCGTCCAAATAAGTGCCATTACAGCAGTTTGCCTTCAAGAGACCTAAAAAGTGAAAAGGAACGATATTAAGCAATAACGGATACAAAATTGATCAAATAAGGGCTTAAACGACCCCTCAAAAAGGTACATTTTAAATCCTTATCAAATATCCCTACACTTGGTATTTGCTTGTCCTCAAGCAAATGTGCTTTTAGCCAATTAATTTATAAGTTAGGGGTCATGAAGCATTGGTTTAAAACAGTCCACAACACATATAAGCCCCGCAAAAGTCATAACAAGCACGGAAATTACATACTAGTACCTCACATGGGGTGTTTGGATACTTACATCTCTCGTGTGTGTATGAAATATAGCAAATTGGAAATGGAAGATAAACACTCATTAACCGGTCCTAGTACATAGATTACCATAGGCTAGAGAATAGATCAAACCTCCGTCGCTTTGGCGTAAGCACCTAGGAAAGACTATCAAAGAGGTCTTTAAAAGGTTGTAACGTTAGGCTTACGGTAGGGAAACAAAGGGTTTGGTGGGATAGGCTTTTTAGTGGTGGCAAGTCAAAAATCTCAATGTTACATGCATACGAAGAATGGCGTTGCTAAGCCAAGACTCGACACTCTAAACTCTAGATAACTGAAATAAACAAACATAAATTTAAAGATAGATGTAGGATGGTAGCCCGTTTTTTTTTTTTTTTTTTTTTAATTGCACTTTTACTCTACCATCCTCTACGATAACATCAAAATGATAGGGGTTTATAGCACATTCCTACACTTGAGTTTTTATTACTCTAACACTAATATGACCCAAATTGAAAAGATCAAAACACTTGGAGTACGTTATTACGCAAATAAGGGAATTGGCGTTCCCTTTTAGTCATTTAAAACTTTAACTTTTCCCATGAATCCCAATCGTCCCAAAACGGTATACAAAGGATATGACTCGACTTAGCAACTCATGCAAGCAACTAGATAATTGAACTAAGGGTTTAGGTGATAACAATAATGCACTAAAAGTGAGTGCATATAGGGTAGGCTAAGGCGATTTGGGTGTATATTTGGGGTGGGTGTAGACAATGTTCTTTATTGATATTCGAAAACCAAACATCACGAGAACCGAAAAAGGATAGGCTCTAAGGGTTTAACTAGGGTATCGTGTACTAAAGATGAGTACAACGCAAAGGTGTGGGGAATTACTCAACCAATGTGGAAGAAGTAATTATATTACGGTATCAAACAAGGGTTATCCTAATGCCTCTTATCATTTAGTTATTCCTAACTACACAAGTGTAGTCTTACTAGCGATCTCGAAATGCATCACAAAACAAGTTCTAGAATCTAATATACTACCGGTTCACACTCTAAGCATTGAAGATGAATGCTTCAATTCCTACTAATCTAAGGGCGATCCTCACATTTTTGGTGGAATTTAAGTGGTAAAGGGTTTTGTGCTAGTCATATAACTTCCTATCCGTGAGACGCTTTGTTTAAGACTAATGGCCCACTCCTATATATTATGAAAAATTTTAAATTTGGTGCCAAAATTACCTTAACCGACATTTTCTCATGGTTTATTACAAAAGTGCAATTGGACAAAGCAAATAATCAAGGATAAGCATAGTTTTAAAGTTCCCGTTTTATTTTCCCTCCCTACACTTAAACTGAACATTGTCCCCAATGTTCTCCTAAAGTATCAAAGTTATGATAAAAGAAGGTAATTAAAGACAAAAGAAACTAGTACTCCCCTGATTAGCTCGGTAGGATCCGTGTGTGAAGTAGTGGTTAAATCCTTTCCAAGAAGAATGTATGCGTGAAAAACTCCTCCAACTTTATGTATCTTCTTCTTGATAAACAAAACCTGCACACTTGAAGAAAACAAACGAAACCTTCGCGTAAAATCGGCGTTAATAATATATATAAGACTCGATTTAAACTAGGATATAATGCTTGTGGAATGGATGTTTACGGAATTTCTAAGAAAATTAAGACCTGAAATTTCAAAAATTTTAAGTAGCTCGAAAACGAGAAAAAGTGATCTGATGTTTTATTCCTTCCCGACGCGTCAGTTGCAATCTGACACAGTTATCCCGACAAAAACTGGTCGCGATTTTCTCGAAAAAATTCTGGAAAATTTATATCTTTAGAATCTGGAAAAATTTCCGCAAAACATCCATTATGATTCGATACAAGCATTTGACTCGAACAAACACGCAAATATATCTTTTAATCAATTGTTATTCTCATGTTCACGTTTCTTATGAAAACGTGTGTAATCCTCCCTACACTTATCCTTTATGTAAAATACCTTTATATGCAATTAAGACGAGGTTAAAAACAAAATAAAGCATTTTACAAATTTAAACATGAGAATAAACAATCAATAAAAGATATATGACACTAACAAGCAAACAATTAAACATGGGTTGCCTCCCACGAAGCACTTTTCTTTATTTAAGAGTCTTGTAGCTAGACTCGTAGTCGGTCCTACGCTTTTCCTTCTCTTAGAGGCCCATTCTATTATCTCAACTCTATTTTTATCACGGATGTATTCAGGGCCCAACTCTAGACAAGCAAGATAGCTAATCTTGTCTTCCCAATCAACTTCAAAGGCCGGAATGCTGTCTACATCTAGATCATCAATACCCTCAAACTTCTTATTTTTGTAGGGTATTATATATTTAACACATTCGGTCTCATTTGAGAATTTGACTATCCCTTCCTCTTGATCATAAACCATCTTAGATTCCTCAATAAATGGTCTCCCAAGTATCACATCTCCTAAGGCTCCATCAATAATGCCCTTAACATTCTCTAGGATCATGAAATCACACCTATATGTGAAGTTTCCTACAAAGACATGCAATCCTTTAACCCTCCTGACATAGTTACTCACCTTCCTAGGGTAAAAGGGGTCCCTCATAGGTCCTAAGTTTTCACTCATGATCCAATTGTAGTAGAGTCTAGACATTATGTTCATGGGTGCTTTATAATCTATGTAAGTGTGATCCCTATATAAGTACCCAATCATGCACGGTATTTTAATATTTTTAGGGTCACCACTTTTTATGCATGGTTCGAAAGGTGGTCGTGGGAAGTTAACTACATTATAGTGATAAGCAGTCTCCTTCCCATTAGGGTATGAATCGAAATACTCCCTAAGTTCTTCTTCCTCCTTACTTCCATCCATAATTTCCAAAACCTTATAATCACCTTCCACAATTTCATCTTCCGAATCACTCGAGGTGGAATCACTATCTAAGGTGCTAGTGGATTCCTCAAGGGCTTTCTCAAGTGCACTTTCAAGTATCCTATTAAGTTTCTTAAGCTCTCCAATTTCACTAACAATGCGAGCTCGGAGTTGGTTGGAAAAAGTAGGATCGAGCGGTGGGTGTTTATTTGATGGGGAGTTGTTGCTTGGTGGTTTATCACCTTCCATGATGAAAAGTGATGAGGTTACGAACAAAGGTCACGAAGAAGGAGGATAGACTAAAAGGAAGCTATAAATGAGAAAAAAAAAGTTTACTTGATAGGAATCAAGCAAAGAAACCTAAACGAGGTGGACTACTAACTAGCTATTCTATTCCCCGGAAGCGGCGCCAAAAACTTGATACGCTTACACAGCGCGTTCGGGGTCAAAGGAACTTCCTTTTCGTCGAGCAAGTTTTTCAACACCCTAGGCAAAGGAACCTAATCGCTGTAGTGTAGTATTAGGTAAGCCACGGAATTGATATCGTTCTCTAGGGGAATAGGAATGCTAGTGAGAAGTTACTACGCTAAGGTTGGGGTTGAGAAAGATTATTTTTATCTTTTTATGTTTTTAGAAAAGGAAAAGTACGTAATCTCGGGTTTGGATTTGGGGGGTTGGTATTTCTACCGACTACTCTACTATTATCTAATTATCTAAAATAAGGTGGTGGTAGTCTATGTCTAATTATTGTGTGCTCGTATGATAGTTTAAAGATGTGTTTACTTAGGTTTTACTACTCCATAATTATCTCCTATTGGTGGTTGAATTGTCACGTCCTTATTCCTAGTTGCGTTGTGTGTCTAAAGTTGTAGGGTATGCGTTTCTCCCTACTCTTTGAAGTTACCAAAGGGTCTCGTCTACAAAACCCACTAGGGATGATAAACTCTAACTCTAAGGCCTCTTTGTATAGTTTAGCTTACAACAACTCATAGTGCTATAACCTAAGGTTCACAAAGATTAATCAAGCATTAAGTACACAACTAATGACCTATCGCATTACTAGATCATTAATCAACTAAGATAAGAAACAACCAATCAATATTCAATAATTAAGTTTCATATTCCCTAAGCAAACACACAAGTAAATTAGCCGGACATGGAGAACATGCAAGCATACACACAAATAATTGAAGACATAATTAAATTAATGAAGTAAACAACTTATCTTGGTGTAAGATAGGGTTTAAAACCCTAAAATACCACCTTGGTTCGGTTTAGGTTTTACTCCAAAAGTTTACCCAAAAGACTACTCTTTAAAACTAAAAAATTCGGATTCTATATATAAGATTACATGTGCGACGGCGTCACCTTATGATTTGTGACGCCGCCGTGTCGCCGTCATTAGGGTTTCGTCTTGGCCAAGTTAATCTTGCGACGGCGTCACCTTATGCTTGTGACGCCGCCCTCTTTAGCTTCGACGCCGTCCTCGATTGAATCTAGGCCGCTGAAGTTGCGACGGCCTACTCTTTTAAAGCCCGACGCCGCCTCCTCCAAAAACTAGCAATTTCTCCGAGCCGTCCACAACTTCCTCCGACGGCGTCCGCAGATTAAGCAAGGACGCCGGTCCCCTTGTAATTTATCAACTTGAGTGTCTCGATTCTTGACTTTGGCCATTTTCTTCATATATCCGCGCCTTTTCGTCCCAATAAGTGCCATTACAGCTAGCTTTGCCTTCAAGAGACCTTAAAAGTGAAAAGGAACGATATTAAGCAATAACGGATACAAAAGTGATCAAATAAGGGCTTAAACGACCCCTCAAAAAGGTACATTTTAAATCCTTATCAGGACATAATGTTGACATTTGTCAACAAGCAAGAAAAGAAAATAAAATGCCTCGAAGCTCAAATGAGGAAAACTCACGACACTTTCTTGGAGCTGGCTGACAACTTCATGCTGAAACTCCGTGAAGAAATCGTAAGGAATAATGTACCTAAAAAGATAGAAAAGGTATATGCGATACCGGAGCTCCTTAGAATGATTCCTGGACCCTCTCCAATTCCAATAAGCAAGGCAACCCCCTCAAGGAATCGCATCCTTGTTTGAATTCTTGTCTCAAAGCTCCCTGCATGTTTCTTAGGGACATATTCATTAGAAGGGTGCACGTATTGCTTCCCGACTTTCCTAACATAAGGAAACGTTCTTTTGGTTTTAAACCGGGATCGAAGAACCCTTATCCCTGATATTTCAATATTTCTAGAATCCCAGTTGAAAAACAATTTGACATGTGCGTCGCTCACCATTGTGGAGATTGCAAGTGGATTGACAAAATGAATTTTAAAATAAAAACCAAAATCTTTGTCAAAAATAGTAAAAAGATTTTTGATCTGGGCGATTAATAAAACATGCCTCTTTTGCAAATTTGGGCGTGACGCCACACACGCAAAGTGGTGACGCCGCCACTAAGCCGTATCATACTAATAAAAACACCAACCATCTCTTTCATTCTCTACCCTACACATTTTATCCGCCCCACACCACACTACCACGTTTTCTCCACATCAAATTCACCATTTTGTCGCTACAATCTCCACAAGGTAAGTAATATACATTGATCTTTGTCTAGTCAATTGCTCTATTCCGTGCTCAATTTTGATTTCCCCTTTCAATCCGAAAGTCCCCAATTGAGTTGATTAATGCTAAATGTCGCCCATGAATCTTGTTAATTAGGCTTAAGATTAGGAGAATAGTAGTGTTATCATGTGGGTTTGATTATGCGAGAAGCCTAGACGGCTTAGGGACTAAACCACCTAGCCAATGCACCATTGTTGCTGTAGCAGGGGTGTTTGGGTTAAGGGTTATAGTTAAAAACCTGGATTTTTCCCTCGCAAAAGTCGGATTTAAAATTTTCTTGGTGGGACGGTGTCAGGCTTTTGGCGTGATGCTATCAGAGCCTTCTGATGTCGTTGTTAACAGCTTGAATGTTACTCATTTGTTCCCAATCTTTTTGATTTCCTGTTTCAGAAAATGAGCAAGAGAACAAGAAGAACAAAGGGACAATCTTTTGGTACCTAGGAGAACATTGATGACACTGTTGCTGGATGGGGAGTGTTTTTTGAGGAAGAGTGCCAAACTTGCTACAATGATTTGCTTCATCAATCCATTGACTCAGGAGCTGTTGTGGATTGGGGATTTCTTGAGCAGCATGATCTGGATAGGGAATTCTAGAACAGTTTTAGGAAGGATAATTTCACTGATCCTTAGTGGTAAAGGTTGTTTCGGATACGTGAGCCCGTGTATGGTGAGTTGGTGCATGAGTTTCACGCATCTTATTCGATGGATGTTATTTCGCGGTCGAGTAACATTGGGTTTCATGGGATTCTGGCTTAGGCGGGTGGAGAATGGAGGATTATGTCTGTACTAGAGTTTGGTGGAGAGTGGGGTTGTATTCAACGAGGGACACCGAGAGTGATGTCTTTAGAGCTAACTTGGGAGCCGGGTTTGTCAATAGGGAGGACATATGGGGATTCAGCTTTGGAACACAATAGCCAATCTGGGAGTATGTTACTGGAAGTACCATTGCCTCACGGATCCGGGATCCGCGAATAAGGCTCGTACAACATTGCATCACTTTCACCATAACGGGTGCCGTGGCACGGTCATCGTGTCACTTTACCGATCTATTCTATCTCTACCGCATGTTGGCCGAGGGTGTGCACCGTAACATCCCATTCTGGGTTGTCTGGTTACTTGAGGACTACTAGTGGTATGAGGTATGAGGATAGGGTGTATGGTGGTATGTTTGTCACCCGGTTGGCTCAGTCCTTTGGCATCCTGGTCAGGGAGGTACACACATACCTCAATGTTGTAGCAGAACCGAAGGTCGTCAGAGCTAAGTCCCTAAAGGACATGGAGGTCATCATGGATTATCGTAGGGGCTACGCATGGTTCCGTGCTCGTCCCGCAGTTTAGAATGATGATGATGATGATGACGAGCAACCGATGCCAGTATACCAGCAGGGGGATGGAGCAGGAGGCTCCCCTGACGCCTACAGGCACATGTCCAGTGGAGACTGGTAGGCCCACCAGGGAGTGTGGATGGGACGTATGGACACGTGGATGGCGCAGCAGGATCAGAGGGCCAGCTGGACATATGATCATACCGTCAGACAGATGCAACATTTGTCCATGTGCGATCATCTTGACCCACACCTGCAGATTGACCCATTCCCCGGGTGGGAGGAGGATTACCCGCCTTGTGGATACCTGGGCCACCTCCCCCTTGGTTATGACTACCGTTATAGACCCCCTCCCCAGTGATTCATGTGTTTATTTGTGGCTTGTTTATGGATAATTATGGTTAGTTGTTGATTAAGACAATTTTATTTGGGCATGTAATAACTTTGACTATCTTGACTTGGTGATGATGTGGGGATCTTGGAACAATTTGATATGTATATATTTGTTTGTGGTGTGGTCTATCCATTGCTTGTTTGGTTGGATTATTTGTTTGTGTGTCGTATCTTTTCATTGATTGTTTATTCTCATGTTTGAATTTGTGAAAATGCTTTATTTTGTCTTTAACTTCGTCTTAATTACATATAAAGGTATTTTACAAAAAGGATAAGTGTAGGGAGGATTACACACGTTTTTAAAAGAACATGAACATGAGAATTAAAATTCTTGAAAAAGATATATATGTGTGTTTGTTACAGTCAAATGCCTGTATCGAGTCATAATGGATGTTTTGCAGAATTTTTCCGGATTCTAAAGACGTAATTTTTCGTAATTTTTCCGAAAAACGCAGCAGACCAGCTTGCCGTCAGATAACTACGACGGCGCCGGGGAATCGCTACCGACGGCGCCGAGGAGCGTAAAACCACTTATCTAACTTTCTCTCGCTTTCGTGCTACTTATAAATTTTGGAATTTCTCAAGTCTTAATTTTCCGTAAAACCTCAGAAACATCCATTCCGCAAGCATTATATCTTAGTTAAGTAGAGTCATATATAGTTTTACCGCCGATTTTACGCGAAGGTTTCGTCTATTTTCTTAAAGTGTGCAGGTTTTATTTATCAAGAAGAAGAAACATAAGATTTGATGGAGCTTTTAACGCATACATTCTTCTTGGAAAAAAATTAACCACTACTTCACACGGATCCTACCGAGCTAATCAGGGGAGTATTAGTTTCTTTCTCTTTTAATTAACTTCCGTTATCATAACTTTGATACTTTCGGGAACATTGAGGACAATGTTCGCTTTAAGTGTAGGGCGAGAAAATAAAACGGGAACTTTGAAACTATGCTTATCCTTGATTATTTGTCTTGTCTAATTTCATTTGTGTAATAAACCATGAGAAATATCGGTTAGGGTAATTTTAGCACCAAATTTAAAATTTTTCATGACATGTAGGAGTGGGTCTTTAGTCTTAATAAAGCGTCTCATGGATAGGAAGTTATATGACTAGCACAAAAACCCTTTACCACTCAAATTCCACCCAAAAAATGTGAGGTTCGCACCTAGATTTGTAGGAATTAAAGCATTCATCTTTAAAGCTTTGAGAGTATACCGGTAGTATAATAGATTCTAGAACTTTTTTTGTGATGCATCCCAAGATCGCTAGTGAGACTACACTCGTGTAGTTAGGAATAACTAAATGATAAGAGGCATTATGATAACCCTTGTTTGATACCCGTATTATAATTAATTCTTCCACATCGGTTGAGTAATTCCCCCATACTTTGCGTTGTACTCATCTTTAGTATACAATACCCCTAGTTAACCCCTTAGAGCCTATCCTTTTCGCGGTTCTCGTGATGTTTCGGTTTTCCAAAATATCAATGAAGAGCATTGTTTACAATCCACCCCCAAATGTACACCCAAATCGCCTTAGCCTACCTTGTATGCACTCACTTTTAGTGCATTATTGTTATCATACTAAACCCTTAGTTCAATTATCTAGTTACTTGCAAAAGTTGCTAAGTCGAGTCATATCCTTTGTATACAGTTTTGGGATGATTGGGACTCATGGGTAAAGTTAAATTTTATAGAATTACGGGAAAGAACGTTAAATTTAAATTCCCTTTATCTACTTAATAATGTACTCCAAGTGTTTTGATCTTTTCAAATCGGGTCAAATTAGTGTTAGAGTAATAAAAACTCAAGTGTAGGGATGTGCCTATAAATCCCTTATATTTTGATGTTATCGTAGAGGATGGTAGAGTAAAAGTAAATGAAAAAAAAACATACGGGCTATCATCCTACATCTATCTTTATATTTATGTTTGTTTGTTTCAAAGTTATCTAAAGTTTAGAGAGTTGAGTCTTGGCTTAGCAACGTCATTCTTCTCATGCTTGTAACATAAAGGTTTTTGACTTGCCACCACTAAATCGCCTATCCAACCAAACCCTTTGTCTCCCTAACCGTAAGCCTTATGTTACAACCCTTTAAAAGACCTCTTAGATAGTTTTTCCTAGGTGCTAACGCCAAAGCGATGGAGGTTTGATCTAGTCTCAAGCCTATGGTAATCTATGTACTATGACCGGTTAATGAGTGTTTATCTTCCATTTCCATTTGATATATTTCATATACACCCGAGAGATGAGAGTATCCAAACATCACTTGTGAGGTGCTAGTATATAATTTTCGTGCTTGTTATGACTTTTTCGGGGCTTATACTTGTTATTAACTATGTTAAACCATGGCTTTATGCCCCCTAACTTATAAATTGATTGGCAAAAAGCACATTTGCTTGAGGACAAGCAAATACCAAGTGTAGGGATATTTAATAAGGATTTAAAACGTACACTTTTAAGGGGTCATTTAAGACCTTAATCGCCCAGTTTTATATCCATTACTGCTTAATTTCGTTCCTTTTCACTTTTTAGGTCTCTTGAAGGTAAAATGCTGGAATGATGCTTATTTGGACGAAAAGGCGTGAATATGTCAAGAAAATGGCTAAAGTCAAGATAAAGACACTCAAGCTGTTGGAAGTGTACCCGACGGCGTCAGAAACAAAGGGCGTCGCCGTCTCTATATTTGTGACGGCCAGAGCTAATTTGCTATTTTGCACCGACGCTTCAGGCTTTAAAGAGTAGGCGTCCACGAAGATTTTTCCCTCGACGCCTAGATCCAGATTTAGACGACGCCGGCTGAAGCCGACGGCGTCACAACCACAACGTGACGCCGTCACAAAGTTGACTTGGTTAAGACGAAACCCTAATGGCGGCGATCCAAGGCCACAATTAAAAGGTGACGCCGTCGCAGTTGTAACTCTATATATAGAATTCGAATTTTCAGACTTTTAGAGAGGTAGACTTGTGGAGTAAAAACCTAAAACGATTGTAGTCCGTCTAGGACAATATTTTAGGGTTCTAATACCCTATTTTACATCGAGATAAGTTATTTATTCCCTTGATTTCATTATGTATTCGATTGAATGTGTGTATGCTTGCATGTTTAACATGTCCGGCTAATTTACTTGTGTGTTTGCTTAGATCTATGAAATATAGTTATTAAATATTGATTGGTTGTCTTTTATCTTAATTGTAATTGGCTTAGGAGTGCTTAGAGCCATCATTGTGTTTTTAATGCTTAATTAATCTTTGTTGAAGCTTAGCTTATAGTTACCAGTGGAATTGTAAGCTAAATATCCAAAGATAACCTTAGTGTTAAGTTTATAAATCCTAGAGATTTCGTAGTCATTAACCTTAGGTAGTTTCAAAGAGTTAGGGATAAAATCACACCCTACGACCTTAGAAAACACAACGCGTTAAGAATAAGGACGTGACAATTCAACCATCAATAAAAGATAACTAGGGAGTAATAGTATCTAGGTAGACACATCTTTAATCATCACACGAGCACACTTCAATAGAGATAGACTACCCCTTAGATTAGATAATTAGATAAGTAGAGTAATCGGTAGAAGTACCACCCCCCAAATCCAATACCCCGAGATCGTACCTTTTATTTTCTAAAAAAATATAAAAAAGATAAAAAATAATCTTCCTCAACCCGAACCTTAGCGCAATAATTTCTCACTAGCATTCCTATTCTCCTAGAGAACAATATCAATCCCGATGCTTACCCTAATACTACAATACAACGATTAGGTTCACTGCCTAGGTGGTTGAAAAGCTTGCTCGAAGAAAAGGAAGTTTCCTTTGACCCCTAACGCGTGTTGTACACGTATCACCATGTTACCCTACGAAACCAATCTCATACCAATGAATCACACAAAAAACAACAAACCAAATCACAACCAATCGAAAACAACAAAACTTGAATCAGGCTGTAATCGTAAACCCAATAAGCATCTACAAATATTCAACACCAAAACAGCCCTAGAATCGAACCAAAAATAAGAACAAACCTTAACCAAATAGGGTTCAACTTACATCGGCTAAAACTAACAACCCTTGGGACGAAATTAGGACACAATAATAGATAAACAATAAGACTAGATCGAACGACAATTCGCCTACCAACAAAAAAAATCGAACTTAACATATAAACCCTAGAAATTCAAAACAAACCCTAAGACAAAACTGTTGCAACAAGCCGAATAGCAAGACGCAACAATGATTGTAGTAAGATCAACAAACCTTATAGGATTATAAGATTTAGGGATCGATCGTGTTGGAAGAGAAGAGTAGGTCGCCAAAATCACCAAAATGAGAGAGTAGAACGAACCAAAAATAGTTATTCATGTGCACCGTGATGAATTCATTTTTTATGTTTTCTTCTAAAATGATTGCAAAGAATAATCTAAGTTATGTGATTTAATTGTTTATCGATGACAAATAAGTCAGAAAGATTAATACAATAATTTTCAAAGTTTATGTTTTTATTTAAATAAATCAAAGAATTTATAAAAATTGTTTACAAAATAAAAATATTAGTTGAATGAAAAGTGAGCTGATTTTCTCACTACCTTAAACAATAACCCTACTAGATGTTTATGTAACAACTAATCTATCTTTCGAAATAGGTTCGAGGACTTAGTTTTATAGAGAAGTAAATGTCCTCTTGAATGTATATTACGTTAATTGCAAGAGATAATTTTACTCTTTTGAAACATTCTCTTTTATAGGCAGTGATCGAGGTGGATGCCTGTAGACTTGTCAAGTTTTTAACTGTGTAGTACACTTACATGAAATGCTTCTATTCGTTCAATCTCTCTTTAGGGAAAAATATTGATAACTTTTCATTCTTTTATACAAACTCTTTTACTTACTTTTAACTTTTTTTATAAGTGTTTTTCTCCTTATCTTTTCGAAAAAGTTATCGCGTAAACATTTTGAGATACTTAGATATTTTCTTCAGAATAATGATCTTTGATGTTGAGGAGATCAAATGAGGGTCAGTGAGATATCGCCAAATCTCACTGACTTCATCATATTCTTTTGGTTTGGAGACTTCAATTTGAATACCGCTTTAGTAAGTGGAAATACTTATTTTTTGTCTCCTTTGAAGATAACTCTTTGAATGTTCATTCAACAACTAAATTTACACTTAAAATATGTTATGTTTGAATCTTTTCTTATTATTTAAGATTAAAATTAAATCTAAACATTTAATATTAATCTAAATATTTAAAATTAAATCTAATATTTAATTTTAATCTTAAATAACAAGAATATTGTGTGATGAATTCATTTTTATATCTTGGATATCATGCTTAATAGTTTAATCTAAACATCTAATTTTAATATGTTTGAATACCAAGAATATTTTGTTTAAACTGAAAAAAATAAAATAATAATGTAACATACAAAAGAGAAAACCGAAACCCTAACTTCTCTATTTTCCAATTGTTTTTTTTCCTGTTGTGACCTTATTCGATTGTGATTATTACAACCCTGAATATGTTCCCTATTACTTTATGATGGTTGTATACCCTGCTCACAAGATTTAAACTTTGGGTTAAATATTTTGCTATTAGGGTTTTCAACTATTCAAGGGTTTTTAGTTACCAGATTACTATTTACGTTGGGTTGTGCTGATTTGATAATTAACGATATTTATCTTTCACTTAGTTTACTTTCAACGACACTCTGTATTACAATTATTCTCATTTTAGGCTTTGTTGCTGCACGTTCGGTTCTGGTCTGGTGCAACAGTTCGTTATTGGATTATGATACTGGTTCGTGTTGGTTGGGGACACTAGTTTGACGGTCGCGTGATATGGTTCTAGTTTTGATGGGGGTAATGAGAGAGAGGGACAAAATAGGAGGGGGCATTGGAGCATAATGTTGGTCTTAAGTCAGTTTAAATACAGGACGGAATCACCATTGGTGCTGATGGTTTTCCTGTCCGAGTTGTTAGTGAAAAATATTCGATGTTTGACGATGAAACACCTAGTAAGCTGCTGGATCTGTCTCGTCTAAGGATCCTAATACCCGCTATGTTAACAAACCTGATCATGTAGAAAATCCGAAGTCTACCAATTTTGATGTTAATAGAGGGTTATTATTTGGTGATGACGAGGGTGCAAAAGGGGTAAAAGAGGTCTTGAAGAACACTGTTTCGTATACCAAGTTGGTCAAAGATATAACGAGTGGGAAAAGGGAAAATTTTCGTAAATTGCTAGCACCAGCTGGCAACGGGCATATGTAGCAGTTTCGATGGACTCGGTTCAAGTTGTACGTGAAAGGTTTAATAACTCAGTCAATGGCTATTTTTTGGGCAAGCGTTTGGCATACCCGATAATCGAAAACTATTTTACGAATACTTGGAGAAAGTTTGGATTTGTTATATCGATGATGAATTCTAATGGTCTATTTTTCTTCAACTGTAATTCTAATGATGGTATGGATGCAATGCTTGAGAGTGATCCATGGTTAATTCACAACGTGCCATTAATTCTGAAAAAATGGTCACCGGATGCAAATATTATGAAGGAGTATGTGTTTAATGTTCCACTTTAAGTCAAGCTTCATGATATTCCTATTACTGCATTTACGGAAGATAGTTTAAGTGCTATTGCAACTAAACTAGGCACCCCATAGATGCTAGATCTTTACACGTCCACTATGTGCATGCAATCTTATATGCACGAACCATGATTGAGGTAAGAGCTAATGCGTAGTTGAAACATTCCCTCGTGGTAACGGTTCTAAAATTCGATGGTGATAGGTACACTATGCACACTATTCGCATTGAGTATTAGTAGACACATCCACAATGCTTAAGTTGCAAAGTATGTGGTCATGTTATTAATGAGTGTCCTAAGAAACATGATATGGATGCAATTAAGAATATGAAAAGTACAAGGAATTTTGTTCATGGGGTAAAGATTGGTTCAAAGTCATAGATTTTTATAAACCTAAGGAAACCGAAAGAAACTAATGTAAAAATGATAATATGGTTCCTTCCACATCGAACTCATTTGTTGTATTGAGCTCTATGGTAGATGAGGAGGAAGGTGAGGGTCGTAAATCTTCTAGTTCGCATGATAAGAGTCAAGAGGAAGGTAATGGGAACAAGGATAACCATGCGAGTGCACTTATTGATTCATTTGGCAGTCCACATATTAAATCTCTAGTTGAAAAGATTAATAATCTAGAAAGTCAAATACTTTATGGGAGGCTTGTGCTATTGGGTGATGATGGGAAGCCGCTTCCTATGCAAAAGGAGGCTAATGTGACATTGGTCAGTGGACCTAATACTGTTATGAAAATGCAAGGGAAAGATTGGAATACGATGTTGATGATTTAGATGAAGAACAACCTGTTTTTGGAGATGTGTGGGATATCTGTATCCGCGGTAGAGTTAGGAAATAGTTTTAGTTTTGTCATTGACATTTTATTTTGGTAAATTCATAAGATAGTTTTGTCTCTGTTATGATATTGTTTGTTTGAAGCACAATTAGTGTGTTTTCGTTGCCTCTAATGGGCTGAGATGTGAGATCCCTTGCATCTTATGTACTTTAATGTTTTTTGAAGTAATATATTTACCGTGAAAACCTTTAACAAAAAAAATAATGAAAAATAAATAAATAAAAGCACAAAGTAAAATAATTGCATATTACGTGACCTAAGGAGTTTGAGTTTTTGACGTACTTAATTAGCTTAACGAGTGTCTTCGTAATCGTTTTCAACCATTTATCTATTCATCTTAAAATACGTATCTGGTGATGTTAACTCACCTCTCATGAGCATTAGACCACTTTAATGACAGTTCAAATAAGTTTATCTATTTACCCTGTATTAATACACCAAAGTGCACCGGCAATATATATGGACTAGCATGCTTGTCTGCAGGGGTGAAGCCATCAGCAGCAGTGGGGGGCGATAATGCCCCCAATCAAGCTCTTGCGGGTACACAAAATATATAAGAAAACAGTAAATTTGTGGAAAATATTCCAGTGCCCTCCCTTATAAAATTTGTATGCCCTTGTCGTTTTAAGCTTTCCAAAAACTTGAGTGCTCTCTAATGCAAAAAGTTTTTTTTCCCGATGGGTTTCCTGATCATAAAGAACGCAGAAAAGACGAATATAAGAATTGTAAAAGTAGGTGTGGGATGGTGGATAGTGGGCTAGTGGGAAAATATTATATAATATCTCTTTCTAAAATGTACATTACATTGGTATTTGGTAATATACACTAACTTGAGAAAATTGGGTTTTTTTATGGTTTGTGCTAATTTGAAGATTTCAAATTATGAAATATTACCATTGAACATTGTATTGTACATTTTATCTTTATTTTTTTAACCACGCATGTGATTTAGGGCCCGTTTGGTTTAGATAGATTTAGGATTAGGATCTAGATTTGAATTATGATTTGGATTTGAATTAAATTTTTTTGGTTTGTAAATGAGTTTTTGGTTTAAATTAAAAAAAAAATGTAAACAAAAAAGAAAATACGTAGTTATATATTACTCTTAAATCTACTTGGACTCACTTGAGAAAAAATAATAATACAATGCACAGGCCAAAATGAATTCAAATAAAAAGTGATACTTGAATGTCAGAAAGTTCACCAAATAGCAGAGGTTTTGTAGAATCTGGATCTGATGGTTTATAATACTATTTAAAAACCTATTTACATTAAACAAACAATGTTTTTTACTTTGAGTCCTAACCCCACAAACCAACACCCCATAACAAACGGCCCCTTAATTATAACTGAACCTTTTAGTTATGGTTTCAATATAATAATCCCATGTTTTTAGTTAAAATTTTAAGACCACAATAGCTAAACTATAAAAGTTTACGACATTTGATACCTTAAATTTTCTCCGATATTTGTATTTGATCTTAAGTGAACTATAAACTAGTTGAAATTTTATTTTATCGACACTTAAACTTATAATTACTTATAATTATTGTTAATTGCATAGTAGCATAGCAATTTTTTAGTCTTTAATTTTAACCGACCCAAAACTCGATTTATTTAAAATAATGTTAAAGAATAACATCTTCTAACATGTTTAACCCCTCGCTCAATGCCTTTCGGAGCATATTTTTTGGCTCCGTCACTCCTTGTCTCTGCGTATGGATGATAGATTATAAACCACTAGAGCCCACTAGCAATCAATACGTTTAATTTTTCAGCGGTTGACTGAAGGATACAAAACTTTCTACTTTTTCTATTAATTGCAAGTAGCCGCCTTTATGGACGAAAAAACATATACTATGTGTATATTTCATGTAATGAAGCTCGTAGTTTCGCTGAAACCGTGTTTCCAACAACTAACTTGACCCGTCATGAAGACTCTCAAACACATTTATAACTACAATACACGCATACATATTTTTCTCTTTCGGGGAAGCGGGGATATATATTCAGGGACGGAGCTAGGGGGGTTCCGCGGGTGCCCGGGAACCCTATGGATTTTTTCGATGCAGTGTTAATTTTTGAAAAAAACACCGATTTTTCTTAAATGCATTTTAAATGCACCCGGTCGTTCGAAATGTGTTTCTAGTATTATATATGGTTCAAAAGATTTTGTGCACCCGGTTATATTTGGTCGTGGCTCTGATTGATGAACGAGCTATAATCTTAAAGCTGACCCACTGAGCAAAAAAATATATATATAGTAAAAAAAAACTAAAATTGTATGATCTTAGTGCAAATTTAGTACGATTTAGCTTAATCCCCACTCGATAAAAGTGTGGCTCCATGCCTCCGCCACTCATAAACTTAATTGGTGATACTCTTTAGATTCTAATTAACTGTAGCTAGCTCATATTTATAACAATGTCCTTTCCAGCAAGTCATGAAGCAGGATCCTCCTTAGAGTTGTTGCAACCATGTCGTCAGTTTACGTTTTCAGAGATTCAGCTAGCTACCGAAAACTTTGATGAATCATTGGTAATCGGATGTGGGGGTTTTGGCAAAGTTTACAAAGGAACAATTATACATGGAGTGGGTAGTTTGACTGTGGCCATTAAAAGGCTGGAATCAACATCTAATCAAGGAGCAGTCGAGTTTTGGGCCGAAGTTGAGATGCTCACGAAGTTAAGGCACTGTCACTTGGTATCTTTGATTGGATATTGTAAAGATGGCCAAGAGATGATCCTCGTTTATGAATATATGCCTCGTGGAACACTTGAAGATCATCTCCACAAACATCTAAATTCTCTACCTTGGGTGAAACGCCTTAAAATATGCATAGGAGCTGCCCGTGGGTTAGACTATCTTCACACGGGTACAGGTATTCAGCATGGAATTATACATCGTGATGTCAAAAGCTCAAATATACTGCTAGATTACAGTTGGGCAGCTAAAATTTCAGACTTTGGGTTGTCCAAAATAGGTCGAACAAATCAGCCTTCCACTTATGTTAATACTATAGTGAAAGGTACGTTTGGATATCTAGATCCAAATTACTTTCACACGGGTAGGCTGACTCGAAAATCTGATGTGTATGCATTTGGGGTTGTACTATTTGAGGTCTTGTGTGGGAAAAGAGCAGTTGATAGAAGTCTAGACGAGGAGCAATGGGGTTTAGCAAGCTGGGCTCAAGACTCAATTAAAGAAGGTCGGCTAAAACAAATAGTAGATGCTAGTATAAGGGGGAGAATAGAAACAAAGTGTTTGAAGGAGTTTGCACAGCTAGCTGAGCGGTGTTTGCTTAACCATCCGAAGCAACGACCCACAATGGCTGAGGTTGTGGTTGGTCTAGAGTCTGTCCTAGCTTTACAGGAAAAATTCCGGAAAACATCACAGCCTGCAGGCATGACAATCTTTGGTAGAAAGGTACCGATGTTTGCCTTTCCATCCAATGGGGAAAACTCAGGTATAATGTTTTCTTCCACTATCTTCAAGTTTATCATATGCATTTTTAGTTGTATCTTATTTATTGAGCTTTCAACTGTAGGCGGACGTTTGAAATCCTTGGAATTATTCTTCGATACCCTTGACAGTGAAAACAAAGTATTGTACAAGTTTGATTCTGAAACTCTCAGCATTGCAACCGACTACTTTTCTGAAGTTAATGAAATTTTGAAACCTTTGGATAACATGTACAAGGTATCCCTGATCACATCTGTAACTAAAGAACATTTCATATTTTCCAATGTATGCTAAAACTTAACGTCCAACTTGATTTATATGTTCAGGGAAGGCTACCAAATCAACAAGATATTGCAATTGTTCGACCTTATGATAATAGCATGAATGTACAATTTATGAAAGAAGTGTCGATACTGGTAACAAATGAACATGAAAATTTGGTCAACTTACTCGGATATTGCATTGAAGGAACCAAAGTGCTTCTCGTGTATGAGTTTGCCTCAAATGAGAGCCTTGGCGACTTGCTGTGTGGTATAAATTTTTATTCTGAGATTTACATATCATATGAAGTTATTGAGAGGTTCAAGTATATCTTAACTTATATCAAACTTTTATTTGGTGATATGTGTTTGTAGATTCTACGTGTACTCATTTGGACTGGAATAAACGATACAAGATAATACTAGGTGTTGCCAGAGTACTTGTTTACCTTCACAAAGATGCTCCCCTTAAGATCATACATTGTAATGTAGAACCTGGAAATGTTCTTTTAGATAAAAGTTTGAACCCCAAGCTCTCGGAGTTTGGATGTGCAAGAGCAATCAACGGCACCAATTACATTGAAGACGATCACTGTTGTGGGACATAGTAAGTACATGCACTCCCGTATTTATATCTCTGTCCTTTGGTTTGTTGAAAACTTCAAATGTTTGTTCTATATTTACGTTGTCCATGAATACAACAAATTCAATCGGTTCAAAATATATGTTCCGGGAGTTTTTTGAAATGCAACTTGATATTTTAGATTTGGGAGTTAATTGAGCGATTATGCTTTAGATAAAAACATACTTGTTTTTTTATTATTTATTTATTTATTTATTTATTATTATTATTATTATTTTGGCTCAAATTCTAATACTTTGAAGTGTTGGTTCTGGCTTGATAGTTTTAGACACCGCAGAGGAATCATGGCACCGGAGTATATAGCAGAAAATATTTTGTCAACTAAGGTTGATGTCTTTAGTTTTGGTCTGTTGGTTTTGGAAACAATAAGTGGGCGCACATATCGCTTCATATATGACGCCAACGAGAACCTTGCAAAATATGTAAGCATGATTAGATTCTATCATAGTAGACACTTGTGCTTGTATTTCTACTAACTCAAATCAAATGCATCTCTCGAGTTCGCTTTCTTTCTACATCTATCTCTCAAACCTCACTCTGATATTATGTGGTATATAATCCAACTCAACACAATGTCAGCACACGAGTAGTAAAAACACAACACGCCAGTAGTGTATTGTTGAGGCTCTCAAGCCTACTCCACAAAACAAACATAAACTGGTAGTAACAGTAACTACGAGGATAAGAGAGTTAATTTTGAAATAACTAAACTTGTCCCATTTTTTCTAGCAAATGATTTAATTATGTTTATCAACATGTCAAACTTTTGCAGGCTTGGAGAAACTGGCTGAAAGGAACATCTTCAAGTATAATTGATTCCAGAATTGATGCTGCTTCAAGTTCAATGACAAGATTCATCCACATTGGCCTGTTGTGTATTCAAGATGACCCGGTTGATAGGCCAACGATGGAGGAAGTTGTTGACATGTTGCTCGCCGACTCGTCTGTTGAACTCCCTATCCTGAAAGTGCCAGCATGGATGATAGAAGATGATTCAGATGACTCAGATGATTCAAATGATCTAGATTACATAACTTCTATACATGATGATGACGATGATTTTCTTGCACTGCAGCATGATTATGATTTTTCTGCAGCTGGAGAGTTTATATTAGAGTTATGCCCCCGATAGAGTTTCACCACAACACAATGTACATCAACCATGTGGAGTAACTGTTGGTCAAAGTTATATAGTGAACATGGGTAGATAAACAGATACGAATTAAATATATACACCTGTTTTATATTTAAGGTACAATTCATTTTGAAAAGTTGAAACAACACGTCTTGCAGTAAAGTATCCGGCTATTTTTATGATATTTTGGTGTTTCTCAAACTTGAATCAATTAGAACCATGAAAAGTTGATACGGTTGTCCAAATACGTACATTGTAAATATTATTTGAGTTAACATCCTAACAAAGGTACCAACGACTGTTTTTCCAATATACAAAAGAATTTTGTGGTTTTTGACACATAATGACCACCTAAAAAACCATTCAAGACAAGTTGCTCACCATACATTATAAACATAAGAAACATAATTACCTGTGTAAATTGAGAAGAAAATAAATAAATAAATAAATAAATAAAAACATCTTAACCCAAAAAAATCATTGATTTTACACTCTTCATTGCCACTATATTCTCTTCGCATTCCCGTATGTATAACAACATGGAAACACTTTATTTGCCAGAATTTCCCAAGGAGATGAAGTTGCATCTCCAACGGTTATGACCGAGAGAAATGAGATCTGGACAGTGACATTTGAAACTATAGTGACTATTTTTAAATCGTCAAGACTCATAGATGCTTAGTTTGGCATTTTGATGGTCCTCCCGGGAAGACCTTCATTATCCATCCTAAAACTATTTCCAAGACCTACCAGAAAATAAAAATTTACATATAGTTGATGCATTTGGTGACGAGGTATAATGTGAGTATGACGGGAGGTGACCAAATGGGTGGGTTGGGTAACGGGTCGAAATGCTTATTTTTTAAGGGACAAGATATTTCTACCCCTCTATTTTTTATATTCTCACCCTCCTTATTTTTTTGCATTTTTTTTATTTTTTTTATTTTTATACTTTTGTTTATATCAAAAAACTATAAACCTGAAAATGCGGAATAGGAAATATAAAGTTTAATAAGTAAAACGCTTAAAACTGTCAAAAATACAAAACATAACCTGACAAAAAACAAAACTGTGTTGTACTGAAATAAATGAGGGACAAAAAAAATCTAAAGTACAAACCCTCTCTAGTATGGAGGGTAGGAATAGTACATCCCATTTTTTAATCCTTACCGGAATGACCAAAACTCTTTTTGTTGTTTGTTGAAATATTATTTTATAAAGCACGTCCAAATACAGGTACAAAAACATGTTATTTAGAAGATATTCTTACTTAATCTATACTGCTTAAAATAGAAGAATGAATCTCTCTCATCATGGTTTTAAAATTAAGACTTACAAAATACAAAACCTATTGTACAATACACAATGCATGATTGATGATCTTTCTCATCAATCTTAATTTTAAAACTTACAAGTCATAAAGCTTAATTTACAAATTACAAAGCACTATTAATGAGTTCAAGATATTTAATGTGGTCAATTAATTAACAGGTTAATAAATACAATTAATGGAGTTATTAAAACACCTCTTACACAAAAATGCAAATTATCAAGCATATTGTACAACCAACTTAAACACAATTCGTGCATTAAATGTCACTAATACAAATAATAAAACACATTATACAAATATTCAAGCCCGAACGGACAATGGGCCAAATGGGCCCGAGCCCGAACGGGTACAGTCAAAACGGGGTCGAGCCCGAAAGGGCACGGGCCAAACGGGGTCGAGCTCGAACAAGAACGGGCCAAACGGGCTCGAGCCTGAACGGGCACGGACTAAACAAAATTATTGATCCCCGTAAATTTGTTGTAAAAAAAGAACATAATAAACTAAAATACATGATTCACCGGAAAATTTTATTTCAGGGTACCCGCCGCCGCATCGCGCGGGTACCCTGCTAGTAGGTTTTATGTAGTTAAAGATTTTGTGTAAAACTACCCTTTAATCCACTTAATAGATTTTTTTTTTGCAAAAAATGGTGCTATTTTTATATTTGCAAGTAAAAATAGATTATCTTTTTAAAGCACTAGATATAGTGATTTGAGGTTATGCCATAATTTAGCGTCACGTCAGCGATACATCAGCTTTAATATTTCAGCTTTAACTAAAAAAACACCCTCTATCATAACACATCCATAAAATTACCTTTTAGGACCCACTTTGATTTAAATACTTTACAAACCACACACCTAAACAGGCTAACACTCTCCCGCAGTTGGAGCGGGAGGACATCAGACGCTTAGACTAGAGCGAAATTCTTCAAACATAGCAGATGGAAATCCTATCGTAAAAATGTCTGCATACTGATAACGTGGAGGAACATGTAGAACCCGAACTTGACCAGTAGCAACCAAGTTTCGAACAAAGTGAATATCAATCTCAATGTGCTTCGTACGCTAATGCTAAACCGGATTACAAGATAAGTAGACAGCACTAACATTATCAAAGTAGACAAGCGTAGCGGAAGACAAAGGGGTGTGCAACTCACAAAGTAAATTTCGTAACCAATAGTTTCAGCAACAGCATTGACAACACCACGATACTCTGCCTCTTCACTATAGCGAGAAAGCGTCGGTTGACGCTTAGAGGACCACGAGAGTAAGTTGTTGCCAAGAAATACACAATACCCAGAAATCGATCTCCTAGTGGTAGGACAACCAGCCCGATCCGCATCTAAATAAGCAACCAAAGATGTAGTAGAAGATGCAAACAACTGTAGCCCATAGTCTAATGTACCCCGAATATACCGCAAAATCCATTTAAGAGCCGAGAAATGAGGCTCTCGAGGATCATGCATATGAAGGCAAACTTGATGAACGGGCATAAGATATATTTGGGCGAGTAAAGGTGAGATACTAAAGAGAACTTGCAAGACTCCTATATAAAGTAGGATCAGATACCGGATCACCATCATCCGCCAGCCAGACTCAGTGTCAACAGGAGTCCGATTAGGATTACAAGAAGCCATATGTGCTCTCTCAAGAATCTCAACGACATATTTGCGCTGAGATAAGAATAACCCTGTAGAATCACTGCTAACAGAAATCCCAAAAAAATAATTAAGAGAACCGAGATCTGTCATGGAAAACTCCTTATGTAATGAACGAATGATCTGTTGTAACAAAGTCTCAAAGGAAGCAGTAAGTACAATATCATCAACATATAATAATAGATTAGCAGTATCCATCCCTGTCTGTATATAAATAATGATGAGTCACAACTACTATGATGAAACCCAACCCGAGTAATATAAGATGCAAATCGCTGAAACCAAGCTCTAGGGGCCTGCTTCAGTCCATACATAGACCGCTGTAAAAAAACACACATAATCAGGATGCTCGGAGTCCCGAAACCCGGGAGGCTGATACATATAAACTGTCTCGGATAAATCACCATGCAAGAAGGCATTCTTGGCATCAAGCTAATGAATCGACCAATGTCGAGAAGTAGCCAAACTCAGAACAGTCCGAATAGTACACGACTTAACCACCGGACTAAAGGTCTCATCTATATCAACCCCCTCTAATTGAATACTACCATTCGCCACAAGACAAGCCTTATAGCGATTAAGAGTGGCATCGGCCAAATATTTATGGCGAAAAAGCCACATACAACGGACAATGTTGGTTGGTGTCCGTGGGTCGAGGCACTAGAGTCCAAGTTCCATTCTTAATAAGTGCAGTGTATTCATCACGCATAGCATTTAGCCAATTTGGATCATTAAACGCACCACGATAAGATTTTTGTAATTTTGAAACTGAAGACACATGCATATTGAGTCGCTCAGTAGGACGATTAGTCCCGACATGATATCGTGTGACCATGGGATGAATCAAGACAGGGTTTGGGTTGTGAGCAGGTTCTGGAATAATTGGTGTTTGTGGTTAGGTGGCGGTGGGTGACAGAGTTGGTGTTTGTGCTACGGGTGGGGTTGAGGGTGGTGATGGATTTGGTGTGTGTTGTGGGGCTTCATCATGTTGGGTCGTATTGGGTTGTTCATGCGATGGGGTGGGACTGTGATTAATTGGTGTTGTGGGTTCAGGTGTAGGTTGAGGCACAGTTGGTTGTGTAATTGATGGAATGATGGGAGGAATTATATCAAGTGAGTCATCCAAAAAGTTGTAGGTGGGTGCTGACGGTGATTGAGATGAACCATATGGAAAGACAGTTTCATCAAAAGTAACATGGCGAGAAAGGATGATTTTATTGGTTTGTAAGTCAAGACCACGATATCCACGATGATTGGAAGCTTGGCACAAATAAATTGAGGGTGTGGCACGAGGTTCAAGTTTGTGATTAGGATATAAATGAGGGTAACATAAACACCCAAATGTGTGTAAAAGGCTATAATCGGGGTTGTGGCCAAACAGTCGGGTATAAGGGATCTCGTTGGCAATAGGAGTGGAGGGCAAGAAATTGATTAAATGAACAGCCATATTCAGAGCTTCAACCCAAAATGTTGGTGGAAGGTTGGCTTGAAAAAGAAAAGTTCGAATGAGATTATTGATGGTGCGAACCATTCATTTCGACTTGCCATTTTGTTGTGATGTTTTTGGGCATGAGAATGAAATTGAATGCCATTGTCAGCAAAGAGTTTATGGAGGCTACGGTTGTCAAATTCACCACCATGATCACACTGAAATGACCGAATTTCACACTTAAACTGAGTATGAACATAGTTATGAAATAATACAAACTTAGATAAAACATCAGATTTGTTGATTAAAGGATAAACCCAAACAAAACGCGAATAATGATCCAAGAACAATACATAATATTTAAAACCCGAAAGACTCGAAATAGGTGAAGTCCATACATCCGAGTGAATAATGTCAAAACAAGCATTAACGACAGTATCAGAACTAACAAATGGAAGCCTCACATGTTTGCCAAGCTGGCAAGCATGACAAAGCACGAGAGGTTTCTCTTTGTTACACGAAATTAAATTATTTGAAACATGACGATGTAACACTTCACTTCCTGGATAACCAAGACGTTGATGCCATGTTTGTTGACTGACAAGAAAGGCTTGAGGAATGGGAGATGGAGCCGTGACAGGGTAAAGATCGCCTGTGCTATCACATCGGAGAAGCACCCGCCGAGTCATGAAGTCTTTGGCAGAAAAACCAAACGCATCAAATTCAACGGTGCAATTGTTATCACGAACAAACTGACGAACAAAAATTAAATTTTTGACAATATGGGGAGTAATAAGGACATTATTTAGGTCAAGGGATTTAAAAGGAATTGGCAAAATTCTATGGCCCGTATTAGTGAAGTGTATAGAATGACCGTCACCAACCGAGATAGATAGATACATACACATATTAAAATTTTCACTAAGACTATTAACTGAATTATTGAGATGAGAACTCGCACTTGTATCCATATTCCACGTACCATTAGAAAAGTTCCGAAGTGTCTCGGTAGTAAACGCATGCAGCAAAGTGGTTGCATGTCTCGGGGCGAGTGTGGGTCCCCCGGACTCGGTAGAAACTGTTGTCAGGCTAGAATGAGCCTGTTGGGGCGAAGTCAAAATCTGAAAACCAGGAGGTGCAATTGGTCTGGTATATGGATGTTGACCAGTGGGTTAGGCCAGCATGGGGGTGGTATATGGCATTGGGCCAGATGGAGCAGCAGGGGTATAATTAAGGCCATAATTCATTGGGCCGAAAGGTTCTAGGTTTTGATGCAACATGGAAACGGGGTTAGCATTAGTGTAGAAAGCAGTAGGTGCAATTTGAGGTATAATAGATGACATATTATTTTGTTGGTGTACCCCACTCGAATTTCCCATATTACCTGAGACACCTAATCGTCCCAACAGTTTGACTAGTAAAGCATCAGTGTTGTCACTAGTCATGACGTGAGTATGATAGGGTTTACGTGATGATGACAGCAACCAAAACAAAACCTATTCGTGACCAAGCACGAATAACAAAACCAATGCGTGACCTAGCACGAAAAACACAAGATTTTCGTGTGAATTGATGACCTAGCACCAATCACCAACATGATAAATAAGAGTTCACAGAAGAAAAAAAAGTTAGGGTTCGGTATTAGGGTTTGTTTGTGGATCGTTATTTTGCTGTGATACCATGTAAGAGATACGTATTATTGAGAATGATTGATATTGATTGATTTGATTTCCTTGCCAGACACCCAAATACATCGTACAAATAAATATACATCTATAGAATATTCTAGACTCGGGCTTAGCCCGTTACACAAATACAAGATATATAAGGGCTAACAGATATGTTTATGAAGATTTAGTGTTAGTCGAGGAAGAAGGCTTTAAATTCGAATTCGTAACGAGATGCACATTCGTCATCTTGGCGAACCGATCGAGTAGATGTGGAGTATGCCACCAAGCCAGTCACAATAGGACTCGTTGTATGAATTCTCACCAAAGATTCAAAATGACGTGATGCATGATGTGTGTCATTAGTCATGTTTATTAATTTAGCGGATAGTTTAGTTATTAAGGTTGCAAATGTTGCTAAATTCTAGTTTGTTTGTAATTTAATTATTATAGCATCGATATCTTTTGTTTAGTATTTCTTCTTCATCTTCTAGTTATAAGTTCTCTATGAACTTAAAATCAAACTAATAAATATGACGAACTATCATTTTGTTTGGAATAAAAATATAAATATAAGAGAATATAAGGAAGATTTCATAAGGAATAATATATGAGTGAGGTTATTTTACAAACCAAAGAATCCTCACATACCAAGGGACACATCTCAACCATTGATTCAAATTTAATCAATGACTGAAATTAAAACACACTGTCCACTAAAAAAAACGCGGAGTGGCATATTAGTAAAATATACAACAAACATAAAACCCGCTCTAAACCCACATTTCTCACATTCAACGCATCTACCTAACACACTAAAAACATACACTACTCACACAAATACACCGATCAAAAACACAACGCAAAAATCATCAAAAACTATAAAACGCGCCGGAAAAAGAATACTTTCACCAGGGACATGTCCCCGGTAAAAGTAGATAGTAAATATTGACCTCAATAATTGACAGATCTTGTCGTCATAGTTAAAAAAAAAATCTCCTCCTCTCAACTCACCACTGCCACCACCACAGCACCACTAATACTTCACCACCACCACCACTGCTACTCTCACAGCCACACCACCACCACTACATTTTCTTCCCCACACTCGCACCACTGTGCACATCTCCTTTTCTCCCCTCTATCATTTAATTCTTTCTTCTCCTCATCTCGTTTCTTCCTTTCTCCCTCTCATTTAAAAAAACCCATGTGAGACCACACTGTTCACATCTCCTTTTTTGATAATGTGTTAATTTTTTATAATGTGTTAAATTTTGCAATATGTTAGTGTTAATTTTTGCATCATGTTAGTGTAATATGTTTTTATTTTTATTTTTATTTTTTATTTTTTGTTAATTTTTTTTTGGTGCAGTTGTTGTTGAGACCCGAAGCTGAGACCACAACACATTTGTGAATATGTTAGGTATATTTTTTGTGTTTATGTTTGTAGCGGGGACATGTCGCCGCCAAAAGTTTACAGTGATTTATTTGTTTTTTTGTATTTGCTTAGCTTCGTGTTGAGACCGAGACTGACTGTTGACACCGAGACCAAGCCGACTCCAATCGTGAACCACAGCCTTGACCATAACCTTGCATCAGTATGTTTATTTTTTGCATTTGTGTTTGGTTAATTACTTGCATCAGTTTGCGTTTGAAAAAAATGTATACTAGCATATGCTTAGGGGTGTTTGGATTGCTTATGCTTATGTTGCTGCAACAACAACAACAGAGGTGTTAGGTATTAGCTGCAGCAACCACATGGCCGGCCTTAGTACTAGATTAGTTTCGGTTTAAGCCCATGTGATAGTTTGATGCCGATAGATAAATAGAAGGCCTAGAGTTACACAAAATTTTGGACGTAGCAAAAAACCAGCACACTTATTGACGTAGCATGCTGCATACAGTTACACAAAATCAGCATATACAGTTATTGGTGTAGCAAATTTTGGACGATTTTTTTATTAAAAAAAAAAGCAGCGTGTTACGTGAATTAATAAGGTGATACGTTTCCATAAATCTTACTTATATATCTATTTTTCTTTTTGCTATCTTAGTATTATACTAGATAAAACAATAACAAAGTTAATTCTTCATGTCAAAAATATATATAAGTGGGCTTATGAGCTTATTTGTTATCGGTTTATATTTCGCAAGCTTCTATTTTCCAGCATATTTGGAGACTTGTGGGCTTATATAAGTATATTATGATATAATAAACTTATATAAGCCGAAAAATTGAATCTTATGATATATAAGCCGAAAAACAAATAAGCTTATAAGCTACAAATAAGCTCATAGTATTGTATGGTATTTGATTGTGTTGAACTGTTGTAAATGATTTTAGGACTTTAGTGACTAATTTCGGAAAGTCCCCGTCCGAAGTTAATCATCCCATAGAAAACCGTCGAAATTAATTTATTACAAATTAATTTCGGAAAGTCCCCTGTTTGGGATTGCTTTTTGAATGTTTTGTCTCATTTAGGATATGAATGCGTATAATTGATTTACTATTTGTGAAAATTTGTGATGTTTCCCTTTACTCCTACGAATATGTCTTTAATGCACATATTTAAATTGGGGAGTTGAGGAAATGCTGCCAAATTTTCTCAATAGTAAATTCAATTATAATATTCATATATGAGAACATTCAAAGAGTAGGTTAGGATTGCCTTCCATAGTTGGATTAGGTGAACAAAACGCACAACTGGTAATTCTACCTTTATGTGTTTACGTGTAGATTTTTTGTGAACATTTTAAGTCTATATAATTATTTGTTGCTTCATTAAAACGCAGTTATGCCAATTGATAAAAGTTGGGTCTCACTAGCACGTACCAGTAGAGATTTTTTAGTTGGTCTTAAAGCTTTCTGCGAGTATTGCGAGCCCTTAGTGAATATTGATGGGAATATAAAATGTCCCTGTGCTCGTTGTTTAAACCTACCCTGGATAAAGTGCGAATATTTGTTTGACCACATACACGCAAATGGCTGGGACCATAGTTATACGAAATGGTATAATCATAGTGAGTCGGATGCCCGAACAGTCGTACACAACACAAGACACCCTGGGATGAGTGACATGGCTGAGTTCCTTCATGATATTGGTCCGAATAACGAACCAGATGATCCAACTCAATGAAATATTGGTGAGACAAGTAACGACGCACTTCCTCAACGTAATGAGTGTGAGGTGTTACTTGCCACTGCCAACGAAAAACTATACCCAGGCTGTGAGTGGATGTCTTCATTAGACTTTATGGAAAATATTACGCACATCAAGGTCAAAGGTTAAGTGACTGACACCACATTTAATGAGTTTCTAACTTTATTCAAGGAAGTTTTCCCGCCCGTTCTAGGATACAACATGCCATCGTCGTACTATAAAATAAAGAAGACATTTAAAACTATCGGGTTAGGATATGAATCGATACATGCTTGTGTAAATGATTGCTTTTTATATCGGGGGGCGGGTAACGAAGATTTGCAGACTTGTCTGATCTGCGGCGCTAGTAGATGGAAAGAAAAGAACACACTAGGGAAGAAAGTTCCTAACAAGGTGTTGCGTTACTTTCCTATCATTCCTAGACTACAAAGTTTGTACAAGTCTAAACACACTGCAAAACATATGACTTGGCATGCGTCTGGGAAGTCTAGGGAGAACGGTAAGATGCAACACCTGGTTGATGGTCAAGCATGGAAGAAATTTGACATCAAGTATTCGAAGGAATTTGCTAAAGAAAAAAGAAACGTCCGGTTAGGGTTGGTTGTTGATGGTTTCAATCCGTACGGCAACCTTAGTCAGTCATACAGCATGTGGCCGATCATATTAACCACATACAATACGCCTCCCTGGATATGTATGAGAGAGACTTCTGTTATGTTGACATTGTTAAATCCGGGCCCCAAATCACTAGGGAAGGATATTGATATTTACCTGAGGCATTTGATTGATGACCTAAAGACTTTATGGAAAGATAGATTCATGACTAAAGATGCTGTTACAGGCACCGAATTTTGTATGAAAGCAGCGATTTTATGAACTATCAATGACTTTCCCGCTCGAAGTAGTTTATCTAGGTGGAGTGGGCAAGGTTACAAGGCATGTCCAACATGTAATGTAGACACTCCAGCTATGCGCGTGTTAAACAAAACCGCTTATGTTGGTCACAGAAGATTCTTAAGCACGACCAATAAATGGCGGAACGAAAGAGCATTCTATACAAAGGTAGATATCTGAGACCCTCCTAGAAAAATTACCAGTGATGACATCTTGGATCAACTAAGAAGATTGCCTAAACGTCTCCCGGGGAAACATCCAAGATATGGGGTGCGAAACAAAAGCGTGATCCGATCGCAATTGAATTGAAAAAATATTTGTTTTCTACGAGCTAGAGTATTGGTCTTTTCTTACACTAAAACACAATTTAGATGTCATACATATCGAAAAAAATGTGTGTGTGAGTGTGTTGGGTACTTTTTTAATGAATGACAAATCAAAAGACACCAACAAGGCAAGACAAGACTTACAAAATTTGAATATTCGTACTGACTTGTGGCTCGTCAACAAAGGAAACGGGAAGTGCTCTAAGCCTCATCCTACGTACTCTTTCACAACCGAAGAAAGAAAACTTTTTTGTCAATTCATTAAAGGTATGCGTTTTATTTGAAAATTTCTTTGTTCCAATTAATTTGCGTATTCATTTCGACAACTTATTCTCATATCCTGATTTTTTTTCTTAATTCATCAAAGGTGTTAAACTACCTGATGGGTTTAGATCTAACTTCAAGCATAAAGTGACCGACAATGATAGCAACATAACAGGCTTGAAGGCTCATGACTGTCACATAATGATGCAACGGTTGCTTCCTGCTGGACTTCAAAATTACTTGAAGGACCAAACCACCTCAACACCAATAATCGAGCTTTGTTCATTCTTCAAACAAATATGCGCTCGAACTTTGATGGTGGATGACATGTTGAAAGCTAGAGAACAACTCATCAATATTTTGTGCAGTTTCGAGCAAATATATCCTCCAGCTTTTTTTGACATTATGATTCACTTGATTATAAAACGTGATCCTGATCACGAATTGAATTGGAAAAAAATATTTGTTTTCTACGAGCTAGAGTATTGGTCTTTTCTTACACTAAAACACAATTTAGATGTCATGCATATCGAAAAAAAAATGTGTGTGAGAGTGTGTTGGGTACTTTGTTAATGAATGACAAATCAAAAGACACCAACAAGGCAAGACAAGACTTACAAAATTTGAATATTCATACTGACTTGTGGCTCGTCAACAAAGGAAACGGGAAGTGCTCTAAGCCTCATCCTACGTACTCTTTCACAACCGAAGAAAGAAAACTTTTTTGTCAATTCATTAAAGGTACGCGTTTTATTTGAAAATTTCTTTGTTCCAATTAATTTGCGTATTCATTTCGACAACTTATTCTCATATCCTGATTTTTTTTCTTAATTCATCAAAGGTGTTAAACTACCTGATGGGTTTAGATCTAACTTCAAGCATAAAGTGACCGACAATGATAGCAACATAACAGGCTTGAAGGCTCATGACTGTCACATAATTATGCAACGGTTGCTTCCTGCTGGACTTCAAAATTACTTGAAGGACCAAACCACCGCAACACCAATAATCGAGCTTTGTTCATTCTTCAAACAAATATGCGCTCGAACTTTGATGGTGGATGACATGTTGAAAGCTAGAGAACAACTGATCAATATTTTGTGCAGTTTCGAGCAAATATATCCTCCAACTTTTTTTGACATTATGATTCACTTGATTATTCATCTACCAGAAGAGGCTATTGAAGGCGGTCCTGTTTACATGAGGTGGATGTATCCATTTGAAAGATACATGAAAAAGCTCAAAAATATGTGAAATAAAGCTAAGCCTGAAGGTTCAATAGCGGAGAGTTATATTGCTGATGAAGCATTAAATTTCTGTTTGCATTATTTTCGGGGTGTTGAGACGAGATTTAATCGTCCTGACCGGAATGAGGACGGTCCAAGCCCAACAAGTCGATTTGAGGTGTTTTGATCAGTCTGCAAAAAAATAATGGTAAATTATCATTAGTTCGGTTTCAAGGAGACACAATGAAGCAAGTAGTATGGTACGTACTACACAACAGTCATGAAATCGACCCGTACATGAACGAGTACAAGAGGTACGCATTTTATTTCAAAATTTGTTTCACGTAAGTTGTTATTCGACAACTTATTCTAATATCATGAACATTTACAGGGCATTTCCTGGCAGTGACTTGCAAGAAGGATTTCCTCGCTGGTTTGAGATAAAGGTAGACTTATTGTATGTATTACCCTGTAAAAATAACGACTATTACTCATCTCTATCTATTCTTAACTTTTTCATAGATTCGTGAATTAAAAGTAAAGAAGGGCCCAAGTTGTACCGCCGAGTTATTCGCTTTGGCTTGTGGACCATCATGTATACTGATCTCAGTCAACTCTTACGTAGTCAACGGTGTGAAGTTTATCGTACACGACCGTGATTTACGTCGTTCAACTCAAAACAGCGGAAATTCAACTCCTAACCCTGATGGAGGAATGCATTATGGCCATCTTGAAGAAAATCTCGAGTTTTCATATATTTCATTCAATGTTGTGTTGTTCAAAGTTAAATGGTTCGACACTAATAACAGTAATCGCGTAAAATGTTGTACCTATAGAAACAACATTACGCAAATTATAACCGATCGTGTATCGTTTCAAAATGAACCATTCATTCTTGCAACGCAAGCAACACAAGTCTTTTACCTTGATTTCCCAGGTAAACGTGGTAATTGGAAGGCCGTCCAAGATTCTTGTCATCGAAAGATTTGGAACCCGGATATCATTATGGTAGAAGACAATCAGGATGTTGTACATGACAACAACTCATCACATATCACACTCTCTGCTGAGTTGGATCAGTTGGATTATAACATTATAAATATAGATGTTCAACCAACGGATGTTGAGGCACCACCACCAATTATCACTATTGTGGAAGACGAAGATGATATTGATTATGATGATCACGTTCCTCATGATTTAGCATCTGATGATGATGATGACCACGAGAATGAAGATGATGAAGATGACAGTACTAATAATGTTTAATTTTATGTTGATGATGTGGGAGATTAATCTCAAATTGTAATTTGTAGAACAACACTTAATTATCTGAATGAAATTGAGTGGTTAAATGTGTTTATTTGTTTGTTTGTTTATTTATTTATTTATTAATTTATTTATTATAATTATCTTGTTGATATATACTGTTAAATGTGTTTATTTATTTATTTATTTATTTAATTAATTATATGTATGTTTCTTCACTAATTTCTATGTTCGTTTAACAGATGGCAGATGTTGTAGCTAGGTCTCACGATGGCGATGGAGGTAATTCGCCACCTCGTGGTCCCTCGAGGAGGATAGGCACCAATTGCCAGCGTAAGAATTTCTGAATTATTTTTAACTAAACTGTATTTGATTACATGTTATTTTAAATTGATAACTTGTTATTTTATGTCATCATCACTTGAATTTGATTACTTGTAGGCTCTAAATCCAAAGCTGCCAACCCAAATGCCAAAATTGGGAAAGGTGGGAAGGTGGTGCGTGGTCCCACTAAAGTCACGGCACTCAAGGCGAGGGAGGCATTGGATCGTCGTCCTGTGTCGATCGATTTTCGGGTCAACCAGGAGGGGTTTTATACAAATGTGGGCCCTCACGCTTCTTGGTTCTCCAACTATGTTGGGGAGGTGTTACGGGACTGGATTCCCATGTTTTACGATTCATGGGCTAAGGTTCCCGAAACGGCAAAGGCCAACATCCATGAGCATCTACACGTAAGTTTTTTTAACCTTTATTTTTTTAATTATTGTGTTTCTTTATTCAAACTTCTTTGTTTATTTAAATTTGTATATTTTTTTTATTTATATTTTATTGCAGCACTACTTTGATCTCGACCCACACATTGCTAGCCCGAATGGAGACAATATTGTTGAGAGTATCGAGTATTATCTCCAAAAACAATACGATGACAACAAATATAGATACAAAAAAGATCACTTTACGGCAGCAGTTGGGGTGGAGAAAATTGAGGAGATCAAAAGACAGCGTCCATCGAACAAGACGCAAGAGGATTGGGATGCTAGAGGTGTGGGGGCCCAGTTGGTTTCTCGGCTTCCCACTAATTTTTTGTAAATCCTATGAATAATAATAATAATAATAATAATAATAACTTTCTATGGCTATTATTCGGTTTCATTGTCCCTTTGCTGGTTTAAGTGGTTGTCAAGACGGTAGTGGGAATGGGCTTACCAAAACCTCGTTGATTTCTCATCTTCGTGATCGTCATTTCAATGAGGATGCGCTAGCCACCACCAAACTTTCTTTGGCCACTAATCTGGTTGTTTTTTAGGCTGCTGAGGTTACGTTGAAACGTATGGGTCTTTGGTTGTGTGGGGTTTGTTTCAAGACGCATACCCTTCGATCTAAATGTCGGCATGGATCTGATTCTGTACCACCCCCCGATTGCGGTGATGGTGTTGTTAGATTTGTGTTATTTGATCTCGCTAAGCCCCAAGTTCCCTCTTCTGTTCAGCTCGCTTGTGATGAAGATTTGGTTTTGGAAAAGCACTCTAGTTTTGATTTACGCTTACTTGACACCTTGCTCGCTAAAGGGTTGCACACTGTCAAATCCATCCCTCCAAAGTGCCGTTTGGGATTCTCTCGTGTTTTGAAAGGAGCTTTTGATAAGGTGATCTGCACACCTGAATACATTTCTTGTTGGGTTAGCCTGTTAGCCTTGCCTCTTTGTCTCCTTAAAACCTTTTGCCCAAGGAGTAACATGGAGTGTAGGTCTGCTACTAAGCGCCAACGTCAAGAAGAATATATCGCTAATGCCATTGGTCTTGGGTGCCTGGTGGTAGTTTGCAACTTGTTAGAGAGGTTTTAGCTGAACCCTCCCCTACTTGGTCTAATATTGAGGAGGAAAACCTGGAGTTGGGTGAGCGTAATGTCAAGAAATGTAGGAGAAAGATTTGTGATGGTCATTATACTCTTTGTCTCGGAGTTCTTTCTTCTTTAGGTGTTGCTCCTTACAATGATACTACCCTTGAGGACCTTAAGGCTAAGCATCCCTTCAAGTCTGCTCCTTCACTGCCTGATATACCTATCGATCATCATAACCTCATTGCATCTCCTGTTGTGGTTCTTGACATGATTAAGAGTTTCCCCGTGGCATCCTGTGGTCGAGATGGTTTACGCCGCCCACACCTATTGGATACTTTTTAGCGGTGCTGCTGTGTCTATATCTGATGAGTTAATCAACTCCATCACCCAGGTGGTAAATCTTTTTCTTGATGGTAAGTGTCCTAAGGCTTTGGGCGAGTATATTGCCAGTGCTCCTCTCACACCGCTGATCAAACCAGGTGGTAGTATCCGTCCTATTGCGGTGGGGACTGTCTGGAGGCGTTTAGTCTCCAAGGTGGGAGCTTCTATGATTGGCCACTCTTTAGATGAATACTTGAATGATCTACAGTTCGGAGTTAGGGTTTCTGGAGGAGGGGAGGCCATTCTCCATGCCGTGAATCGGCTTGTTGAAGACCGTGGTAATGATGTGGGTCTTTCGATGTTGTTGGTGGATTTCAAAAACGCCTTCTCACGGTGGACCGTGAGGTTATGCTACAAGAGGTTCGCCTCCATTGTCCTGCCATATCACGTTGGGTTGAATTCTGCTACTCCAGCCCAGCCAGATTATACTATGGGGAACACACTTTATGGTCACACCAAGGCGTGCAACAAGGTGATCCTCTTGGACCTTTCCTTTTTGCGTTGGTGCTACATCCTTTGGCTCGCAAGATCAAAGACTCTTTTTCTCTCCCCTTTCAAGCTTGGTACCTAGATGATGGTACGATCATTGGAGATACTCTGCTTGTTGGGAAGGCCTTGGAGCTCATTATGATAGATGGACCTCGTTATGGTTTGCACCTCAACGTCGATAAAACTGAGGTTTTTTGGCCAAGGGAAGACCCTAGAAGCAGACTCGAAGGTGTTTTCCCTCCTAATATTGCCCGGCCCCTGCATGGCATGAAATTGTTGGGTGGGCCTGTTGGCGTAGATCTTGAGTTTAGTAGTAAGCTTGTTTTGAAACGAGTGTCTAAAACCATTGAACTTATGGACGCTGTTGCTAAGCTTAATGATCCCCAATGTGAGTTGCTGCTTCTCCGTGCATGTGCTGGCATTTCCAAGCTGTATTTCTCTATGCGCACATGTTCCCCCCGTGTCTTTGAACGTGCTCAGATTTCATTCGATGAAGCACTTCGCTCCTCTTTGGAGCGAATTGTCACTGCCTCTGGGCCCGGGTTTGGAAATTGGCAATGGAGACTGGCCACTCTTCCCTTTGAATTTGGGGGGCTTGGCGTTTACGCTGCTGGCGATGTTTTGAACTATGCCTTCCTTGTTTCTAGACTCCAATCGGCCAGCCTACTGGTGAACTTCTTGGATCTGGTATTGGTGCTAATGTATCTTCCTTTGATGATGCCCTACATGTTTTTAACGAGAAAATGGAGACCGACCTTTTGGGTAGTTCTTGTGAAATTGCTGCCCCTAAACTCATGAAGAAATTGGCGGATTTATATTTATACGTGTCACCAAAGAGGCTGAATCCACCTTCCTTATCTGCCGCACAGATGGCCCTATGGAGATCGCAAATGGAAGACCATACTTCAGAATGGCTCAGAGTGGTCCCGATAGGGGGCTGGGAGACTATGAATGCCGAACTTCTGAGATGTGTATTATGTTATCGGCTAGGCGTTCCCCTCTTCTCGGTTCGGATGTCGTGTTCATCTTGCTCCAAGGTTTTCACAGGGATATATTACGGGGACCATCTTTGTATCATGTGCTGGTACTGTTGGTATTAAACATCGGCACAACATAGTGCGTGACACTTTGATTGATATCTGTTCTCGATTGGGGGTCTCAGCTCGTAAAGAGGTTGACATCGGATTGGGTGGAGATAGGGAGCAAGTCTTCGGCCAGCGGATATCTTGCTCTATTCTTGGGATGGTGGGCGGGCGTATGTGTCGATTTGACCGGTCGTCCCCTCACACAAACTAGTATGATGGAATTTGTGCGGTCGTGCGATGATTGGCGCGCAAGCGTAAAGCGCTCAAATACGAGCCAAATGTACGACATTGGATATGGGTTCACCTTTCTCATTGTCCTCCTTAGGAGAACTTGACCTTACTTAAGCAGATCCGGAAGTTCTCTATAACTCAAGACATTGGAGCGCGCGCGGCTGCTCATATCTTTAGTAGGATTAGTTTTGCTATTGCTAGAGGAGTGGGGGCCCAGTTAGTTTCTCGGCTCCCCACTAATTTCTTGTAATTTCCTATGTTTTTCTAATGAAGTGATGTTTTTATAAAAAAAATAATAATAAAAAAAAAAAATAATAATAATAATAATAATAATAATAATAATAATAATAATAATAATAATAATAATAATTCATTTATATATTAGTTTTTATAATTTAAAATCACTTGAGTTCAAATTTTACAAACCCCAAAAGCGTAAGATATCGAGGTCAACCGACAAAACCGCATGGCGAACACGAGTTCTAGCCTTCACGGATCTCTGTCGTTAGTTGCTATTCGCCATAACTTTGTAAGAAACTATTTAGTCATTATTTATTTATATATATATATATATATATATATATATATATATATATATATATATATATATATATATATATATATATATATATATATATATATATATATATATATATATACATGGTGTTGGGTGTTAATGGTTATTGATTTTATTTGTAGCGGTTGAGCGGCTTGGCGGTAGGTTGAAGAAGACTTGATAGAGCTTATACGTTGGAACCATATGAGGCGTGTCTTTGAGTCCCGTTATCTGAGACTAGATATGTAAGTATAATTTATTTTCAAAGTCACCCATTTTGATGAAATATAATGCATCACGACTTATATATTACTTTTCTTGTTTTTTTGTAACTAAACATAACGAGATGATATGGATGCGCGAAGAGAGCACCTCCGATGGGACCCGCATGACTGACCGCAAGATTCTGCGTACCGTGATTGGTGGTAAGCAGCGCGGTCATATTCCTGGTGTAGGTCAAGTCTTACCCGGCGGTGGAGTGAAGAAGACCTTTAGCGCCTCCCGACCTCGTGATGAAGCGGACGTGTCTCCTGCGCGAAAGCGTCAGGCAAGAACCGAGGAGCTCGCTACACAGAGGACTCAGATGGAGCAGGTCATGGATTTTGTGAGGTCATTCCTGGGTTGGCAGGAGAGACTACAGTCCGCCCCGGGATCAAGTTCTACTCCACCATGTGGGTCGAGATCTGGTGCTACTCCAGATGGTGGGTCGGGATCTGGTGCTACTCCATCCAGTGAGTCTAGAGATACCGGGACGGGAGTGGGGGTAGCCGGGTTTGAGATGCCGATTTATGTTAGTTTAACACGTTTTGGATTTGTTTGTAGAGAATAACATGGATTATTATGTCGTTTATGTGCATTATGTGCTAGAATTCCCGCTAAATAGATTCTACGTATAGTTTTGGACCATTTGCGAATAGGTAGCTTATGTATAGTTTTGTAGATGATCATGCGTTAACGGTTTAGGAACCGTTTTGGCGATTTTGGAAACAGATAACTATGTTAGCGATTGATGGGTATATATGATATTATGTTTAGCGAATTTGTGTTGTTGTAGCATAAAACAGTTTCTGAAAACAGGTTGTGACATTGTAGATTTTTTCCGGAAAAATTCCAGAAAAAATCTGGAAATTACCCATTTTGCAGCAATTTTCTGCAAAATGGGTCAGATCCTTTCCCCGGGGACATGTCCCCGGAGAAAGTGTAAAAGCTAATTTCATATTACTACTTTCCCCGGGGACATTTCCCCGGCAAAATCGGAAACACAACAGTAGCGTGTAGTTTTTGCATGGGACAAGTCCCGGCGAATTTGCTCAACAGTGGTATTCAACTACGGGGACATGTCCCCGCAAAAAGTGCCGTCGGACTAATAACGTAATTAGGTAATTAAATTAATGTTCAAAAACAATTTTCCCCAGGGACGTGTCCCCGGCAAAAATAGATGCCACGTCAGACATGTTTGACCGGTGACAAATGGCTGCGGGACCCACATGTCCCCGGGAAAGGTGGTCACTAGTCCCCGGGGAAAGTTTTCCCAAGAGGGTATTACCGGGGGACTTTCGCCGGGGACATGTCCCCGGGGAAAGGTTTCGCAGGGGACTTGTCCCCGGCGAAAGCCCTGATATTTCCCCTACGAAAGCCACGATTGTTGTAGTGTATGAGTTTGCACCAACTGCTAGGCTTGACGACTTGCTGTTTGGTATAAAAGTTCATTTTTAAATATACAGCTCATATGCTACAACTAGGGTTGTAAACGAGTCGAATCCCGTCGAACTTTGACAGAATTCGACTTGACTCGACATTATTATGTTCGGCTCGAGCATAGCTCGATAGCTAAACGAGCCTTCGTAAGGTAAGCTCTAGCTCGGCTCGAGAAAATTTGAATCCGGCTTGAGCTTGGCTAGAAATGCTCGATTTATATGCAATGTTGTTCTTTTTAAGCCGACTATAGTTGAAATATAAGATAAGATTTGAATACGGCTCCAAAATCTCGATAAAATTTTATATAAATGTATCTATGTTTAGTTTATTTACATGTAACCCCTTAAAATATATATAAAATATAATATATATATCTTGAAAGCTCGGAAAGCTCGACAATATCTCGAGTCAAGCCTATATAAGCTCGAGCTCGACTTGTTAAATATTTTGAGCTTATTTATTATTGGGCTCGAGCTCGACTAGATAGCTCGTTAATTAAAGCTCGGCACGAATGAACTCGAGTCGAGTTCAAGCTACTAGAAAAAAGCTCGACTAGTTAACAACCCTAGCAACAACTACACATGCAACATATTTTTCTGGCTCTATTGGCATTGCCTCTGATTTACGTTAATTTCACAAATTATATTAAATGACAAACATTTATCTGGTGATATGTGTTTGTAGGTTCTACAGGTAATCTTTTGGACTGGAATAAACGGTACAAGATAATACTAGGTGTTGCCAGGGTACTTGTTTACCTTCACAAACATGCTCCCCTTGAAATCATACATTTTGATGTAAGAATTGAAAACGTTCTTTTAGATAAAAGTTTGAACCCCAAGCTCTCGGGTTTTGGGTGGGCAACAGCAATCAACGGCACTAATTACATTGAAGACGATCATTCTTTGAAATTGTAAGTACATACACTTCCATTTTTTATCTCGTGTTCCTTTGATTTAAAAATAAAATCAAATGTTTGTTCTAAGATATAGATTGTCCATCAAATTCACCAAATTAAGTAGGAGTTTATTATTCTTTAATAGTCTTTGTTCAATATGTTTCGGGAGTTTTATGAAATGCCAGATGAGAATTTAAATATACGAGTAAATTTAGTGATCTTCAGATACAGTTTTAAGTAACATGCATGTTTCTGGGTCAAATTCTACTACTTTGATCGAATTATTTGTTCTGGCTAATAATTGTATATGTGGCAGCGGATCCATGGCACTAGAGTATAGAAGAGAAAAAATTGTGTCAAATAAGGTTGATGTCTTTAGTTTTGGTGTATTGGTTTTGGAGATGATATGTGGGGACGGAACATGTGACTACCTCAACGGGAATCCTTGTTATGAAGTAAGTATAGTTGGCTATTATCATAGCAGACTCGTTCTGGTATTTGAACATTTTCAAATCACTTATCTCTCGGGTTGGCTTTCAACCTGTTGTGCTACATGTTCTTCTCAAATTTCACTACTGATAATATTTGATGCAATCACCCAACTTAGCACATGTAGTAAAGTTTAATCTAACCAAAAGAAAAACGCAAGGCTCCAATGTTTTGCTCCCTCTGTTTCATAATAAAATTATGTATGTGACACACATATTTAGAAATGTGTAATCATCGCATCTTCAACCAATAAGATGTCAATTATACTGTATAGAAATTTATTTATCTGGTAAAGTTTATAAGTGGACACATAAAACAGTAAGGTGAACACTTATTATGGGATAAAAAGAGTAAACCAGTACTATCGGTATATGGAAAAAGAACAGACTTAGATTAAGATACATAAACATGACTTTATTTGTTTGAGGCAAATGATGGAATTATGTTTATTAACATGTATAGGTTTGCAGAGATTGGATGAAAGGAACACCTTCAAATATAATTGATCCCAGAATCAACGTCGATTCAAGTTCCCTGACAAGATTCATCCAGATTGGCTTGTTGTGTATTCAACAAGATGCAGCAGATAGGCCAACAATGGAGCAAGTTGTTGACATGTTGCTTGAAAACTCATATGTTGCTCTCCTTATCCCGAAAGTTCCAACATGGGTGATAGAAGACGATTATGATTCTGTTTCAGTCGAGGGTACCCGGAGTTGGTCTCCCATTAATACTTCACCTTGAATCACCTTCTCTCTATGATCCTCGCTGCTTACTGTTTGCACTAGGGTCGGCCCCCGATAGTGTATTATTGGATGTCATAAGTCCAAATGCCCTCATATTTCTAAGTTTCATTAAGACAATTATACATGTATTATTATCAGACATCTATTCAACCAATAAGGTTGAATACATAGGATAGATGACCTGTTGGATCGATGTACTCTAACCAAACTAACTTAAATAGCTTGTTAAGGGTTTAATAACCTCGGATAAATCCTAAGTTATTAACAATGAAACACTGAGCAAACTCTATTAAGTATGCTGAATTTACTTAACAAAGCTAAGAAGAATATAACTTTAACTTTCAACGATTTTATTAATAACTCTAAATCTGCTTGTTATGCAGATTCTTAAACAGCTCTAAAACACTAATATCGAACTCTCTAAAACTCTAATAATGATCGTACTTTAGGATTCTAAAACCACATATCTCTAATGCCAATCTAGGGGTCCTTTTATAGGCTCAAGGATAACCCTAATCGGTTTACATTTCTTATCCTTGTACGTCAAGTAAACTATACTTAGAAAGTTCTAGATAAACATTACTTTCCATCTATTAATCAATTACAACCGACTTTAAGCTTTACAGTACTTTGACTTTTACTTAGCAGTACTTTGACTTTTACAGTACTTTGTCTTTCTGCAGTACTTTATCAATCTTCAGCACTTTGACTTTCTGTATCCCAACAATCCTCCCCTAACTTGAATTCTACTTGCATGACTTCAAGTTCCTTTGTATATTCATCTTTAACATCTTTGTCCTCAAAGAGGGATTGTGTCTTTATCTTCAAATTTTATCTTTGTAGATTATGTGCTTATATCATCATCAAAGTAGTCTTTATCTGTGTAATTCTTTTCAGCAACAATCAGCAAGCTCCATCTTCTCAGCTACTCAGCAACATATGACAATTTGTACATTAATTCAGTTAAGTTTCAGTCTATTCTCATCACTTTCAGGTGTGTAAACTCCTGTGAGAGGTGAATCATTGAAATTTAATGGATTTTGATGTCTCTTTACCAAAGCCATTAACTCTGGAGTAGCCAAGTGTTTTGGTGTGTAAGACCATGGTACATTGATAACCATATGATTTTTAGCAAATCATCAGCTATCAACATATTTGATTTGTCTTTACCAAAATCTGTACCCTTTTGAACTAGTTAGTTCTTTCATCAATGGTGAACTAATTACCATATAATGGTTTTTCCACAGCCTTTACCACAAGCCATTTTCTTGTGGGCTAGCCAACTCTTTACATTACTGATATGGTGAGTTGATTACCATACAACTTATTAGCAAGTTGTCAACTATAAAACGGATTTGAGATATCTTTACCAGAGCCGTTTGCTCATGGATTACCCAATCCTTTTGTAACCATGGTGGATTGATAACCTATTGGTGTTACCATCTCAAAAACCATTTATTTTGTTTAACCTTTGTTTCAAAATATTTGTCACTTAACAAAAGTTTTTCAAAATCATTAACTGGTTTAAAGCTGCAAGCAGTACTTTGATGAAAGTACTGTTTGATCAGCAGTACTTTGAATAAAGTACTGATTTAAAAAAAATAATTTATTCAATTAAGATTCATACCAGTTATTCATCGTCATCAGCCGTAGTAGTCCATCTGATAAACAATTTGATGACCATTAGAGCAGTTTCATTATCTTCTTCAACTTCCATTCCATGCTCTAGCATTCTCCTCATAAAATCTGATGTAAGTGGATATCTGCTGTCTGCTAACATGTGAATCATTGTCCCATCTTCTAGCTCTAGAACATGTATTCCAGATTCTTCAAAGAATCTCCAGCTGATAATCTCCCAATCTTCTTGATTTTTCCAAATCTCAGCAGTGCTTTGTTCTTCAGTTTCCCAAATAGTTGTGAGATCTCCAAGCAAGACTAAACCAACTCCTTCTGATGGATTGTGTTCAAAATAATCTCGCACCAAATGATATAGATGAAGTAAATCCACTCTATCTATTATGTTCAATAGATCCCATAGCATATTGAACACCCTAAAGCTTCCATCTTCTTTGTGAAACATCAGATAACTTCCATCCTTTGATTTTACAACTTCAAAAGTAGTTATTGGAGACTTGTTCATCTTCATTTCAGCATCATCTTTAGAATACTCAAATTCTACTACTCTTGAGTAATTCCTTAGCTCATCACCAGTATCAGACCTTAATTCAATCTTATTTAATGGTTGTGTGTCTTCAACTTCAGTTGATCTTTTTCTTTTTAAGATTTTTTTTCTTTCATCTTCTTTCTGAGCATTATCATCTTTATAGTCTTTGATACTATCAACTTGTTTCTGATAGGCTTCTCTAACAGCTTCATACAGTTCTTTCATCTGTACATACTTCAACTTATTCAATCCAACATATCCTCGACCTCTCAAATAGGCCATCATTGCATTTCTTACTTTAGCAAGATATGGTCTTCTTGGTAGAAAAGAAACAGGAATAGGTGATTTTATTGGTATAGCAGCTTCAACATCTAATTCTTCTTGTAATTTCTTAGTTGCTTCTTTATTAGTAATTTTAGCATTCAGTTCAGCTTGTAATTTTCTTGCTGCTTCCTCATTCATAGCTTCTTGAGCAGCCCTTATCTGTGCTAAATTAGGTTTCTTTTTCTTTTTTGTTTCTACCAACTTACCCTTTCCTTTATCCTTAGGATCTATAGTAGGTTGAGAAGCTCTTGATTGTTCTTCTGTAACTCCTGGAATACTAACACCCCTTGGCTTTGATAAATCATGCAAGATCTCAGCAATTGTTTCATCATCACTTGCAGTATGTATAGGTTTGGGTGTATCAGCTTCCTTTTCTGGTATAACAGTTGAAGGACCAGCTTCCTCTTCATGTAAAACAGTTGAAGGACCAGCTTCCTCTTAAAAATCTAACAACCTTGGTGTAATTAACCCTTGTCTGTAGGTTCCTTGAAAAGCAGTACTTTCATCTTCATTACCTTGATCTTCAGCACCTTGCTCTTCAGTACTTTCAATGTTGACTTGCTCTTCAGTATCTTGAGGTTGAAAAGCAGTATCTTGAGGTTCAGATTCTTCATTCAAATTCTTATCATCCAATTTCCTCCCCAATTGGAATGAAGATTGCGGTTGAACCTTTTTACCTTTGGTTGTCTTCTTAAATTTCCTAACTGGCCTTATTTGCCTTCTTTGAGACTTGACCCATAAATGATGATGTTGAACCAATGGCCAGACAAATTTCTTGAGTCTTCTAAACTTAAGCTGCAACTTCTTAATCTGTGTAGCTTGATCTTCAAAAGATTTCTTCAATCTTGTCAATTCTCTTGATAAAGCATATGTGTTTAGAGTTTGATCCTCAGAGGCCACAGCTTCTTCATCTCCTCTAGATGGTGAGTGCGCTTCTTGTTGAGAATCATGAACAGAGACTTGTGGAGATGGTGGTGGTGAATCTGCAATATCTTCTTAAACTTCAGTACTTTGGCGTAGCCTTGTGATGCAGTACCCTGATGCAGTACCTTGAGAAGCGGTACCACTGTTGAAGCTTGATTCTTCTATCACTCTCTAAGGCTCATCTCTGATCGTTTGAACAACCTCCATCATAGAAGTAGTTAATGGAGTGTGCCTTCCAGTGAATAGATCACTTTTCCTAGCCATAAAAGTGAAAATCTTGGCTGGTTGCACCACAACAAGTAGTAGACTGGTAGGATTTGGTACATCAGCAAGTTGTTTGTTCAGGAACACTTGAATAAATCTTGGATACATCAACCATCTTGAACCATGAGAGATGTGTGAGAGCATTCCATCTAGAATTAGCCTTGAAAAGTTGAAAATGCGATTTGTAGCCAATCCCACTATAGCAGATGCTATGTTAGACCCAAATTGCTCCCATGATGTACTTTTAGCACTAATACAATGAAGCAAAACATGAACTAAATACTTCCAGTGGGGACAAAATAAGGGTTTCTTGAATGTTTGTTCAGTTAAGGACCCTTCATACCCAATGTCTCTGAATGTATCCCAAATCAATTGCTTATCAAAACGAACAGCCCCTTCTTCATCATCAAACAATGAATCTTCACGAATGGAGGCTTCAGTAACCTTCACAATCGTTCCAGCAACTTTAGCTTGAATATACGAATCATTATGCTCCATATGAACTCTAGCAGTTGCCCAAAATTTTTGAATCCAGGGCTCAATAATATATGGTTCCACTAAAAGCGCATAACTAATAGGAGACCCAGTGAGAAAATCAATGATATCATGAAAGATAACATTAGCTTCAGTCTTTTCTAAATTCGCCACCATGTTGTGTTTTGAAACTGTATGACGATTTGCCATTGATGAATTGTGTACACAGAAAGGGATATGATGAATAATATAGGTGTAAGAGAGAGAAATATGGAAAAGATTATAAGATATCAATATGAGAGGGAAATTCGGAGAGTAGTTATTTATAGGTGATATTTTAAAAATCACAGCCATTAATAACAAAGTTATCGTTAGTAGTAGTTACCCCTCAATATTACCGTTGGAACAGTACTTTGATACGACAAACAGTTCTTTCCACGTGTGCAGTACTTTCCAAGCAGTACTTTCATAAAAACAAAAAGCAATACTTTCCCAATCTCTTCTTTACAATAGCAAATACATCAAATAAATATGTATGTCCTCCCCTCAAGCAATGCATAGGACTATACTCACACGAAATAGTCCTCCCCTCAAATGTAGCTCAGTAATTAATCATGCCAATGCTTACCACCAAGTGATTGAATCTTGAAACATCAAAGCCTTTGGTGAGTAAATCAGCTACATTATCATCTGTGTGAACCTTGACAACATTAATGAGCCTGTGCTCATAACAATCTCTGATGAAGTGATGCCTAATCTGAATAGGCTTGGTCTTTGAGTGATAAATTGGATTCTTCACAATACAGATTGTACTCTCATTATCAATATTGATAGGAGTATTCTTGAAATTGAACCCATGGTCCAAGAGTTGATTCTGCATCCACAAAACTTGTCCACAACAGCTTGCAGTGACCACATATTCTTGTTAGAGGATGTTGCTGCAATTTTATGTTTCTTACATTGCCATGAGACTAATCTTCTTCCAAGATATTGGCATCCTCCAGTAGTTGATCTTCTATCATAAATATCACCTGCATAATCACTATCTGAAAAAGCTTCCAAGTGAAAAGGTGAATCCTTTGGATACCACAACCCCAACTTAGGTTGTTGTTTCAAATAACTAAAAATCCGTTTGACTGCATTCATATGAGAGACTTTAGGTAAGACTTGATATCTTGCATATAGACAAACAGCAAACATAATATCAGGCCTAGATGAAGTGAGGTACATAAGACATCCAATCATGGATCTATACAACTTGACTTCAACAGGTAGTCCATCTTCATCCTTGCCCAATGAGTTGATAGATTTAATAGGTGTAGTAACTGGCTTCATATCATCAAATTTGTACTTCTTAAGTATGTTAGATACATACTTGTCTTGACTTATGAAAATTCCCTCCTTAGACTGCTTAACTTGAAGTCCTAAAAAGAAAGTTAACTCACCCATTGAACTCATTTGAAATTCATTCTTCATCAGCTGCTCAAACTCCTTAACCATGTCTTGTTTGGTAGCTCCAAATATGATATCATCAACATATACTTGAACCAACATGATATCCTTCTTGTCTCTCTTGATAAACAAAGTCTTGTCAATGGCTCCTTAAAACCATGTTGCAATAACAAAGTAGAGAGCCTCTCATACCAAGCTCTAGGAGCTTGATGAAGGCCATAAAGAGCCTTAACCACCTTGTAAACTTTGTTAGGATGAGCAGGATCTTCAAAACCAGGAGGTTGTTTAACATACACCTCCTCTGTAATCTTGCCATATAAAAAGGCACTCTTGACATCCATCTGATAATGTCACACCCCCAAATTACCTGTTTTGCAGCGGAATGGAATTCCTGGGGATTGACTGTCATAGCATCACAATCACAGTTATATTGAACGACCTAAAGTGTCGTTTGAAAAGAACATCGTTTGATTTAATAAAACAATCAGAGTTTACAAAGTAGGTCCCAAATGAAAATCAACTTGTGCGGAAATAAGTTTGTTACAATTCCAACGATGTTTTAAAGTACGTAAAACCCAAGTGAGACGCGTCGTCATCGCGACTCAATGATGTGTCCAAATGCATGCCATGAAGTGAATGCCTTAGATACCTGAGATAAAACATGCTAAAAAGTGTCAACACAAAGGTTGAGTGAGTTCATAGAGTTTGTGTTGAAATGTAAAGCCTTTCAAAATCGTTTTATGCATAAAAGGCATTGTAAATCCACTCAGTTCCAAAGTTCCGCCCATACAAAACTTTACCTTCTTTGCTTCACAACCCTGCCAAATGTATATAGTTTATGTTCAAGTGCATGATGCCAAATGAATTCACATTATAGTGCATGACTTAATGTATCAATAGTTCAATGAAAATCCCAAGACATTCAGCTCAATGATGTTCCCCAGACATTCACTCAATAATAATCCCCAGACATTCAGCTCAATGATAATCCCAAGACATTCAGCTCAATGATAATCCCAAGACATTCAGTTCCATGATAATCCCAAGACATTCAGTTCCATGATAATCCCAAGACATTCAGCTCAATGATAATCCCAAGACATTCAGCTCAATGGTAATCCCAAGACATTCAGTTCCATGATTTATGATATAGGATATGACTAAACATTCAGTTCAGTTAAACATGTAGTTTCAAATAATCAAGATAGTCATAAAAGTAGTTGAGCATGTATCTCCCCCAAAGAGTTTAATAAAAACATTAAAACAATTGAAAATGGGGCTATGGAAACTCACTTGGTAAAATGAGGCGATGACAAAAGTGAGTACACCGAGATGTAGTGTGATACTTTAACCTTGACCTATTATGAATGTTATGATACGTAATGAGTTATGATATAATGATATGCATGCATTTCGTATGTTATTTATACCATTTGTGAGTTTTGAAAATAATACTTATCGTCGAAAAATACTCTTTTGACGTCTTGACCATTCTTAAATTACTTTACAAGTATTTACGTCAAAATGTCAA
>OU343221.1:268949658-269204471 GCA_910596185.1 Chrysanthemum makinoi
AATAGTAATGATGGGAGTGCCGACGATGTTAATGTCGATAATATGGAGGCTGATAATATTAATTTTAATGATGATGTTGATGTTGATGTTGATGTTGGTGCTAATGATCATGATCATGATGATGAGGTTGAGGATCATGATGCTAATGTTAATGTTGATCATGTTGATATATTTGATCCAAAAACTGATAGTCTTACTTTTAGACATGATTAATGTTTGTTTTAATGTGAGAGGGTCCTAAAAGAAATAAGTCTATCGAAAAGGTCCTATAAAAATTTTCGATTTCGATTTTCAGCCACTTTTTATACTAGAATTTTACCAAATAATGAGAGGTGTGATAGAGAATGGTTGGTATATTCAAAAGGGCTTGACAATGTTTTTTGTTTTTGTTGCAAAATATATAGAAAAGGGATTGCAAAAGGTCATCTTGCTAATGAGGGTTTTGGAGACTGGCAACATCAAAGTAATAGACTAAAAGAACATGAAGTTAGCTTTGAACATGTAAATAATATGGCTAAATGGTTTGAGATGCGCCGAAGATTGAAAAAGAATGAAACAATTGATAAAATGGAGCAAAAGCAATTTGAGAAGGAGAGGGATCATTGGAAAAATGTTATCTTTAGAGTTATATGCATTGTGAAATTTCTTTCCAAACATAATTTAGCATTTTGTGGTTCAAATGAGAGGTTGGATCAAAGAAATAATGGGAATTTTTTGGGTTGACTGAAATGTTGGAAATGTTTGACCCGTCTATTAAGGAGCATGTGCGACGCATCACAAGTGAAGAGGTTCATTTTCATTACCTAGGTCACAACATCCAAAATGAGTTGATACAGTTACTTGCGCATGAAATTAGGTCAGCAATTATTAAGAAAATAAAGCAAGCAAAATATTTCTCTGTGATTCTTGATTGTACCCCTGATACTAGTCACCAAGAACAAATGTCATTGATATTAAGATATGTGAATGTCTCCTCCACCTGTGTTAGTGTCGAAGAATCCTTTTTAGGATTTCTAAACGTTGATGATACCACTGGTCAAGGATTATTTGATGTTACACAAGCTGAATTGAAGGCTCTTGATCTTGATATTGATGATGTCCGTGGTCAAGGCTATGATAATGGATCAAATATGAAAGGGAAACATCGTGGAGTACAAAAGAGATTTTTAGATATAAATCCAAGAGCATTTTATACTCCTTGTGGTTGTCATAGCCTTAATCTTACATTATGTGACATGGCTAACACTTGTACCAAAGCTAAAGATTTTTTTGCAATCATACAACGCATTTACACAATATTTGCTAATTCTTCTAAGAGATGGCAAATTCTGAAAGATAATGTGAAAGGGTTGACTCTTAAGTCACTGTCTATGACTCGTTGGGAGAGTCGTGTTGAGAGTGTCAAAGCCATTAGATTTCAGCTTTCAGACATACAAGAAGCTTTAATTCAAGTTTCAGAGAAAGATAACGATTCCATAATCCAAAGCCAAGCAAAATCTCTAGCAACGAATGAGCTTGGTGATTTTGAGTTTATAGTGGCAGTAGTAATTTGGTTTGACATATTACACAAGGTAAATTTAGTTAGCAAAAAGTTACAGTCTGATGATATGCGAATCAATGTTGCTATGACAGAAGTGCAAAATTTACTTTCTTTCTTCAAGGAGTTTAGAGTTACCGGGTTTTCTAACGCAGTTGATGTTGCTAGGAAAATTGCCATCGAAATGGATATCAATCCATTGTTCATTCAGAAGCGCGTTATTCGTAGAAAAAGACAATTTGATGAGGATTCTGTTGAACAAGATGTTACATTATCTCCTGAGGAATCATTTAAGGTCAATTATTTCTTATACATTGTTGATCAGGCAATTGCTTCTCTTACAACAAGATTCGAACAATATCAAGAGTATGAGGAAATGTTTGGTTTCTTATTTGCTTGTGACAAGTTGAAGCTCTACGATGACGACCATCTTAAATCATGTTGCAGGCGTCTTGAAGCCGCACTCAAGAATGGTGATCAATCTGATATTAATGCAAATGAACTTTATGTGGAGTTAAGGTCACTTAATAATTATTTGCCAACCGAGAATATGAGGCCCATTGATGTCTTAAATTTTTTGAAACAAGATGATTGTTATCCTAATGCAATAATTGCATATAGAGTATTGCTGACTATTCCAGTAACAGTCGCATCTGCAGAAAGAAGCTTCTCAAAATTGAAATTGTTAAAGTCATACTTGCGGTCAACAATGTCACAAGAAAGGCTAAATGGATTAGCACTAATAGCTATTGAGAATGACATATTAGATAGTGTTAACTATGATGATCTAATCAACAACTTTGCTTCTAAGAGCGTTAGAAGAGTCGCACTATTTAAATAGTTAATTTTGATGCTTGTAACTCAGTTAAACGTTTCTTTTAATATCGTTGTTTTAATGTTTTTTTTAATCTTAGTAATACATTTTACGTTTTATCAATGGATATTTATATTTATGCATTTACTTTTGGTATTTAGTGGGGCCTACGTGTAGTCATGGCACAGGGCCACCGAAATCCATGAGACGGCCCTGAACATTACGGCTATTATTTTATTTCGACATTATATTCTGTTTGGTTATGATCGTTTTCCAGTGAATCTTAAGTTCTTAAGTAGTGATTATATAAAGATGTATTTATATGAAGGGTACAATGGGTATTTAATAATGTTAATTGATGTTTAATTGATTTAACAATAAAATGGGTATATATGACAAATTTTGTAATTATATTGGATAAATATGGCATTATGAAATTTGGTTGGACAAATATGACATTAAAAGGTTTTAATTGGAGATATATGAAATTAACCCTTAAATTATTAGTTACGTCGTAACTAAAGTTACGCCGTAACTATATAAAATGAATTACGCCATAATTGCAAACTTCGTACTTTTCATTGTTAACATATTTTCTTGAAACTTTTTTTTTTGGGTAAAGGGGAGTAATCCTGCACACTGGTAAATATATTAACCAAATAAACGTTTAAGTACAATGGATATGAGTGAAGTCCCATATCTCAGCCCGTTACATAGGCATAAAGCTTACATAACAAGATACTTCCTATTCTCTAAACAAGAAAACAAACCACTACTCAAATGATAACATATGACACAACAAAATAAAATTACTTCCTAGGACCTTGAAACTTTGTGCCATACATGGCATTAAAGGAATCCAAATTCCCTGGAAGATCACGAACCTGTTCGTCGAAGTCATAGTCATCATATTCATCTTCAAACTCGTGGCCACCACCAAAAATATTAACAGACTCATCAAATGGGTTAGCAACAACTCATCTTAATCAGACACCACAATCTCTCCCACTTTAGAAAAAGGGTTGACTCTCTTAGTAGAAGAGGTAGACGGAATAGGTTGACCATCATCATCCACAAGAGTAGCTTTCCCATCAATAATTAGCTTTTCAAGCTTACCAATTTTTCTCCTATGGGAGTAGAACCAACATCCATTGATCCTATTGAATCACTCACAACAGAATAAGTCCCATTCTCCGGAGGCTTGACGCCACCAAGCAAGTCCTTCCCGAGAACCATCAATACCGCCTTAGTAGTACCGAAGACTTCCCGTCTTCACCGTTTTAGTAGAAGAATCAGCCACAATACTTGGGATGCCCGAGTCATCTTCCACCTCAAGAGTCCCAAAAGAGTTTGACGTAGTAATTGGTGTAGCATTAGCAATACCACTAGCAGCTGCCGGTGTCTTCGTCTTTGCAACATATACCTGCTTCCTAGGTGCAAATCTAGGACCCTTACCCATATTAATACCCAATATCATCTTGTACCTTTAGGTTTTTTTTCTTCCGATTCTGCACCACCTTAAAACCATCATCAGGTTCATCCACTTTAGAGGTGGGGGGAACATCATTATTCTCCATAATACTCTTAGGACAACAAGCAGTATCATGCCCAAACACTTTACATTCCGAACAGTGTGGCGGCTTCCATTCATATTCCACCTTTATACTTGCCGTAGTAAAACCACTATCATCCTTGTTAGGGATCGCCATAGTCACCACATGTTTAAGCTCAAAATCAGATGATAATTCCACAAGAGCACGTGCAAAACTAATACGACCCCATGAATCAACACACATGGAACTTGTAAAAGCATCTAACATAATCGGCTTACCCACTTGAGTAGCAATTAAGCTCAACCCATCTTCTGAATATGCAAGTAATGGAACATTATGCAAATTAATCCAAACGGGAACTCTAGTAACCTCACTTTTAGACAATAGCACATCAGGAGTCCATCTAGTGAGAATGAGAGGAGAATTACGAATAATCCAAGGGCCCCGTTGAAGAACATTCTCAACACCCTCTTTAGAACCGAATTTAAAGAGGAAAACACCATCATCATTCTTCATTAGTTTCTGAAAACCAACTTACCCACGTGTTGGAGAGACGTAGTTCTTAACCAAATGAAAAGCAACATTCTTGCCAACAAAGAAGCCAACAAGTGTATTTTCATACCGGTTGAATACACCCTCCATAGCAGCCTTCGGAAGCACCGTATCATGATTATCGATGCGCGTCTCATTCACCAAGGCACGAAAATTAACTTTCCTAGAGACACGTTCCGGGTTTAACACATTAGCAAATGACCTCACTTCATTAGTGACACTACCAATCACGTTAGGACCTGAAGTAGAAGCATTCACCACGTTGGGACCAGAATTACTTTCAATCCCCACCCTAGGTTCCGCCCATGGGTCAGTTTGGTCCATGTTAGACGTGCCAGAAACCGTATCAACCGTGACAGTAAAACCAGAATTAGAAGCATTGACCACCTTAGGGGCAAGATCCTCCTTAGAAATATTCGGTTTACCATGGCTAGTGCTCCCCCTGTTCGAATCCAACCCACCAAAAATCGTATCCCTGCAACTTGTGTTATCCAGATTGGTGGTACCCCATACAGATTCAAACGAATTCTCCATACCAGATTACCATCTTGAGTGCTAGGGTTTTGCAAAAACCCTAGCAAAGAATATGTGGTTCGACAACAGTAGGATCAACATCATCGGCCAAGTTGGTCTCTTCTCCATCCACGTTGGTGGCTATAGAATTAGCCTTACTCGAAGAACCATCTTTGTTAAAAACCCTCTCCATCACAAGAAACCCACAAACAATGAATCAATAGGCACGCAAAGCAATTACACCAGCAGCAACCATATAATCGAACCAAGCAAAAGATAAAACCCTAACTGAAAGTTAGGGTTTATACGAACCCCCAATAAACTAACCAACCTCCATCGTATGGTGATAATTTGAATGCTTAATTAGGAGTCTTGAAGGTGCACAAAACAGTAAACCACGCGAAACAAAAAAACCAAAACGAAACCCTAAAAATGATTAACAAACCCTAAAGAAAACACCTATAGCGATCAGAAAATAAAAGTAATTAACAAAGTAATTACCAATGTAATCAAATAGTTGTAGACACAATCTAATTAGAGTTTAAAAGAGGATCGATTTGCAGGATGATAGGGTTTCGAATTTTTCTTTTTGTCGCCAAAGAGGAGAGAGTCGTTTTAGGGTTAGTGCATTCGAGTATTTTCTTGAAACTTAATTACTCTTGTGTATTCTTTTGGCCCCTCATCGTACTTCATATTTTTATAACAAGTCCTTGAAGTAAATAAACTTCATATGAATTGTCACCTTTAGTCCCTGATCGTACTTGTTATTTTTACTTTTAATCATCGGAATAAATATCATTAAACTTCATTTAGCCCTTGGACTTCAACTCCTTTGCGCCCAAGTTAATAATTGCGGCGTAACAAAATTGCTACGTTACGCCGTAACCTTCACAAAAATAATTACGACGTAACCATAAGAAATGGTTACGCCGCATCCTTCAAAGCATCATATTTACGCCGTAACATTATTAACGAGTTACGGCGTAATCTTCACACTGAATTCATAGGTCCTCGTAAATCAATCTTCAGAACATATATTTGGCCTTATATCACATCTTTTCTGCTTCAACGCCTCATTTATCCTTAAATGCAAATATGAACGGATATGAACGAATTAAGTACCATATTAATACAAATGAGGCCATAAACACGGGAATTTGATATATAAAATATCAGGCTAATTTGATGTTATCAAATATCCCCTCACTTGAATTCTAGTTGTCTTCAAGTAGACCCTTTAAATAATTCTTAAAAAGATATCTCCTAAGATTAATAGGAAGATATGAGTTTAAAAATCACCTAAGCTAGAAAATTCCATACCGAGTACCTTACGAAAAGGGAATTGAAATCACACTCTCTCTCATAATTCACGTATTTATTTTTGGGTGATCACTCAACTGCTCAGTCATGACGAGTATTCTATCATAGGCTTGGCAAAGATACTAATCTTCACCATACTAGTCTATAGATGCAGTTATTCTAAAAGGCAATGGGTTGACACAACAATAAGGCTTAGGGGTTATTTTGTCATTACTAACAAGTTACGGCGAATGGGACAAAACCAATGATACATGACCAAATCCATGGCCAAGACACCAATGATTGCTCGCTTCATCACCTAAACTCGATTCATGACTAAGGGTAGGATAAGGCATGGGAAAATTTTAATGGGTGTAAATAAAAAGACACGAAACAAATTGATTCCTAAGTCCACAGTCACCCCACCACTAGTCGCATTCAATCCTATAGCAAAAATCGAGGGTCAAGATTCAAAGGGTCTTCAATACACGAGTCAATGCATAAAAAATGTAGCGTAGTGCCTTATAATCTCCATAAACTAGGCAAATAAGATGCATTAACTCGGCCTTCATAAAAAAGTATGTGCCATAAAACAAATTAAAATTTTGGTAATTTTAGCACATATTTTGACCAAAAACCATAAAATCAATCATTTCTATCTCCCATCCCCCCACTTGGGATGTACAATGCCCTCATTGGACAAATATTGATTAAAATTTGAAAGGAGAGATAGAAATATACGGGTTTCTAATTTTATCTGTAAGACAAAACGGATTTTTTTTTTAAATTGCGCCAGATGAACAAGGCGAGAATACTCAACACAATACGACAAATAAGCTGATTTACGACCAGCTATAAACAAACTAATAAACAAACTCTTGCTTGCATTCTTTTTTTTTTTTTTTTTCACTTTTTCACTTTTTTTTCATTTTTTTTTATGCAAGACAAGGTATACATGAATGAATATAAAAACAATACGAACAAATAAAGCATCCCCCCACTTGAGATCAACTATCATCTAAACCCGATTTTCTTCCAAACCCTTTATTTAAAACCCGCGACTTTCACCAGTGGAACCAAAATTAACTAACAGCGCCCGGACCATGGATATAAGAAAACTACAGGGTAGGCTAGGCGATAGGTGTAACGAAACAACACATATTGGGTGAACAAAATGAAAGAAAAGGCTCTTAATGGTGTATCTAGGGGTATCTTGCACTAATGGTGAGTGCAACAAAAAGGGTTTAACAGGGAGATTGACTAATCGATGTGAAAAGTCAATAAACACAATACATATATGGGCTATTTGGGTTTAATCCTTAAATTGCCTTATATCCTAGCTGCACCGATCACACCAAGTTACCTCAGTGTAATGCTCATGATAATGGTCTTGAAAAGATACACAAGGCCAAGTTCTAAAGTCTACTACAGCCACCGGCACACTCATTTTTATGGTATTATGTATAAGGGAAAACGGGAAGGCTTATCCTCACACAATGGAAATATCGGGTAGGTGTGCTCAGTCTTAGATTAATCCAGTTAAGTAATGAAAAACATGTCAAAATTTTAAAGATGAAACATTTTTCACTAAAAACTAGAAAAATAAAGGCAAGAAAAATCAAATGGGTGTCTATGTCTAATCCCTTCCCCCCCACTTGGGTCATACTAAGTGATCTGTCCTGAACCGTCAAGCTACCTCACACAAGCTGGCCACTTGTGAATGGCTAACCGTAAGAAGCTTAAAACAGCTCAGAAACAAATGCAATGAAGATCAGAGAATATAATGAATTCCCGGGTCGTTTAGTCCCACGGAGACTCAATGGTGTGTCAAAACAAACTCAGATGATAGAGTGATCACTAAGGATAGTGATCAATAAAGGTTTGGATTGAGAAATTACACTACTGATTGCTTGGAATGATATAGGATACAGAACTGGAAAGCACAACAATCAGATGAAACAAACGTAAAACTTACGTTTAAAAACTAAGCAAACGCACAAAATAAAAAGTGAAATCTAAGAAATAAAAGATCTAAAGATATGAAAATGACATTTTTGAAATCCTAAAAATAAAAGAAAATTATTATAAAAAGAAAATTATTTTTATAACTATTTATTTAATTATTATTAATTAAAAACTCTTTTAACTATTTAATAAATACTCTAAAATAGAAGAAAATACAAAATAAGGCTAGAAAAATAAAATTATGATTGATAAAAATCTAAAATATTATAAAACTAATTTTAAAATTAAAAATATATTTTTTATGCTTTTTATCTAATTATTACTAATTAATTACTATTTTTAACTAATTAAAATTATAATAAATACTAAAAAGATTAGGAAAATTATGAAACTTTTTCTAAAAATACTATATGATGACAGAAAACTAAGAAAAATAGAAAAACAAGATTTTCTTATTAATAAGCTAAAAAGAAAAATCAAAAAGCTAAAACCTATTAAATAAACACTATCACTGAATTTAACTTGATATTTTTCTGGATTTTCTATTTGAAAACTACTTTACTACTGATATTATGAAACTTTAACAAAGACAAAAATTTTACAAATTAAAAATAAGCTGTTTTGACAAGCTTATGGACCAACAGTTATGCTTATGAGCTTATTTGGTGAAATAAGCTCAAACAAGCTAACCAGCTGAAACAAAAGCCAAAATAAGATGCAAGTAGGCTAATGCTACTCAAATGATGCTAAAAGACAAAGATAAGCACACTGAAAAGCCAAGAACAAACAAATAAGCACTTATGCTCTTGTGTTGAAAAACAGAAAATGGGACAAAGTTTGAGCTTATGCGCCCAAACAAGCTTCAAAATGAAAAACAAGGCTTGAGACCTCAAGATGGCTTGGTTGGCTTTCCAAAGAAACAAAGATCACAAGATTTGGACAACTATAGAGCTTTTGCCAAGCTTATGAAAGTGGTACAGCACTCACCCGCCAAGCTGAGTCAGTATCAACTGAGTATTGGATGAAACAAAACTACTAGCCCTATCTAACAAGCTAGAAATTGAAATATGAGGCTTGGGTTCTCAAGATGGCTAGATAAGCTACCCAAAGAACCAAAAATCACAAGCTTTGACCCACTAATAAGCTCTGTGTGAGCTTATCAAAATTGGACCATTCACTGTGGCACAGCATCCTTTTCGACAAGGGTCCAAAAGAAATAGGAAAATAAGCACTTAATAAGCAGATTGAAAGAGAACTAGCATTTTTCTAATTTTGTTTAGCAACTAAACTTTGATAATCCAAAAGCTTATAAGCTGAATTTCACTAATAAACACACAGTGAAATTATCTTTTTTATTCAAAAACGACCAAGATGGAAATTTTGACTTTTCTAAAAACTAACTAAGTTTGACTTAAATGAGATTTAAACTGATCCTAAGCACTAATTATGTTATGTTAGGTTGAAATAAGACTTGTTTGATCAATGACAACAACTTGTAAACACAAAAACAAAATCAATGATCATGCAATCCCAACAGTGGACACACAAGCTTTGATCAAAAGAGATTTTGACTATTGATGAAAAAAGGACAGGTTTTCTTGACTTGCATGAGATATTTAGACCAAGTGTGATACAAGACAATAACTAGCAACCACTCAAACAACCTATAGCACAGTAAACAAGCTAATCCAAACACCTTTTTATGAGACAGTTTTGGTGGTTTTCAAAGCTAAACTCAATTTAAAACCATGAAACTGATTCAAGACCATGTATTATCATATATTAAAGCTAAACAAACATTAAACAACAACACTAATAACATAAAACTGAGAAATTACACTAATGCCATATTAACTATTTAGAACAAGATTTTTAGTGACTACAAATTAAGAAGAACAAGCTAACTGTTTTAAAGCTTAATTATGCTTAACTATATCTGAGAAACATAAACATACACAGATTCAAGCTAATCAATGACTCTAATAGTAAAATGCTAAAATTGCATAAAAGGCTTACAAATTGAATTGAATCACAAACTGAGAACCAAGAACTGATAACACCACCTATGGGCTTACCACTAAGCACTAACCCAAGGCCATCCAAAATTCACCCTGCTCCAGCTGTGAATGCCATTTCCAACAGATTTTTATTTTTCAACTATTTATTTGGATTTTTGGTGATTTTTGATTTTTGCTGCTAAACTGAATTTTATGATATCTAATAGCTTTTAGAAGCTATCTAGGAGCTTACATGTGCTTTTTCAGTCCAAACAACAACTAAAAACAACATTTGAATCATATGAGATTTTTAAACTTGCATAAACTGAAATTATAACTTAAATACTGAAATTGTTTATTTCAAAAGGTTTATTACACACTAAATACTTGAAATACAAAGCTTTTAAGTTAAAACATACACTGAAACAGAGAGCTAATAATGACATTAAGTAAACTAATACATTCTAGATAGCTTCTCCCATTGCTTCTCTTCCCTTTATAATCAACTTTTTGGACTTCTTGTTGTCCTCTGAAACTTTCCCACTCATTTCAGCATTGGATCTCTCTCTAATTCATCTCATTCGTCCATGTGTAGATTTTGGCTCAAATTCTTCATGAGCAGGTTTCAATCAATAAATGGAGTTTGGAAGATGTGGAGGTGGAGGGGACAAGGTGTGGGGGGTGAGGTGATAGGAGCAAGTGGGATTGAAAACCATGGTGGTTTGAGGAGTCACTGGTTTGGCGCGTTTTCAAGGAGGGAGAGAAAGTGAGGATTTGACTTTGTTGACTGGGTGGTATTAATAATGGGGGTTCTGGCTAAACAGGTAATGACAGGGTCAGTGGTATATGGCAGGTTCTTTTGGTTTTGATGGGGTTCTAAATACAAAAGGGGTCCAATTGGTATTAATAAAGCATAAGGACCATTTTTGTAATTCTGCAAACTTGAGGGACCAAAAACTGAACTTTTTCCAAATATATCACAAGGACCAAACTTGACCAATTTAAATAGTACAAGGATAATATTTGATAATTTCCACTTTTAAAATATCCAAGGACTAAATTTGCCATTTTTTCAAAGTTGAGGGACCTTTTCTCATTGTTTGACCAAAGAATCAATCAAGGACCAATTTTAACAACTTAGAATATTTCAGGGACCTTGAATGATAAAATTCCACATTTTTGAATTCAGGGGACTAGATTTGACAACTTTTAAAACTTGGGGACTAAAACTGCCAATTTTGCAAACTTGAATCATTTTTCATCTGATTTTGATATTTTTGCATTTAAAACACATAAAACACTGATTTGTGATATTTTCATCATTTTGATGCATTTTGAGTGTTTTCGATGATTTGCAGTTTAGATTGTACAAAAATGAGATTTAGACACTCATCAAATCCCACACTAAGATATTGCTAGTCCCTAGCAATGATTTAGATCTTTAATGGATTTTAAAACTCTTTACCAAAAGCCATCACTTCTGGAGTAGCCAAATGTTTCAGTAAGAACTATGGCACAACGATAACCATCGATTTATTGGCAAATCATAAACCATATAACGGATTGATGTGTCTTTACCAAAAGCCGTACCCTTCTGGACTAGCCAACTCTTAGATAAATTATCAGAATTATCTTTGGTGAGCTGAATACCAATTATGGATTTTCCATCACTTTTACCACAAGCCATAAAATTGCGGGCTAGCCAACTCTTCACTAATTAAAGATATGGTGAGTTGAGAACCATACAATTTTGGGCAAATTGCAAGCCATATAAACGGATTTGAGAAATCTTTACCAAGAGCCGTTTGCTCCTGGATTAGCCAATCCTTTTGTCTATCAAACATGGCGGACTGATTACCATATGATGAATAAGTGAAAAACACTTATTCCAAAAAAAAAATTTTGGCCAAAAATGGGGGAATTGGGTGGATAATATATGATAAAATTCGTGAGAATTCCCCCCACACTTAGAAATGAATATTGCCCTCAATATTCAAAGTACCGGCGGTTATGCCGAAACATAGAACGAAAAAGGGAAATACTACGGCCATTTATTTAGAAAGACTTTTTTTAGATATATATATATATATATATAACATGTGGGGCAACTCCCCACACTAGTGGTAGAAAGAGAAAGAAGACGAAATATAGGTGAAAACCCATATGGTGTGCTACTGTTTTTGATTCCCGAGTCGCTAGCTTGACTCGACCCCGCATTCATTGGTTCATGGGGAAGCAAGTGGAAGAGACAATCTCCATCGGACTTTCATTCAAGATGTTTGTATAAACATTGAAGCACGTGAAAGTTCCACACCGATGAGATATACATAGAACCGGCTCAAAAATGATAAATGAAAATGTCGGGGTCAAAGATAGTGTCCTCATTCCCGAAGGAGAAAAGGGAACAAGAAGTCACACCAGCCGTGAAGAATGGAATAAAGATATGCATCACAATGCAAGTCCATTCCTCATCAGTAAGAAGCAAATCACCATTTTTGACATTTTTAAGCTTAAACTTGAAGCTTGTATGGTGATTGGCAACAAAATTTTCGGGAGGGAGAGCTGGAAACGGTTCTTCAATCAACAGATTTTCAAGAAAGAGGATGTCTCCCTCCGAATCAAAGTAAGTATTGTCAATCCCTGTAGGAATTGACTCATCACTAAGAAAATCATCGACTTCCTTCCAAAATTTGTCATCTTCCTCATCCGGAGTGAGAGAAGAAATGGAAGAGTCGGAAATGGGACAAGAAACGAGTGGATGATCATTATATAGGAGATTTCTAGTTTCTCCAAGATCGGCCGAAATCAAGAGATCATCGTCACTACTGATGAAAGTGGACTGATGTGAGTGAGTTCATCGGTGAACTCCTCAAGAGGATCAGCTGTGAGTGATGCCTCGACATATTCAATGTCTCCATAAGATTTACAATCATCGCTAAAATCGGAGAAAGTTTCAAAATGATCATTTGAACACCGAGGGAAGAAGAATCACACATATGATCAGAAATTCCCTGTGACTCTCTCGGGATTGGGACAAGGTCCTCAACACTAGATTTTATAAATTCGTCCGATTTCGCAGGAACAGGTCAAGAAGCTCATCCCCCATGTTTAGAGAGTGAGTGGGAATATCGTGATAACAAATGATGAGGGAGTTTAGAATGACTAGCATACATATGTTTTATACTTTCCATTTGTTCTTCTGCTAGTAATTCCATCATAGTCTTTTCTCCCTGATTTTTCATGGAATGAGTTTCAACTGATGAACCTGATGAACCGTTATAAAATTGAAGGATATCAAGGATATCTTCATCATCATCGTCATCGGGAATGAAACGGAATCGAGAGCTAGATCTCGTTTCTTTTGCAATTGATTCCCTAATAGATTTTTCAAAGGCAATTTGGGAATCTAAATTTAGCGTTCGCTCGCTAACAAAACTTCCATGGAATTTTCATTTGGATTATCTTGGGAGTGTTTAGATTCCTTCAAATCTTTCACTAAATCCAAAAGATCAAGGAGAAGATTTTGAGGAAGTGGCTCAGGCTGGTACTTTAGAGGTTGGTCATGATACGAAGAGCTCAGAATGGATTCCTTGTTTGACATCCGAGCTAGAGTGAGGACCTCCACAATACTCACAAATGTAAAACCGATGTGGTCTGTGAGTGGTATGTGTTGTAGTCATAATTGTTATCAGGAACCCGCTCATAGACAAGCGTGTTTCCTGATTGACAATCGAACGGAATGTGAACCACCACGTACTCACAACAGAAATCTGCTGAGTCTCACAGTGTGGTAGCTGATGGAATAAATCAGTTGTGTTATGGTAGGAATAGGGATCCGGTTATAGACGACCCGTTTCCTGATTCCACCATGCTACAACTGGCGCAATTGCCACCATTATAAGGACCACCACACCATTGACAACCAAGAGGGTGAGGATAAGACATAGAAAGAATCAAATGGTTTTAGAGGGTAAGAAATGAAGAATCAAAAGGGTAAGAGGGTAAAGAGGAATATTTTTGGTATTTTTGAAAAACATGATGTGAAAACAAAGAATGAAAATATTTTTGGTGTTTTTAACACTTTAGGAAAAGTGCTAATGAACTTTTTGATTTTCTTATAACTTTACAAAAAAACTTTTTACAAATGGTGGGATATGTGCAAGAATGGGTCTGAAAATGGCTTAACACACGCTAAAGCCTCCCCGGCAGCGGCGCCAAAATTTGATCTGTCCTGAACCGTCAAGCTACCTCACACAAGCTGGCCACTTGTGAATGGCTAACCGTAAGAAGCTTAAAACAGCTCAGAAACAAATGCAATGAAGATCAGAGAATATAATGAATTCCCGGGTCGTTTAGTCCCACGGAGACTCAATGGTGTGTCAAAACAAACTCAGATGATAGAGTGATCACTAAGGATAGTGATCAATAAAGGTTTGGATTGAGAAATTACACTACTGATTGCTTGGAATGATATAGGATACAGAACTGGAAAGCACAACAATCAGATGAAACAAACGTAAAACTTACGTTTAAAAACTAAGCAAATGCACAAAATAAAAAGTGAAATCTAAGAAATAAAAGATCTAAAGATATGAAAATGACATTTTTGAAATCCTAAAAATAAAAGAAAATTATTATAAAAAGAAAATTATTTTTATAACTATTTATTTAATTATTATTAATTAAAAACTCTTTTAACTATTTAATAAATACTCTAAAATAGAAGAAAATACAAAATAAGGCTAGAAAAATAAAATTATGATTGATAAAAATCTAAAATATTATAAAACTAATTTTAAAATTAAAAATATATTTTTTATGCTTTTTATCTAATTATTACTAATTAATTACTATTTTTAACTAATTAAAATTATAATAAATACTAAAAAGATTAGGAAAATTATGAAACTTTTTCTAAAAATACTATATGATGACAGAAAACTAAGAAAAATAGAAAAACAAGATTTTCTTATTAATAAGCTAAAAAGAAAAATCAAAAAGCTAAAACCTATTAAATAAACACTATCACTGAATTTAACTTGATATTTTTCTGGATTTTCTATTTGAAAACTACTTTACTACTGATATTATGAAACTTTAACAAAGACAAAAATTTTACAAATTAAAAATAAGCTGTTTTGACAAGCTTATGGACCAACAGTTATGCTTATGAGCTTATTTGGTGAAATAAGCTCAAACAAGCTAACCAGCTGAAACAAAAGCCAAAATAAGATGCAAGTAGGCTAATGCTACTCAAATGATGCTAAAAGACAAAGATAAGCACACTGAAAAGCCAAGAACAAACAAATAAGCACTTATGCTCTTGTGTTGAAAAACAGAAAATGGGACAAAGTTTGAGCTTATTGCAGCCCTACTAAACAGGCTTCAAAATGAAAAACAAGGCTTGAGACCTCAAGATGGCTAGGTTGGCTTTCCAAAGAAACAAAGATCACAAGATTTGGACAACTATAGAGCTTATGGCAAGCTTATGAAAGTGGTACCAGACCACTGCTCAGCTCAAGCTGAGTCAGTATCAACTGAGTATTGGACAGAAACAAAAACTACTAGCAGCCCTATCTAACAAGCTAGAAATTGAAATATGAGGCTTGGGTTCTCAAGATGGCTAGATAAGCTACCCAAAGAACCAAAAATCACAAGCTTTGACCCACTAATAAGCTCTGTGTGAGCTTATCAAAATTGGACCATTCATCGTGCACGGGCATCCTTTTAGCACAAGGGTCCAAAAGAAATAGGAAAATAAGCACTTAATAAGCAGATTGAAAGAGAACTAGCATTTTTCTAATTTTGTTTAGCAACTAAACTTTGATAATCCAAAAGCTTATAAGCTGAATTTCACTAATAAACACACAGTGAAATTATCTTTTTTATTCAAAAACGACCAAGATGGAAATTTTGACTTTTCTAAAAACTAACTAAGTTTGACTTAAATGAGATTTAAACTGATCCTAAGCACTAATTATGTTATGTTAGGTTGTAATAAGACTTGTTTGATCAATGACAACAACTTGTAAACACAAAAACAAAATCAATGATCATGCAATCCCAACAGTGGACACACAAGCTTTGATCAAAAGAGATTTTGACTATTGATGAAAAAAGGACAGGTTTTCTTGACTTGCATGAGATATTTAGACCAAGTGTGATACAAGACAATAACTAGCAACCACTCAAACAACCTATAGCACAGTAAACAAGCTAATCCAAACACCTTTTTATGAGACAGTTTTGGTGGTTTTCAAAGCTAAACTCAATTTAAAACCATGAAACTGATTCAAGACCATGTATTATCATATATTAAAGCTAAATAAACATTAAACAACAACACTAATAACATAAAACTGAGAAATTACACTAATGCCATATTAACTATTTAGAACAAGATTTTTAGTGACTACAAATTAAGAAGAACAAGCTAACTGTTTTAAAGCTTAATTATGCTTAACTATATCTGAGAAACATAAACATACACAGATTCAAGCTAATCAATGACTCTAATAGTAAAATGCTAAAATTGCATAAAAGGCTTACAAATTGAATTGAATCACAACCGAGAACCAAGAACTGATAACACCACCTATGGGCTTACCACTAAGCACTAACCCAGGCCATCCAAATTCACCCTGCTCCAGCTGTGAATGCCATTTCCAACAGATTTTTATTTTTCAACTATTTATTTGGATTTTTGGTGATTTTTGATTTTTGCTGCTAAACTGAATTTTATGATGTCTAATAGCTTTTATAAGCTATCTAGGAGCTTACATGTGCTTTTTCAGTCCAAACAACAACTAAAAACAACATTTGAATCATATGAGATTTTTGAAAGGAAACTTGCATAAACTGAAATTATAACTTAAATACTGAAATTGTTTATTTCAAAAGGTTTATTACACACTAAATACTTGAAATACAAAGCTTTTAAGTTAAAACATACACTGAAAACAGAGTTTAAGCTAATACGACATTAAGTAAACTAATACATTCTAGATAGCTTCTCCCATTCCTTCTCTTCCCTTTATAAACAACTTTTTGGACTTCTTGTTGTCCTCTGAAACTTTCCCACTCATTTCCAGCCATTGGATCTCTCTAATTCATCTCATTCGTCCATGTGTAGATTTTGGCGCCAAATTCTTCATGACAGGGTTTCAATCAATAAATGGAGTTTGGAAGATGTGGAGGTGGAGGGGACAAGGTAAGTGGGGTGAGGTGATAGGAGCAAGTGGGATTGAAAACCATGGTGGTTTGAGGAGTCATGGTTTGGCGCGTTTCTCGTGGGAGAGGAACAGAGCTGGGATTTGACTTTGTGGATGGGTGGTATTAATAATGGGGGGTTCACAATTGGTAACCAGGGGGTCAGTGGTATATGGCGGGGTTCTTTTTGGTTTTGGATGGGGTTCTAAATACAAAAGGGGTCCAATTGGTATTAATAAAGCATAAGGACCATTTTTGTAATTCTGCAAACTTGAGGGACCAAAAACTAAACTTTTTCCAAATATATCACAAGGACCAAACTTGACCAATTTAAATAGTACAAGGATAATATTTGATAATTTCCACTTTTAAAATATCCAAGGACTAAATTTGCCATTTTTTCAAAGTTGAGGGACCTTTTCTGCCATTTGACCAAAGAATCATTCAAGGACCAATTTTAACAACTTAGAATATTTCAGGGACCTTGAATGATAAAATTCCACATTTTTGAATTCCAGGGACTAGATTTGACAACTTTTGAAACTTGGGGGACTAAAACTGCCAATTTTGCAAACTTGAATCATTTTTCATCTGATTTTGATATTTTTGCATTTAAAACACATAAAACACTGATTTGTGATATTTTCATCATTTTGATGCATTTTTGAGTGTTTTCAGATGATTTTGCAGTTTAGATTGTACAAAAATGATGAGTATTTAGACACTCATCACTAAGCATAAAAATGAAATATAAGAAGGGTTAGAATTGAAACAGAAAACTCCCCTGGATTTGCTCGGCATGATCGAAGACTCACGAGTAAACGTGTCCCGCTTTGAGATCAATGAGCAAACTTTAATAACCTGAATTCACTTAAGACAACCAAATGCATCATACTAAAAAAACAACAAGTAATAAAAGAAAATGAAAAACCTAACTCACTTTTGTAGGAATCACGGTTGCATTTAGCGTATGCAACAAGCCTTATAAACCACTTGGTGTCCCACGTGGACGAGTGTAGTCTCATGAGGGCTTACAGGGAACATACCCACAAAGTTCATTTAATACCAATACAAGGTTATTGTGTTATTATAGAAATAATTTGAACTGGAGGATGATTACGTCGTAACTCATTGAAGGAGTTACGCCGTAATTATGGCAAAACCTGGCAGTCGCTACTGGAGGGTAGCTACGGCGTAACCATAGCGTGGGATTACGCCATAATCGGTAATGCTCTGGAGAGAATCGCTACTTGTGATGTGTTACGGCGTAATCATTGGGATGAGTTACGCCATAACTGATGGACAGTTCAGGTCCCCGTTTAAGTTACTGATGCAATCTTCTACGATTTCGGCAAAAACGGTTAAAACCACAAAACCCTACTATACTAATAAAATGAAAAAGAAAAGATAGGCATGGGGTGCCTCCCACGAAGCGCTTGTTTTTGTTTGAGTCACGAGCTTGACTCCACCCTTATTTACTAAGTAAAAGGGTGTTCATCCTCTTACTTGAAATCAAGTGTGGGTGAAAATAGCAATAAACACCATGAGGGTGTGAATTTGTTATGGGATGGGGAAATGATGAATTATGATCATACTTTAAAGGAGATGTCATTTCCCTTCTTGCCAAACCCAAATTTATTGACGGCCTTGATGCTTGGCTCGTTTCGTGTTGTTGTTGACCAACTGGCTTCAACACCATATTCGTTTCAACAGCCATGTGTACCATTTTCTCTATAGGACAAGATGAAGGATCTTTAGAAAGTAGTTTCTCGAGCTCCTTCACATTTTTTGCAGGGTCGCATTCGGCTTCTTCGTCAACCACGGAAATATCCAAAAACTCATCTTCGAATTCCTTTAAAGGTTCGTCCAAAACTGGGTCGGTAGCTGGTGCTACAAAGCAATCGTCGGAAGGTGTGATATGTGATGTCAAGGGTTGCATTACTAGCTCTGGGATAGGTTCATCATGCGTGGGAGGTGTTAGAATTTTCCTAAGCCTTTCAACATCCTCAATCGTGATATCCCACATGTCATATAAGTTCCATTCATCACATTCCTCCTCCACCTCCTCTTCTTCTTTGGTAGTGTCAATATCGACGTTATCTGTATCATGTTCACAAACACTAGCAAAAATATTAGAAATAGGAGAAATAGGAGAGTTAAGAAGGTCCTTACTTTTAAGGATCACATCCCCGAATTGTTCATTAATACACTCATCATGAGTCTCCTTTTGTTCCATACGTTGAAGATTTTCAGCTCCAATTCTGAACAAATCGTCCAACGCTCTTGCAATCATCAACTCTCTATCTTCAGGTTCAGGATCAGGAGTGTTATATGAATAATCACTAAAATTGGATGCGAAAATGTGAGTGTGATTATTCTAGCTGTTCTTCATCCGACATCGGTTGGCTGTGTATAATTCATATTCATGAATGGTCATGTTATCCATGTCCATTTCATCATACTCTTGAGGAGATACATAATCACCATGAGAAGATTGAAAGAAATGCTCTAGGGAAGGCGATCTCGTACAAGTTCCCCAATATTGACGATTCCTTAAAACTTTTCTATCCTTTTCGCGCTCGTACTCCCTGTATTCTTTCAATGTCATATTATCAAAATCTGGCTCCATTTCCATGATTACCTGAAATGCACTAAAAAAATAGCAGAATAGGAGAAAGAAAAACTTAAATTAAAATCCTAAAATAGCTCCCCAGCAGCGGCGCCAAAAACTTGATGCAGGTTTTACTGACCAGGTTTTACATTTATAATGTCTCGTTATACCTATGGTCTACCATAATGCACTAATGTGCAGTGTACCCGGTCGTGTGTAGTATAGTATTCGGTAAAACCGAGGTCGTCCCAAGAGCTACGCGGATCAGAAATTAATCTTAAGTCTATGTCACGATTTTACTTGCTTTTAAGATTGAAATAATAAATTAACTAATAAAACAAGGAAATAAAAGAAAGCAGATAAAGGCAAGAGTTGTGATCAATGAAGGAGAGTGGTGCTAACCTAGTTACTCATCCTAGCTAGTAATGCTTACGTCTAATTACTTTCAATTACTTCAGGTGGGGTCAAAGTCGAGAGGACAACATTTGGTCAGTTCGTCCTAACCTATCAGCAAAGGGCCACCACTGGAGAAGTAAGGTGTCCCCTCATAAGTCCAGTTGTTCCTGGTCCCCTAAGCCAAGTCATTAAGTTCCGCTACATGCTAGATTTATAATAGTGAGTGCCCGGGCGCTAGCATCTTAAACACTCACCCTTACTTCTTAAGTTCATCCAAACGGTAGGTGATCAGTTGGTCAAATGGCACAAGTAGAAAGGGTTGTCAGTTGGTCATATCTTACCCTTACCGTCTCAGTCTACTCACTTAGGGTCAGTTGGTCATATCTCCTAAGCAACTAGCCTCTACCGCCATTCAAAACTACCGAAACAAGGGTAGCTACCAACAAACTATGCATACATACACTTAGAAATAATTATACGAAAGCAATGTAAACGCAAACAAAACAATTAAGGAATAAGAACTAGGCCAGCACCAAGAGGTACTTAGCCAAACATAAATCATACCAACAATAATGAATAAAACATGAATTGAATTAAACATAATGTTTGATACAAATTACTTGATGTAGAGCTAATAATAATGATGATTGCGAGTGAATTCTTCCTTCAAAGATGGCTTGGAACTGCTGAAAATTGCCCTGGCGTGGTGCCCTAATCGACCCCTAGGAGAAGGGCGAAGAGAGATACTTAAAAATGCATATTTGGGGCTGTATTTATAGGCCCCGACGTGGTTACGTCATAACCTAAAGGGCTAATTACGCCGTAATTAATGACGGCGCAAAGAAATCCGGATCTCGAACAATTACGTCGTAATTAAATTATTAGTTACGTCGTAACTAAAGTTACGCCGTAACTATATAAAATGAATTACGCCATAATTTCAAACTTCGTACTTTTCATTGTTAGCATATTTTCTTGAAACCTAATTACTCTTGTGTACGCTTTTGGCCCCTCATCGTACTTCATATTTCTATAACAAGTCCTTGAAGTAAATAAACTTCATATGAATTGTCACCTTTAGTCCCTGATCGTGGAAATGTTGTCCTCTCGACTTTGACCCACCTGAAGTAATTGGAAGTAATTAGACGTAAACATTACTAGCTAGGATGAGTAACTAGGTTAGCATCACTCTCCTTCATTGATCACAACTCTTGCCTTTATCTGCTTTCTTTTATTTCCTTGTTTTATTAGTTAATTTATTATTTCAATCTTAAAAGCAAGTAAAATCGTGATATATTAACCATACAAATCAATTCAATGTTTAATGTTACGAAATACATGAATCGAAAGTAAAGAAAAGATAAAAAGCTAATGCTTATCGTAGGAGAGTGATTTCTCCCTTGGAGATAGCTCCGTATGCTCCTCTAGATCTGCCTTTGGCTTCTTCTCACGTTCTCTGATTGTTGTGTGTGAAATGGATGCTATGAAATGCTGGAAATCGTGGGGTATTTATAAGCCAGATCTTGGTTACGGCGTAACTATTAAAAGTGTTACGCCTTAATCATCTAATTCTTCGTAAATTGCACTAGAAATGCTGGTTACGGCGTAACCTCAGGAAGGGGTTACGCCGTATCTTCAATAAATCTTGGTTACGCCGTAGTTTATGCATGAGTTACGGCGTAATTATCAGCGGCGCGGAACGTCATTTGACCTAATATGGTTACGTCGTAATCTTTGGGAGAGTTACGTTGTAATCTTCTGATAAGTTGGTTTTCTGAGCCACGCTTTAGTTACGGCGTAATGTGAGACTGGACTTCAACTCCTTCGCGCCCAAGTTAATAATTACGGCATAACAAAATTGCTACGTTACGCCGTAACCTTCACAAAAATAGTTACGACGTAACCATAAGAAATGGTTACGCCGCATCCTTCAAAGCATCATATTTACGCTGTAACATTATTAACGAGTTACGGCGTAATCTTCACACTGAGTTCATAGGCCCTCGTAAATCAATCTTCAGAACATATATTTGGCCTTATATCACATCTTTTCTACTTCAACGCCTCATTTATCCTGAAATGCAAATATGAACGGATATGAACGAATTAAGTACCATATAAATACAAATGAGGCAATAAACACGGGAATTTGATATATGAAATATCAGGCTAATTTGATGTTATCAAACACCGAGACACCAAAGGCCGCAAAGGGTATAGAGATTGACATTAATTTTGTTCGCGAAAAAGTGGCAGCGAGTCATGTTCGAGTGCTTCAATGTTCCATCACAGTTTGAGTATCTTCACGGGAAGGGCCTTCCGTATGAACTATTTGTTGATTTCTGATCCAGTTTGAGCGTCCGGAAGTCTCCCGCTCCGACTGCAGGGGCGTATGAAACAACACATCTCGTATATTTCTAGTGTAATCTGTTAGAAAATGGTAAAACCCGTAGGTATAACTTTATTATCGACCATTATTTATAATGGTAAAACCCTAGATTCCTCAAACCCCGCTTGAACCTATTTATTCTCTAATATAATCGACCCATTAGCCCGAGCCCAGTTTGTATTGTTAGTAGAGAAACCCTAATTGTAATCTCTGATCGAATATGCGTTATGAGATGCAATCTATCATTCAAAGGTAAATGTCAACCTTTAATTATATAATTTGCAGTCAAAAATATGAGTAGATAACCTTATATAATATGTAAATGGCCACATGACACCGGTTCTTTACAACGTGGCACCATTTTTTCTCAACGTTCTCTGATGACGTAGCGGCATGCCATGTCATCGTATAACATGTCCAGTGTGGCACAGATATAATAAGAATTGTAGTTAAGCTTTTACCGCACTAATTAAATGGCTATCTATGGTGCAAAGAAAGAAGCTTTGTCTAGAAGCTAAACTTTTAATGTTCTTGTTAGAAAAGAATAATAAGGAGATACCAAACTTTGATTTTTATGACAAAAAGGCTTTTCAACAGCTAGAACTAAATTACTCATTAACTAATTGTGTTTCGTAGTTGAATACTTTTGGGTTTTTTAGATCATTTTACACTTTTCACTAGCTACTACTGCTTTAACAAACAACTCGGTACAAAAAGACTTGGGCAATTAATGTTCTAAACAAAAGCTCAAGCTCTCATTTTTAGCATTTTGGTTTACTTTGACGGTTATACCGAGCATTTCTGTATATCTATATCTACTGGGACGGAATCAGGGGGTTCTCGGGACCCTATGGATTTTTTTTGATATATTGTTAATTTTTTAGAAAAAGATCTATTTTGTCCTAAATGTATCTTAAATGTATCCGATCCATCGAAATGTGTTTCTAGTGTTATTTACAGTAGTTAGTATACTTAAAAAAAAAATTGTGCACCGGGTCATATTTCGTCGTGGTTACGTCGATGTATATCTACCTGGATAGAAAATAAACAAGGCAAAACATGCATTTACTACAAACCCAAGAAAAGAACATACAAGAACTTTAACGGTGTGAAAAGCAGAGAAACCAGGACGTTGGACAAAAGAACCCATGCATGTTACCGAGGACGTGAGACCGTTGCTAATGCTTCGTATTCCTAGTACAGAAGATGAAGACAACAACCTACGTGACCGTATCCATGACTTTCTGTACGAAAGTATAAGCAACACAAGGTGAACAATAGAACCTTTATTCAAACCTAAGCCACAATAGTCAGCTTAGATTAAGTTTACAACAGTATCCAAAATGTTACAAGGTTAGATTAATGTCAATGAGACAATAATCATGTAAGTACAAAGACAAGACAAGATCAATGAAATGATCAGAAAGAAGAGAAGAGTGTGTAACAATGACTGCACACACTTGTGTGTAACCCTAGATTAAAGGACTTATTAAATAGGAAATGAAGATACACAAAGACTCCTCTAACGGCTATAAAAATCACATCAGCAGAAACAGGAAAGCCTTCAGCAGAAATGAGAATCTTGGAACTTTAAACCACTTATGCTTTGTCCATGTTTAACCCCTGTAATAAGCCTGCAATGAACATAACTTGAAAGCCATTAGCAATTGATAGAATGACGTGTTTGCCACAGATTAATACCCCAAAATTTAACATTCCCCCTTAATCTGATGAGCAAACATATCAAACAATATCAATTTTTCACACAAAAATTTATGCTGATAAACAGGGAGATTTTTAGTGAGTATGTCTGCAGTTTGGTTTGAAGAGCCAATCTTTTTAGCACTTATAACACCTCTTGCAATTTTCTCCCTGATGAAGTGCACATCAATTTCAATGTTTTTTGATCTTTCATGGAACACAGGGTTGACAGCAAGTTGTAAGGCAGATTTGTTATCACAGAAAAGATTAACAGGGAGATTAATATCAACTTTTAGATCTTTTAAGATTTTTTGAATCCAAATGATTTCACAGGCAGCAGTAGACATAGATCTATATTCTGCTTCTGTGGAGGATTTTGAAAGAGTGTTTTGTTTTTTACTTTTCCATGAGATCAAACAATCATTAAAGAAAACACAATAACCTGTGACAGATTTTCTGATTTTCTTGCATTTGGCCCAATCAGCATCACTATATCCTTCAAGATGATTTTCAAAGTTGCTGAAATTGTACCTTAGACCTTTTCCTGGAGCTCCTTTTAGATATCTCAGAACATTGAGGGCACATTCTAGATGAGATTTCAAGGGAGAATGCATATATTGTGCCAAACAATGAACTGAGTATGAGATGTCAGGTCTTGTATGAGTGAGATAGATAAGTTTCCCAAGTAACTTCTGATAGCCAGTGATGTTGACGAGTAAGGGATCATCAGCAGTGGGAATGTATGGAAGCACAGAGTTGGGTTTATATTTGATTTTAAAGATCCATTTGTAACCAATGGGAGTTCTATTAGGGGGTAGATCAGTTATATCCCAAGCATGATTTTCATTTAAGGCCTCAATTTCAGAGTTCATAGCATCAACCCAATTACTGTCAAGAATAGCTTCTTCATAACATGTAGGTTCAATACTTTTATTAAGACTAGAAGCAAAGCAGTAATTATCTTTGTTAAGGTTAGAGTAATTAACAACCTTTTCAACACCATATTTAACTTTCCCTTCAATAATAAAGTCATTAAGATTACTGGGCAATTTAGAAACTCTGGTTGACCTTTTAGCAGTAGTGGCTGGCAAGCCTTCTTCTTTTTCAGAGTTCTGATGTGAATCAGAAGATGTACCAGCTGAAGATGCATCAGCAGAATCAGAAGATGCATCAGCAGAATCAGAAGATGCATCAGCAGGATGTGATTCATGTGATATAGTGCCCTCAGGGTGTGTATTATCATCTATGGAAGTTGCAACAAGTTCATTATCCCTAGTAGGATGACCCAACACTGTGCCATCTTCATAGGATGTCACTCTCCCTTCATTATTGGGACTTATTTGTGAATCAAAGAAGTTCTTGTGATTTAAATCTTTAGGCACATAGGTTTCAACAAAAGGTTTTGACACAGAATTTTTCATTTTAAAGGGAAAAACAGTTTCATAAAATTTGACATCTCTGGAATAAAAGATATTTTTTGTTTCTAAACTTAAAAGTTTATAACTTTTTTTCTCATTTGAATAACCAATAAAAACACTTTTCTCGGACCTACTACCAAATTTATCAGAGATGTTAAGAATGGTGGCATAGCATAAGCAGCCAAAGACTCTAAGGAGAGAGAGTGAAGGGTCATGCCCATACACAAAGAAGAAGGGAGACTTGCCAGACAACACTGAAGAGGGTAACCTGTTTATGACATATGCAGCAGTTAGAACACATTCGGCCAAAGATAAAGAGGTAATTCCCCCTGAAACATAAGGGATCTAGCCACATTAAGGAGATGCCTATGTTTCCTTTCTGCAATACCATTTTGTTGTGGTGTGTAAACACAAGAGGTTTGATGTAAAATTCCTTTTTCATGAAAGAAGTGATGAAGTTTGTTATTGACAAATTCTGTCCCATTATCACTTCTAAATATCTATTGTGTTCAAATTGATTAGATAGCATATGAGTAAAGTTGACAATGGAAATATAAACATCATCCTTTCCCTTAAGCATATAAACCCACACAGCCCTAGAATAGTCATCAACAATAGTTAAAAAATATTTGTAACCATCTCTGCTAGTGACTTTATATGGTCCCCATACATCTAGATGAACAAGTTCACCAATTTTAGTTGATTTATGTTCACTTAGAGGGAATGGTTCCCTGGTTTGTTTGGCTTTATTGCAAGTGTCACAAAGATGGTCAGATTTAGATGAACTATCAAGTTTAAGAGTGGATTTAAGTATATGTAGGACTTGGTCAGAGGGATGACCAAGTCTTTGATGCCAGAGATTTCTAGAAACATGACAAACAGAAATGCAATTATTAGAAGTAATTTTACATGTAGAATCAATATCAAACATATATAACCCATTGCATTGTTTACCAATCCCCACAATCCTTTTTTTATGTAAATCCTGTATATAGCAATTTGATTCATTAAACCCAACAAACATCTTGTTATCTCTAGCAATCTTATGAACAGACAGCAGACTGACATTGTACTCAGGAACAACCAGAACATCAAAAAGAGTTAGATCATTATTGACCTTTAAATCACCAATTTTTGTAATTAAAGCCTGAGTACCATTGGGATGTCCAACAGTTAGACCAAGATTTGAAATGTCAACAACATTAATTAAAAATTTGGCAGAAACAGTCATGTGCTGATTTGCACCAGAGTCAACAATCCAACCAAGATTGATGTTTCCAGATAAGATTTTTGTGTTGTTGTTAAAAAATTTGTTGAAGTTTATGTTAAACTTGACACTGCCATTAAAGAATGTTCCTGAAAAATTTTTGCCTGCCACGTTAGTATTAGCAGAAGACACTTTGTTATTAAGAAGACTTATAAGTCTGGAGAACTGTTCATTAGACAAAGAGACAGGAGAGTTGCTAGCTCTATTATCAGTGATATGATTAGTATCAGTGGAAACATTGTTACTGCTGAAGGGTTTAGCATTAAAAATCTTTTTATCATATCCAGCAGGATACCCAACAAGATCATAGCATCTATCAATAGTGTGACCAGGTTTTTTGCAGTTAATACATTTGAGATTCATGTTTGGTCCTCTGTTTTTGGAGCCGTTACCAGTATTAAAACCAGTACCTTTATTGAAAGTTTTGTCAAAATTTTTCCATTATCAAAAGTTTTTGCAGAAACAACAATGGCAGAGAAAGCCATAATGTAAACAATAAGACAGACAAAACACAAACAGATATAAAAGCAAGAGCAGATAGATAAATAAGTAAGACTTAGTAATTAGACAGATAAAGAAATAAATAAGACTTTGTAATTAAGAAACAACAAGCACCAAGCCTGTGACTGGGGTAAACCGACTTAAGTACTGTATGTTTGAAGAAGAGATAAGACTTAGACTTACAGAGAAATATGCAGCGGAAGAACAAATCACAATTACCCTAGATTCACTTAGTCTAGGGCTAATTGTAAATAGAAGATAACCAGTGATTACGCCAATAGCAATAACCTTAAACCACCAATATGTTGCTGAAGAGAATCAATGAGCCTGAAGCTCTGATACCATGTACGAAAGTATAAGCAACACAAGGTGAACAATAGAACCTTTATTCAAACCTAAGCCACAATAGTCAGCTTAGATTAAGTTTACAATAGTATCCAAAATGTTACAAGGTTAGATTAATGTCAATGAGACAATAATCATGTAAGTACAAAGACAAGACAATATCAATGAAATTATCAGAAAGAAGAGAAGAGTGTGTAACAATGACTGCACACACTTGTGTGTAACCCTAGATTAAAGGACTTATTAAATAGGAAATGAAGATACACAAAGACCCCTCTAACGGCTATAAAAATCACATCAGCAGAAACAGGAAAGCCTTCAGCAGAAATGAGAATCTTGGAACTTTAAACCACTTATGCTTTGTCCATGTTTAACCCCTGTAATAAGCCTGTAATGAACATAACTTGAAAGCCATTAGCAATTGATAGAATGACATGTTTGCCACAGATTAATACCCCAAAATTTAACACTTTCCTAGGCTCGGCACCGTCACCGACTGTTTCAACATTGAGCTGTATGACATCGTGTCTGAATAGTAATCCAAACACCGACTATTATGTTTATGAGATGTTTTCTTATATTAAACGTGACTGAAACATTCTTGTGTCACTTGTTTCATTATGTGTGTTAGATATGGGCTTTGTATATGATATTGGGGCTTATTGGCATAACACAACCCATATCATTTGAGCAGATGAATTTGTGGGTACTGAATTAAGAGTAAACTGCAAAAATTATTCATGTGGTTTATAGTTTTTAGCACATATCATCCTTATCTCATACTATTGGCGCTAATCATTTTTAAGTGTTCAAACCATCACAACTAATCATCCCTGTTAGTGCAAAATGTGTGATGGGTATTGGATTGGGTTGGAATTGATTATTGGGCTGTTCCAACGGGCCGCTAGCTGGTGGACTATGCTTGCAGTAAATCAAGTAATGAAATGATTCCTTACACAAATAAGAGTAAACCGTTAGCTTTACCGTGGAGACGGACCCCACGATTAAGCTCCGGCGTGAGAGTAAGTAATCATGTTTGTCAGAGAATATTGGAGTATGTGTATTAATATGCGGCAGAAAGTCATACATTTGAAGAGTGTTAGAGAATTTCTTTTATAGGCGAGTCCAACACTAGGATTTCCTAGTATTTCGCTTATAATTGTTAGTGGCCGGAGTGAGCCCCTTGTCGGGCAAGGTTCCGCAGTAATCGTGATTGCGGACACAGACCATCTTTCGCTAGAGAAATGCGGAAGTATGCGTGCGTCTTTGTATATCCGGACCGTAGCCAATTTGTCATTGGGCTTAGTGACAGCCCGGTATTTTCACTTGTTTATTTTGTTGGTCCGGGGCCCAAATGTGTATAGTAAGGTCGGCCTGCTATCCATAATATACGTCATCAAGTCCCCCAGTCTAGTTCGTTTATTGCGTCCGGCCTTCTTGGTTGCATGGGGTAAATATTGCTAGACTAAAGTTCTCTGGCGGTTCCGCTTCTTTCGTGGTTAGTTTTCTTTTATCGACATTTCGTTATATTTTGTTATGTGAGACTTGTGTCATGGATCTTTCGTAGCCTTTCATTTTCTGACTGATTTGACCAAGTGGAACCTTTATCTTACTGTCATCCTCATCCTTTTAGTTTTAATCCCAACCGGCAACCTCAAACGTCATTGACACGTGTTATCATCTGGGATTAGTTTGAAGTAAATATACCATGGGTATAAATACTTGACTCGGTTTTTAATTTTGCTTTTACTGTACTTCCACCATTGTCGACATTGTTAAAACTTCTTCGAGCTTTTTGATTATTCTTATTATGTCACACTCTTCTCCGAGGGAATTTTGTGTTTTCAGGTTAGATTTCAATACTTTTCCTTCCGCCACGAGTACTACCATGCATGTTAAATCCATTCTCTCTCCGAAAGCATTTAACACCTTTTGTGGTAAGTTTCATATTCCATCGGAGGTTCACCCAGAATTACCTGATCCAAACCAAACCATTCATGAGCTACCTGTTGGGTAGATTGGGGTCTATACCAGATTTTTTTAGTTTGCCAATTTTCGGTTTCCTTTATCCGTCTTTCTCGTTGATATCCTTAGGTACTATCACATAAATATATCCCAAATTTCTGTTATCGGAGTTTCCAAAGTTTCCCATTTTGAGATTTTGTGTCACGTTCATACCCGTGCCAACGGTTGGTCTCTTTCGGTGTTTCTATATAAAGTCCAAGAATAAGGGGTGGTTGTCATTTAGTAAGCGTTCGGACAATGCATGTTTTTGTTATACGAAACACCTTGACTCCCTTAAAAGTTGGAATGACCATTTTTTCTCAGTTGATGCCTTTTCTTGCCCCATTACCTTTCCTTGGCATACCGCCAAAAGTGTTGTAAAAGATCCCCTTCCTAAACCCAGCGAATTTAGTGCCGATGATTATGCCACCCTTGTTGCCCATCCTTCTCCGTTCCGGAAGTTTCTGGAACCCTTTCTAATTTGTTGGGTTAGATTAATTCGTAACTATACTGTGGAAAACTAGAAAGGGGGGGAGGGGTTGAATAGTTTACCAATTCAAAACTTTGTTTTGAAATTTATTGAAAGATCAATTGATATTGATCTTAAATATGTTAGTGAATGGTAATCAATATGCAAACAATATATAGAGAGTAGATAAGGAAAGAAACAATCAAACCACGACAAGTTGTTTATAGTGGTTCGGTCTACAAGGACTCTTTTTCCTTGCCCTACTCCACTCCTCGAGTCTCACACTCGAGAGTTTAACTTCACTAGCCAACAAGCTCCTTTCACCGGCGGAGAAACCTTTACACTTCGCTTACACACTATTTCCGACACTAAGCTAGATGTCGAGTTCTTTTCAAGGGTACAACCACTCCCACACACAATGTATTTTAAGGACTAAAATACTAACCACTCACACTCACAAGATTATGATGGTTTGGTACAACAATGATGTATGAATCAACACAAGATCATACAACAATAAACAAACAAGACTTCCAACTTGTTAAAGCTTGAATATGCCTCGATCTTCTTTGCTACAAAAGAGATCACTAATATGATATGAAACTGAGTTAGAAATGTTAGTGAGAAGGAATGTTTGTGAATATGATAGAAAGGGATGAAAAACAACTTGGTTTGGCTTTGCTATTTATAACCAAAATACTCAGCAGGCACCACGGACCACGGATCCCTCAAAATGGTTCCGTCCATGTTAAGTTTTGGTGCCGTCGGGGTCTGACAGCAAGATCACCAAAATCTTACCAAATTCAACCATATCTATCCAAGATTATGTAAGATATGTAGAGTCTAAATCTACATAAAGTATCTAGTGAAATCTTCTAAGGATTTCAATGATGCACTACATGATGTCATGTGTTTGTTTTCTATTTTTTGAAATATGTTAAAATGTAAATAGATATGTAATGTTTTGTTTTAAGAAACCAAAACATTCTTGATCTAAAATATTAACATACATTATGGTTTAGAGTAAATGCTTGAGTGATGAAGATATTATATGAAAAGCTTGTTTTAATATCTATTAAACTTGACAAGCTTTAAGCTTTATAAAACTTAAATTTACTTTTTTCGTTAACAAAACTTAGGTAAAGATCATAAAATATAAATAACGTTTGATGACAATATTTGTAGAAACAAACTCCCCCTTTTTTATGAGGACAAAACATAAATTTTATTTTTATAAAAGATGTAAAGATTGTACAAGAGTTATAAAAATATTAGTTTTAAAACTTGAAAGATAAAGATGATAATGCAAGTATGTCCAATTTAGACATGATGTTGACTTTTCAGAAAATCAAAGTGTGCAGTTGACTTTTCATTACAAAGTCAAAGTCTTAATTAGCTGAAGTATGATGTTGACTTTTCATAAAGTCAAAGTATGCAGTCAAATTTAACAAGTTCTATATATTTCTCCCCCTTTTTGTCTCAATAAAAAGAAGATGCGGGGCGGAATATGTAATGAGCCCTAGCCATTATCTCCCCCTTGACCAATGCTCCCCCTGAATTAGGTGCCAAGAAAATGATACATGGATTGTGAAAAAACTACAAAAAAGATGTTAGTAATAAGCATCATCACAAGCATTTCCAAATACCATGTAATAATCAACAACAATTTTAGAAACACCATTCATTTGTTAAAAATTTTCATGATATACAAATCATGAAAAGGGAACACAATGAAGTGTTAGTACAAGAATAAAATCCTAAAAGAAATTATCCTAAAAAATAAAAAAAAAATATACAAAGAAAAGCCTAGAAAAATAAAAATGCTTAAAGATAATAAACTAGGACCCTCCTATTGAGGTGGTGGATGAGCAAGAGCATTGATGCGCTCTAAGATGTGATTGAGGATGAACCTCATTTCGTCTTGAAGCTCATGGACCATCACCCGGGTACTTTCGGTAATTTGGGTGGTCCCCTCACAATTGGAGCAACCGTGTCTAGGAGGGTAGTATGGTTCATGATTTTGTGGTGGTGGAATGGTGGAGTTGTTGGTGTTGGTGGCTGGAGTGGTAATTATAGAGGCTAGCAAAGCACATTGCATTTGCATGGCATCACTAAGATTAGAATCTACCATATTGGAAAATTGGTTGAGATGATTGAGCTCGGCTTCAATCTCTTCTTTGGTGGGGTGATCATCCTACATGGATTCTTTAATGTCCTCTATGTGAGAGGGAATTGATATTGTAGGTAGTGCTTGATCCCCATACAAAGGACCATGGATTTCCTTGTGGATGGGATAGAAAAGAAGAGGTCTTGGCCCTAACGGGGCGTTTGGGTCAAATGATGGACGTTAAGACTCATGAGCTATTCACTCAATAGTACCAAAAGATGGTAGTGGTGGTGGATGATTGGGCCTAGGAGGCAAGTCCACTAAGTCTACCAAAAATGGATTTGGAGATGTAGGTGGTGTAGAGAATAACTCTAATGGAATGAGTGTTGGAGATTTTGGAGGTGATGGTGATTTTGATGTTTGGATAGGAGCTGGTGGTGGTGAGCTAGGAGTCTTTGTTGGTGGTGGAGTAGTGATAATGATAGGTGATTGCGGAGGTGGTGTAGGAGTAGCCAAAGTGAGAGTTGTCTCATCTCTTATAGGAGATGAGATGGTTAATGGAGAGGACTCGGAAGAGGAGCTTATGTTAACAAAGCAACAAGGTTTTACGCTCATTCTAGCGGTTCTTTTGCAAGGCTTGGTTGATGGTGAAGACTTAGTTATTTTGACTCAAGTTTTTGCTAGTAGATGATAAGAATTGAGAAGGTGTGAAGATGATCATGGTAAAAGCTCTTAATTTATAGGATTGGAAAATTATGGAGAAATGTGTTTGATTTGATGTTAAACCATAGAAGAGATGAGGTTCCTAATGATTTTGTAGTGGGTTTAATGCTAGTCATATCACCCAAGTCAATCCATACAAGAAGGATGGAGTGAAGTGACAAAGATTTGCAATAAATATTTTCTAATGATTATGGGATCTTTAGAATCAGATCACCCACGGATTGCAAGAAACCAAATTTTTGGTTCTTTCCTTTATGAAAAAGGGTTCCTTGGGAGGATTTTTGAAATTTTTGAATTTTGGTGGGAAATGGATATCCTATATGCCTAAGTGTGTTACACTAGTTCTAATATGGGTAAGAACTAGTTAAGACTAACCTAGAAGCAATGTATGGTATTTTGAAATGTTGAAATAAGCGAAATTTAGAAAATTACATGTAGGATCCACGACACCAAAAGTTTACACAGACGGAACCCTTAAATTGGTGCCGCCTCTACAGGTATGGCGGTACCAAAATCCATAACAGACGAAACTAAATTAATGGTGCCGACTGGTTTGTGGAGACCAGAAATATTCACAGACCCCATTTTAGGTGTCGGGGACTTTTCCGAAACCTGAAATTTTGCTTAAAACATGTGACATTAATTATTTCTAGTTAGGAAAAGTCGATAACACATATACAAACATAGTGGGGCATAGACTTTGACAAAGGGCTAACAATTTTCACATAAAAGTGAAAATGGGTAAAATTTGATAACACACTTGTGCTATCCCCCTGCATAAACCGGTTAGCATACAACATTGTTTTAAGTCATATTATCATCCTACAAAGTAAAAACAGCCAAATTGTATCATACACCATAGTTATTGTTTTGTTCCAAACACTCCTTCAAATAAACCTCACTTCTCCAACTTCTTGTAGATCTTTGTCATCATCCTACCAAGTCACTTGAACATCCCCTTGGTTTGCTTGAACTCCGTCGATTCATTCTCAATCTCGGGGAGAGATGCATAGTACTCTTGAGGTGGAAGGCGAGAATTTGGGAGACCGTCCTCGGAGCTATTTGATGATGATGAAGAAGTAATTGGAGGTTTTTCCCTTTTGCCTTTAGTCTTAGCCACCCGCTCGTCACTCAAGGCTACAAATATGTGAGGGATGAGAGCATAGTCAAGCTTTAACCCTTTTGGGCTTGGTGGAATGGGTGCAAATGCTCTATAGAGACGGGTGAGGAGCATCCCGTAAGGAAAAGCGACCGATCCTTGAGTTGGAATGTCTATCATTCTCCTAGTAATGTAGTAGGCTAGATTGAATGGTTGACGGGTGGACAAGTTGTAGAGCATGTGACAAAGGCAAGCATTGATATGGTCCCTATTTCCTATAGTGCTAATGACATTGGCTCTTAGGAGTTCCCCCACTTCTTAAATTCGGGCTTAAGCTCATTGAGCTCCATACCATATGGATCTCGGTTCACTTCCTTTCCCTTTTGGGTGACACGGGTTGGAGTGGCCCTTTCGTTAAAAAGGTGCTTACGGATGACGTCCTTATCTGCTAAAGGAGTTTGGTAGGGAAGATAGCGGTCATTGATTGCATCAAGGATAGTGAGTGACCACTTATCCGAGTAGACACATGTACCTCGGTTGGGAATTCCTAGCACTTGAGCAAATTGGCTTAAGGAGATGGAGTAGTCATTTTGATTGATCCTAAACCTAAGAGCCATTTCATCGTCCTCATCAGTGAAAGCGGTAACACTAGCATAGAATTCTAAAACAAACCTAGGACAAATGGCTTCATCGATGTCAAGGAGACAATCGAAGTTAATGATGGCAAGTTCTTGACGGAGATTGGTTCCGTCGACAAAGGAGGAGTGAATGGTTCTACCCTCATGGAAGTACCTTTGCTCTAGACTCTTAAAGATTTTGACTTGTTCTTTGGAGAGGCCCTTGGTTTTGTGGTGTTTAGGGATGTAGTTAAGAGTATCCTTGTGATCATAGAATCTTGCGGCTACCATGGTAATTCCTATGAGCAAGAATTACATGTTAAAAGTAAGAACAAACTTAGCGTTTCGGTTCTAGTGTGTGCCTATATGAAAACGATTTGGTGTTGCGGTTATCTCGACTCATTTTATGCATAAAATGATTTTTAGTGGGGGTGTTTGGCAAAAGGCATGAGATAACCCAAACGCTCCTAATTCAATGTGGCTTCATTTGAATATACCCGGGAATGCGTATTAGTTATGCATTACCTTTAGTATTCAAGAGCATTATGCAAGTGATAAAAATTTATGTTTCTATTTGTATTAACAATGAAAAATTGTTTTCCTACAAGTGAGAAGCTTTTCAAAATTTTTGACTTGGGGTGTTTGCTTATTTAGAATAAGGCCTTATATTCATTATCTTTTGATTAGTGGGAAACATGATTTGTTTATGCAATGTGACAATGTAGTACCTAATTTCAATAACTAGTTATGCAATTTGCCAATTGAATCCATGTTTTGTACAAGAATATACATAATCCCCATGTAATGATTTTGTGCATAAATTGGAATCCTAGACTCAGAATTAAGAGATGTAATGTAGTTAGGATACTTACAATGATGTTATCTTCAGTGATTAATGAGTGAGAAAGTGTCAACAATGAGTTAGGTATGATGTTGAAACGTTTTGGTAAAGTGGGTTGTGAGGAAGAAGATGTTTTGTAGGTAGTATTTTTGCTACTGTTGTCACCACGGACCAGACGGCACCAAAAATTTGGTTTCGTCTTTGTTGTCGTTTGGTGTCGTAGGAATAGTAGCAGAATTAAACTAATTTGTTTTGTTTTGTTTGTTCTAATGTTTAGACTATGTTTTAACTACATGTTTGGTTCCATTAGCCCTAAACCAAGTCTAAGAAGATTAAATGGTTCTCGTTTGAGAGGCTTAGTTAGAATGGCGGCAATGTTGTCTTCGGAGGATACTTTCTCAATTGAGATGTTTCCTTTTTGAACATTGTCGCGAAGAAAGTGATGCCGGATTTCAATATGCTTCGTACGAGCATGTTGGATGGGATTTTTGCTGAGATCAATAGCTCCTTTTTTGTCACAAAATATGATGATATCGTTGAGATGAATTTCGTAATCCACGCGAGCTTGCTTCATCCAAACAGCTTGTTGACATGCTTTTCCGGCTGAGACGTATTCGGCTTCAGTAGTTGAGATAGCTAGAGCCGTTTGTTTCTTCGCAAACCAAGAGGTGAGACAATGTCCGACAAAAGTGCAAATACCACTTGTACTTTTTCTATCAACATAGTCACCGGCATGGTCCGAGTCGGCATACACTATAGTTTCTACACCCGTTCCTTTGGGATACCATAATCCTAAACATTCCGTTCCCTTAATGTATCTAAATATCCTTTTCAAGGCTTCTAAGTGTGATACCTTGGGATTTTCTTGAAAGCGAGCGCATAGACAAACACTAAACATAATGTCGGGTCTACTAGCCGTGAGATAGAGTAGGCTACCAATCATTCCTCTATATTTAGTGTTATCTACCGATTCACCTTCCTCATCCTTGGTAAGTTTAGTGTCCGAAGACATGGGTGTCTTAGTTGGTTTTAAGTCTTCAAGACCAAATTTCTTAAGCATATCTTTTATGTATTTAGATTGGTTAAAGAATATGCCATCTTCTAGTTGTTTAATATGAATTCCTAGAAAGAATTTTAACTCACCCATCATACTCATCGTGCATGATTTTAGAGAAATCATCACATAGCTCTAGACAAGTTGATCCGAATATGATGTCATCAACGTATATTTGAACAATGATAATGTGTGATTCCTTTTTCTTGGTAAAGAGAGTATTATCTACTAATCATGTGGTATATTTGTTTTCAACAAGAAAAGTCTTAAGTCAATCGTACCAAGCTTTTGGTGCTTGCTTAAGACCGTATAATGCCTTCTTGAGTTTAAAGACATGATGGGTTTCTCAAAGTCGGTAAAACCGGCAGGTTGAGCGACATATACTTCTTCGTTAATAAACCCATTAAGGAATGCACTCTTAACATCAATTTGAAATAATTTAAAATCATAAGCATATGCATATGCAAGTAAGATTCTAATAGACTCGAGCCTAGCTACCAGTGCATAAGTTTCATCATAATCAATCCCCTCTTGTTAATTATAACCTTGTGCGACAAGCTTAGCTTTTTTTCTAGACACTACACCATTTTCATCCATTTTATTTGGAAAAACCCATTTCGTTCCAATTATAGTTTGATCTTTAGGTTTTGGAACTAACTTCCAAACATCATTTCTAACGAATTGGTTTAACTCTTCTTGCATAACAATTACCCAAGATTCATCTTTTATTGCTTCATTTATGTTTTTCGGTTCAATGGTAGATACAAAGCAAAAATGATTACTTTGATTTTGGGCTTGTGATCTTAACGTTCTTTGATTTAGCTGTCCTATGACCTTTTCTAAAGGATGACTTTTGGATTCTTTGATGTTTATAATTTCATTATTTAATGGTTCATCTTCCTTTTCATTTTCAATTATTTCTTGACTTTCTACAAGTTGACTTTCAACTAAGTCATTATCTACCAAAGGTGATGTCTTAGAGGGAGGTGGACTTTCGTCGAATGTTATGTTCAACGATTCCTCGACTCTCATTGTTTATTTGTTTAAGACAATGTAAGCTTTACTATTTTGTGAGTAACCAAGAAATACACCTTCATAAGACTTTGGGTCAAACTTGGTGAGATAGTCTTTAGTATTAAGAATGAAACATTTACATCCACACACTTTAAAATATCATAAAGTTGGATTTTTACTTTTATATAATTCATATGGTATTTTGTTTAAGAAATGGCGTATTAAGACTCTATTTAAAATATATGTAGAAGTGTCAACGGCGTTACACCAAAACTTTTGAGGAATGTTTTGTTCATTAAGCATTGTTCTACTCATTTCTTGAATGGTCCTATTTTTACGTTCTACAACTCCATTTGATTGAGGTGTTCGAGGAGCCGAGAAGTTGTGTGTTATACCATTTGTATCACAAAAATTTCCAAATTGTGTTTCATTGTCAAATTCACGACCATGATCCGTTCGGATCGACACAATGTTAACACCTAGTTGATTTTGAATTTTCTTGCTAAGAATTTCAAATTTATCAAAAGCTTCATTTTTAGTTTTCAAAAATAACGTCCAAGTAAACCTTGAGTAATCATCTACTATGACCAAAGTGTATAAGTTGCCTCCATAGCTTCTTATAGCGGATGGACCAAACAATTCCATATGCAAAAGTTCTAGACACTTAGATGTGGACACCATGTTTTTAGCCTTATAACTACTATGAGTTTGTTTGCCAATTTTGCAAGCGTCGCAAAAATGTTGGTCATATTTAAGTTTTGGTAAGTTCCTAACTAGCTCTTTCGAAGATAGGTTTTGGATAAATCTCATATTTGCGTGACCTAAGCGTCTATGCCAAAGAGTTGTGCTATCATCTAATGTTGTCAGACAAAGTTTTTCATTAGATGTTTGATCTATTTTCATGACGTATATGTTATTTTTCCTAACTCCTTTAGCTATGGTGATACCATCTTTTAGTATTTTACTACCATTTTCTTCAAATAGTACTTTATACTTTTTATCACATAATTGACTAATACTAAGTAGATTAAATCCTAACCTATCGACATGAGCAACATTTTCAATAGTTAGGGAGTTATGATCGATTGTACATTTGCCAATGATTTTGCTTTTGAGATTGCTACCATAAGTGACATTACCTCCATCATACTCTTGGTATATTGAGAAGAGGCTTTTGTTGCCCGTCATGTGTCGTGAGCATCCACTATCTTTTATCCACTCATCAGGTTCCAATCCAACCTTCAAGCATACCTAAGACACAAATAACTCAAGCGTTTGGTCCCCAATATCTCATGGGTCCGTTTGGGTTAAACATACCATTTACTTGGTTCATATATGGAAATGATGGGTAAGGTTTCCATGGCATGTAATCTGGAGTTTGATATGGTCTAGGGAAGTTTTGATTCCAACCGTTATGTTGATAGTTGGGTTGTATGTTGTGGTTGCTCTTAGGAAAGGGGCATTTGGCAATAGGTGTTTTATGTCATTGTTGAGTAGTTTTAAATCTAAATTCATTTCTAGCAAGTCCTACTCCTGATGTAACATCAGGTTTTAGTTTAACATTATCCTTGGTTTTCTTTGTTACTTTGAAAAATCCACTACGGTTCGTATTACAAACATTATGTCCTGCTGCAGTCCCCACGGCACCAATCTTTACAAAGGACGGAACCCTATTTTTGGGTCCTTCTGGTCCGTGCTGTACTGCAGCAGTTTTGACATTTTGTTTGTCTTTTTTTACTGTTTTGGTTTGAATCTTTAGAATTAACACTTCATTAAATCCTAGTCCATTCATGTTTCCTGGTGTTTTTTGAATTCTAACTATTTCATCGGCACAAGCAATGTTTTTGTTAAATCTTTTAAATTTAGAATTATGTTCGATTAGAACTTCTTGTGTGAGCTTTAGTTTTTCTATTTCAAGATTAAGCTCTTGACATGTTTTGCAACCATCGTCATTTGCTTTTCCTTTTTCTAATCGTTTTGTCTTTTCTTTTAACTCATAAACTTCAGTTTCTAAAAATTCCTTTTTAGACTTTAAAAACTTATTTTTAGTTATGATTTTTAGACTAAGCTCACACAATTGATTATATTGTTTTTGCAAAGTATCATCATCAATAGAGGAATAAGATGAGTCGGAATGTACCTCATTTGATTCATGTGTCATTAGAGCGATTTCATCCTTGCTTGATTCTTCATCATCCTCACTATCACTCCAAGCACCACTTACAAAATCTCGTTGAGTTTTGCTTTTAGGTGGCTTGGGACAATCTCCTATTAGATGACTTGCATCACCGCATCTAAAACACTTTCTTTCACCTTTACCCTTTTTGCCGTCCTGATCTTTTCGGAATGGCGTCTTTTCTTCTCGAGGTTGTCTTACAAACTTTCCTCTTCTTCAAACGAACTTTTTGAAATCTCTAACGGCCATGGCATACTCCTCATCCTCACTACCGGAGCAAGATTCGTCATCATCACTTTATTCCGTTCTTGCTTTTAGAGCAACGGATTTGATTTTCTCTCTTTTTCCTTTGATGATTTCTGAATCTTTCTCCATCACCATTTCGTGTACTTGGAGGTTTCCGATTAGCTCGTCTAGTGACATTTTTGAGAGATCTTTTGATTCCTCAATAGCCGTCACTTTAGCTCTCCATTTCGGATGGAGTGCTCTAAGAAATTTCCTGACAAAGTTCTTACTACGAAAAAATTCAACAAGTGCTTTAAAAGATGTAATAATAGTATTAAAGCGAGCAAAGCCACAATCAATGGTTTCATCTTCAGGAATAACAAATTGTTCATATTGTTGAACAAGAACAACAATTTTGTTATCCTTGACTTGTTAATTTCCTTGATGTGTAATAATCAAAGATTCCCAAATGTCTTTAGCGGTATCACACATAAAATTCTTTCATATTCTTTTCTAGGTAAAGGATTATAAAGCATCATTTTAGCTTCATTATTTTTAGTTATTAATTTCTTTTGATCATCAACAGAAATATCTTTTGTTGTAGAACTAAAGTCTCCTTTAACTATAACAAACCAAAGATCTATATCTTTTGATTTTACATATGTTTCAAAACGGTTTTTCCAATAGATAAATCCATTGGTTTCAAAGAGTGGTGGTCTTTGCATAGATTTCCCTTCTTTAAAGTATTCGGAATCCATGGATCGTTTCAAGTTTATAAAATACAATATAGTTTAGAAATTCTTGAGCAACGAGACTCTAATACCAATTATGGAAAACTAGAAGGGGGTTGAATAGTTTACTAGATTAAAAACTTTGTTTTGAAACTTATTGAAAGATCAATTGATATTGATCTTAGATATGTTAGTGAATGGTAATCAATATGCAAACAATATATAGAGAGTAGATAAGGAAAGAAACAATCAAACCATGACAAGTTGTTTATAGTGGTTCGGTCTACAAGGACTCTTTTTCCTTGCCCTACTCCACTCCTCGAGTCTCACACTCGAGAGTTTAACTTCACTAGTCAACAAGCTCCTTTCACCGGCGGAGAAACCTTTACACTTCGCTTACACATTATTTCCGACACTAAGCTAGATGTCGAGTTCTTTTCAAGGGTACAGCCACTTCCACACACAATGTATTTTAAGGACTAAAATACTAACCACTCACACTAACAAGATTATGATGGTTTGGTACAACAATGATGTATGAATCAACACAAGTTCATACAACAACAAACAAACAAGACTTCCAACAACTTGTTGAAGCTTGAATATGCCTTGATCTTCTTTGCTACAAAAGTGATCACTAATATGATATGAAACTGAGTTAGAAATGTTAGAGAGAAGGAATGTATGTGAATATGATAGAAAGGGATGAAAAACAACTTGGTTTGGCTTTGCTATTTATAGCCAAAATACTCAGCAGGCACCACGGATCCCTCAAAAGGTTTCCGTCCGTGTTAAGTTTTGGTGCCGCCGGGGTCTGACAGCAAGATCACCAAAATCTTACCAAAGTCAACCAAATCTATCCAAGATTGTGTAAGATATGTAGAGTCTAAATCTACATAAAGTATCTAGTGAAATATTCTAAGGATTTCAATGATGCACTACATGATATCATGTGTTTGTTTTCTATTTTTAGAAATATGTTAAAATGTAAATACATATGTAATGTTTTATTTTAAGAAACCAAAACATTCTTGATCTAAAAATATTAACGTACATTATGGTTTATAGTAAATGCTTGATTGATGAAGATATTATATGAAAAGCTTATTTTAATATCTATTAAACTTGACAAGCTTTAAACTTTATAAAAATTAAATTTACTTTTGTTGTTAACAAAACTTAGGTAAATATCATAAAATATAAATAACGTTTAATGACGATATTTGTATTAACATATACTTTAGATGAGGAGACTTATCCCTTATTTCTTGACAGCGACGGACAGGGTGGATACTTGTTGCTATATATGTCATTTATCTTGTAATTTTTTATTTTGCTTCTATCTTTCTCCTTTGGTTATACAGAGATGGACTTGTCTGCGTTTATTCATGTTTTGAAATGATTCCATGCACAAAATGAGAGTAAACTATTATCTTTACCGAAGGGACATACTCCATGATTAAGCTCCGACGTGAGAGTAAGTAATCATGTTTGTCAGAGAATATTGGAGTATGTGTGTTAATATGTATGAGAAATTCATACCTTTGAAGAGTGTTAGAGAATTCCTTTTTATAGGCGAGTCCAATACTAGGGTTTCCTAGTTATTCGCTTATAATTGTTAGTGGCCGGAGTGAGACCCTTGTCGGGAAAGGTTTCCCAGTAATCATACAGACCATCTTACGATGGAGGACTGCGATAGTATGCGTGCGTCTTTGTGTGTCCGGACCATAGCCAATTTGTCATTGGGCTTGTTGACGGCCTGGTATTTTCACTTGTTTATTTTGTTAGGCCGGGGCCCAAATTGTATAGTACGGTCCAGGCCCAATACGCCTGTTATCCGTAATATACGTCATAATGTTCCCCCAGCCAAGTTCGTTCATTGCGTGCGGTCAGTTTTCTTTTATCGACGTTTCGTTATAACTTGTAAATGCAAAATGTGTGATGGGTATTTGATTGGGTTGGAATTGCGTATTAGGCTGTTCTAACGGGCCGATGGTGGACTATGCTTGCACTAAATCAAGTAATGAAATGATTCCCTGCACAAATGAAAGTAAACCGTTAGCCTTATCGTGGGGACGGACCCCACGGTTAAGCTCCAACGTGAGAGTAAGTAATCATGTTTGTCATAGAATATTGGAGTATGTGTGAGAAGTCATACCTTTGAAGAGTGTTAGAGAATTCCTTTTATAGGCAATTCAAAAACTAGGGTTTCCTAGTATTTTGCTTATAATTGTTAGTGGCCGAAGTGGAACCCTTGTCGGGAAAGATTTCACAGTAATCGTGATTGCGGACACATACCATCTTCCACTAGAGGACTGCAAAGTATGCGTGCGTCTTTTTGTATCTGAACCGTAGCCAATTTGTCATTGGGCTTAGTGACGGCCCGGTATTTTCACTTGTTTATTTTGTTGGGTCGGGGGCCCAAATGTGTATAGTAAGGTCAGGCCCAATAGGCCTGCTATCCGTAATATACGTCATCAATCCCTAACAGAGATGATTTTTGCAAAAAAGAATATTTAGTAAACTGCAAAATCATCCATGTTATTATGTTAAGGATGATTAGTGCAATGGTTTGATTACTTAAGGATGATTAATGTCAATAGTATGAGATATGGATGATATGTGCCAAAAACTATAAACTACAGGGATGACTTTTGCAGAGTAACATTTGTTGGTGCTATTTTCTTCATATTATAAAAGAAGCCCCTTCTAACACACGTAATTTGAGCAAATGAATTTGTGGGTAGTGAATTTGTGTGTGATATTAGCGTAAGATATGAAATTATTATGGTAAAAAAGCATAATCGTAGCATAAATCCGTCGCGAAAGGCGGTCAACATTAATATCAAATCATTTATTACAAATGAAGTTCCTTATTGTAAGATAATTTTATCAGAGCATCAAATTATTTCATGCAGACATTTAATCTATGCATACACACACTTTATTCGTCATTCCATTTATCAAGGTTCTGCATCGAATTCCAGTTATGAAGATCAAGTATTGATGATTATTCCGCCTGCAACAAAATATTACAAGATTATATCAGCAAGTTAATGTATATATGTTATGGGAATTGATCCGCACCTCCATTTATTGATCCGCACACTCCACAGTATAAGTAGATAATGCACAGCATGAGTTTTGTACAATTTATTGAGTGTCCCAAAAATTTGGTGAGTGTGCAAATCAGTTGCCATATGTTATAGGTAATATATTGCAATATAATAAGTAGATAGAAATTTACCATTAGGATGGAGAACTTGGCCAGTGATGTAGCAAGAGTCATCCGATGCAAGGAACACGTAACATGGAGCAATCTCAAAAGGTTGAGTTGCCATATTCATGGTCGAGGATGACCCGAAGCTTGCTATATCCTCATCTAAAAATGTTGTGGGTATTAGTGGAGTCCACACACAGCCAGGGGCCACACCATTGACATGAATCTTGCTGTTAATCGGATACGTTGATAGACCCCTTTTCCATGATACTATTGCTCCCTTTGTTGAAGCATAGTCTAACATCTTTGGGTTTCCTCTGTATGCTTCCACCGACGTTGTGTCTATGATACTGCTTCCTTCTTTCATGTGTTTTAGAGCAATTCTATACATCAAAATAAGAAGAGCAACATAACATTATATAGATTATCGAAAAACTTATCTTTTACAACAACAGTACGTTTATGAGCCTACATCAATTAGTAGAATATCTAGAAAAATAATTTTATCCAAATTAAGATGATGATGCACATACCTTGACATAAAGACATGAGAGAAAATGTTGGTCCTGAACACCCTTTCAAGCCTCTCTTCTGTGATTTCTTCTAACGAACTTTCATACTGGATGGCAGCATTGTTCACTAGGATATCAATGCGCCCGTATTTTGCAACAACCTCCTCAACAACTTTCTCACAATTCTTGTTATACTTGAGATCAGTAGGTATTGCAAGTGGATCACCCGAGTCACTAACTTTCGAATTACTTATGATCTTTAGCGTTTCCATTGCATCTATGTCCTCGTCTCCCTTCACATAAGTGAAGGCTACAGTCGCACCTTCTATTGCAAAGTGGTAGCAAACGGACCTCCCAATACCCGAATCTCCTCCAGTCACTAATGCCACCTTTCCCTGCACCAAAACGTATAATACTTCATAAATATATTACAAATATAACTTAAAAATTTCTCCGAGAAAATTTAATGATATAACTGATCAACAATACGTACATGAAGTTTGCCAGAGGGTTTGTAGCGATTACTGCTATATTGTGGGAGAGGATTCATGAGGTATTCTTTACCCGGTTGCGTATCTTGGTTTTGTGGTGGGAATGGTCGTTCACCTTGCATTGCCATTATCACCTTTGCCTAAAACTTTTCTTTCCCAGGGAACAAATGAAACACTGTGATTGTTATTGAAATATACCTTAGTATTGAACTATTTATATACATACGAATGGGTTGTTCACATGATATTGAGCGTCATTGGCGTATCAAAGCATAATCTTCTATTCGCATGAAACATTTGAAATGTTACCTATACGTTCCAACCATATTTATTGAGAAATCTTACTACCTAACAACATGTTCATTACACATTATTGGAATTGGTGGTCGTTCATGATCACTTCGCCTTTTACATATGTTGTATTAAATACATTTGATCATCTAATCAATTCAAGTAGCCTACTCATAACCGCTAGGGTGACTTAGTGGCAAAAAGCTTGTGACTATCATTATATAATGTGAGAATTGAAGTCTTAAGTTCAATTCCATTAGGTACAAATAACCCTAAAGTGTTCACGCTAATTTTATGAAAAACGAAGATTTTACCCTGTTTGAATGTATGTGATGGTAGTTCAAACCTCATGAATTAGTAGGCCAAATAGCTAGAAACCATCGTTACCCGTTACCCCAGTAAACGTAGCCTACTCGTGTATATTTCTTACATTCTTAAAATTCGTATAGACGAGTTATACTCTACAAAAGACTAGTTGAATTCTCCACATTTTAAAGGCCAAATGACCACATTTAAGAATGTGTAAAATTATAAAGTCCACATTTTCTCAAGTGTGGTAATAATGAGTGTGACAATTTTTTTTACACGTATAAGTGTAGAGATATTGTCTTAATTTCTAAGGTTAAAGTGTAGAAATATTTTTTTGAATGTCCACTACAAAAAATTGGTTTAATCTACACATTTTTTTTCTTTACATATTTAAAAGTGTGAAATTTTTTATTAATTTACTAACACTTAGTAATGTGTAAAAATTAGTTACATTAATAAATGTGGAAAAAAAATATAAAACAATAAATTTTCCACCCTTTTAGCTGTGTCAAAAAAAAGTTCACACTTTTTAGTGTGGAAAAATCTAAGAAATGTCAACACTTATAGATGTGGACCCAAATTATCCGCACTTCCTCAAAGTGTGGGGACCCAAAGATGCTCCACACTTCTTCAAAGTGTGGAGAATTTGGGTGTTACAAATAACCTTCATATTTAGAAGTGTGGAGAATCTTACAATTTTTCACACTTAAATGTGTGAACTTTTATTTGATACAACTATAAGTGTTGAATTTATAGTTTTTTTTTCACACTTATTAATTTAAACAATTTTTACACATAACTAAGTGTTAATAAACGAATAAAAATTTACACACTTTTAAAAAGTGTGAAAATTTAGTGTGAAGAATGAACCAATTTTTTGTAGTGGTTCACACCTAAAAGTGTGGCAAAATTGCAAAAAATCTATATAATGAAAAGTGTGGAAACAGTTGTAACACATATAAGTGTAGCTTTATCGTAATTGTACACGCTTATACATCTAAATTATTTTTTAAATATTTGTGACACGTATAAATGTAGCAAAATTATTTTCCATATAAAAAAAGTCCACAGTTTAACATATCGTGGCAAAATAAATGTGGAGAGTAGCACTAACTTTCTTGTTTCCGAACAACATTATTTTTTATGAATTTTAAAATCGAGACAAAGTATATCATTTTGGGTTTATAGTGCTGAATTAGTTGATACTCTATGATTGAGTATTTATGAAAAGTAAACATCGATGGAATTTAAACGTGTGCAAGTGGTTCTCCTGGGTTTATATCACACTTTTGGCAACCCTTGTAGTTACTAAATTTTAGAAAGTTTGGCTTTGGTCTAATTTTGATGTCTAGCTAAGATGAGAAAAACTTTGTTAGAGGTGGCCTGCCTGAGGGCATTTTTGGTTTTACTTCGTGGAAACGATATGGATTATCCTAGAAGTTTTTGTAACTTGTGATATGTTGATACATATTTCAAAGTTTTAAATTAATAAATATATTTTGTTATATATTTTTTAAGAGACTGTTTGGTTTGTTGCTATAATCACAATGGGTTGGTATGGGGGTAAAATGACAATTGATATAAAAAAATGTATCATTACGATTATTTATGTTTGGATGATAAAATATGGTATGAAAAATGTATAGATATTTGAATTTTGTAATAGAAAAGACGGGCTTACGGAATAGATTTCATAGAAACCAAAATGATGGGTAATAAATCTATGGCTATGATATACCCATTTCATTTCTAGGCCAACTAAACAAACACATTTAATCGGTATAAAACCCATAACCCCATTCTTATATACTCATATCAAACGCACCCTAACTTGTGTCATGCAGACACAAGATTAGAACTATTAAATCAGCTCAATTATCATATTTACATGATAGTAATTTATTCTTTAGAGTAAACTGCAAAAATCATCCATGTGGTTTGTGTATTTTTGCAGATATCATCCTTATCTCAAACGTTCAGCAATAAACACCACCAAGTCCACAAACGTTTAGCAATAATCATCCCTAAGCACTAATGAGGTTAGTTTTCCACGTTATCTACCCCACGTGCAATAACACGTGAGGGTATTTTTGTCATTCTTGATTATCTTTCCCCTTTTATTTCTTTCTTTATTGGGATAAACTCAAAACCATTAAACTCAAAAAACAACCAAGTCTCTGTATTCCCATAATGCTGTGTACTGATCAAACATAAACCCTAAATCCCTAATTCCTAAGTTAAACTATAATCTCTAAATAATTAATTAGCAATGGTGGTTTCTAAGTGCCTATGCGTACGAAAGATCAAAAGATTGATGAAGTACATGCATATAGCAAGTTATACCGAATTCCCAATTTTGTGTTGTGTTTTTTGTGGTTTGTGTAATGATCTAACCCTAGTTTTGAATTATGGTTTGTTTTTTACAAGGAATGATCCAAACATGTTCTCAATAAAGATTTAGCATGGTGGATATTTCACTGACCCACCGAATAGGAAATACAAGTCAGGGAGTTTCAACTACTTTGATATGGTAGATGCTGATTTGTTTTCAATTATTGAGTTAAATGATATGATTGTTCAGTTAGGTTTTGATAGAAAAGAAATCATGTATTATCATTACAAAATACCCAACAACAATTTAGATTATGGTCTACAAGCATTAGGTAGTGATTTAGATGTTTTTGGTATGACAAAATATATAGATAAGTGTAAAAGAGTTGAGGTTTATGTTGAACATGGGTTTACAAGTCTTGAAACTTACTTTAAGATACCCCAAAAGGTAATGATAGAACAACTCCCAGATGAAGTGGACCCTAACAGTCTTAAGAAGAGAGTGACCAAAAAAAGGCAAAGATTAGCAATTGAATGGCCTAATAGAGAAGGAAGTGTTATGGGTACTGATATTAGGCAGGGTACTGATATTGGTAAGGGTAGTGTTATGGAACAGTCTAATGATGTTGGTCAGTGTAGTGTTATGGGAAAGGGTAATGATATTGGTCAGGGTAGTGTTATGAATGATGATTTTGATCCTTTTTGGTAAAACCAATATAAGAACAGAAGCCCCTAGTATACCAATAAGTGATATTGATCAAGATGGTGGTTATGGCTAAGAAGAGGTTGAAAGTGATACTGAATTGGATGGTGATAGTGGCCAACAAGAGGTTGAAAGTGAAGAGGTTGAAACTGATGAAGAGGTTGATAGTGAAAAGGAAGACAGTGACTACATTGTTGATGAGGATCACTTGATGAATGAGGTTGGTTGTGATACTCAGAATGTATCTGACAATGAAGGTGAGCATGATTTTGCAGTTCAAATGAATCTAGATTATTTTGAAAGTAACAATGATTCAGAAAATGAGGGAAAAAGAAAAAAAGCAATGAGAAAACTTAGAAGAGAGCATGAGAAAAGTAAAAGTATTGATACCATTGAGTCTGCCCCATTTTATATTGGTAAAGAATATGGTGATAAAAAACCATTAAAGATTCCGTGTATGCACTGTTTGTGGCCACTAGAAGACAACTCTATATATCACATGCTTGGAGTGTGTAATGGAGTATCTAATGAAAAGAATTGTGAATGTCCAAAAAGTTATTCAGAAATCCAATGGACCTCTTACACCAGCTGCAACTGTTTTGTTCAAGCAAATAGAAAGTGAAGCCAAATCATACAGGGTAAATTATTTTCTTATTCCTTATTTTGTTTATTATTTGTTTTATTAGTGAAATATTGTTTTATTAGTGAAATCATACAAAGTATGGTGGATGGAGTCAAACTGTCTAGAAAAGGAAAGACTGTTACCTGTCTCAAGTGCAAGCAGACTGGACATAACAAAAGGACTTGTACAGGAAGACCATAATTTTCATCAAGTGGAGGGAGAACTAAAAAAACAGCATCAAGAGCAACTCGGGATTCTGCAAAGGACAAAGGAAAACAACCAATGCAAAGGGCAACTCAGTAATGGGAAAACTTGTGGTATTTGGTATTTGCCAAAACTTGTGGTTATTTTGTACTAGATCAGTTTATGGTCTTATGATCTTGTGAAACAATCATGTACTAGGATCAGTTTGTTATTTTGTACTAGGTCAGTTGTGGTATTTGGTATTTGCCAAGACTTGTGGTAACTAGGATCAGTTTATGCTTATTTGGTATTTGGCGGTTTGGGTTTTATGGTTAATTGGTATTTGCGTTTGGTTTAGTTTATAGGTCACTATATGGGTCAGTTTTGTATTTGCAGGGATGGTTCAACTTATGGTTTACTCACATGACTGCAGTTTATGGGTCATTTATGGTTTAGTTTATGCAGTTTATTTGCACTTTGCTACACATGACTGCATTTTAATTTATGGTTTAGTTTATGACTTGCTTCATTTATACATGATCATGAGCAGTTTATTTGCAGGCATGGTTTACTTTATGGGTCACTATGGATTTCTACACACATGACTGCAGTTTATCTACACACATGACTGCAGTTTAGTTTATTTGCAGTTTACTCTTTAATTTATGGTTTAGTTTATGGGTCACTATGGTATTTGTGGAAAACTAGAAGGGGGGGTTGAATAGTTTTACCAATTTAAAACTTTATTTTAAATACTTAGATCGACTTATGTTAATCTATTTGGTTGTTTATGTTGGACGTTGATAGATAGATATATAAACGTGTAATGAAAGATAAAGAGTAAGAAGCACATCACCACGACACAAGTATTTATAGTGGTTCAGCTACAAGGACACCTTCCTTGCCCTACTCCACTCCCCGAGTCACCTACTCGATAGTTCGTAAACACTACACCAACTCCTTATGGCGGAGAAGCCTTCACAACGTCGCTAACCTTTTTCCCATAAAGCTAAATACCGAAGTTCTTCTTCCACCAAGGCGAACCACACCTATCACAACGTCGCCTACCCTTTATACAGTGCTAGGCTAACCACCGAGTTCTTTCACACCAAGGAGAACTAATCCTATCACAACGTCGCCTACCCTTTATTAGGTACTAGGCTAAGCACCTAGTTCCATTACTATGGAGGAACTACTACCCTTCACAACACAACACCTAATATCAAGGAGATCCACTCCTTGTTACAACACCATCAAGGATATCACCATCCTTGGAAGTAAACAAATACTTATATGTATAACGATGCACCTCATCGATTATACGACCTGGGCATTCTTCCCAATTGCCACTTGATTTGATTCTTAGGCATCCTTCACTAATGCCTTTGACACAACGCTTGGCACCCTTCATTAATGCCTTCGTCTCGACACCTTTAGCATTCTTCACTAATGCTCTTGACACGGACGATAAGCACATTTCACTAATGCTTTCATCTTGACACTTTCGGCATCCTTCACTAATGCCTTCAACCCAACATCTACGGAGGAAGAAAGAACTATCAACAAGAGAACCTTAGTTGTCTTGATGATGACGAAGCATGGCAACTCATGGACTTGAGCTTGCTCGTCTACAAGAAGTGGTGATCTCGCCTTTAAGAGGAACCTAGAGAATCACACAAAAACAAAAGATAAACTACATAGATCACTTGGATCCGAGGTTAGAGGTTATAATACTTGGGAAAGTATGTGTGTAAAGTGATGAGTAGAAAGGAAGAAATGGCTCTCTATTTATAGAGGAAATTTTCTACTGTTCCCCGGATCCCGCGGATCCCTCCCACAAGGATCCGCTATAGCACAAAGCTAGGATCCGGGACGCCCTCTTTGCCCATGGGTATTTTTGGTTATGGGTCATGGGTTATTGGTTGATTCATGGTTTTCTTTCTAGATACAATGTATCTCAAGGATACAATGAACTTGGTTAAGTGGTATATATAAAACCATGGGTTATGGGTCAATACCATTTGCTAGTTTTTACCCATTTAGTACATACTTGTTTTTACTCATTTTAGTATATACTTGTTTTTACCCATTTTAGTATACTTAGTTTAAGTATATGCTAACCCAATATGTAAACACTAGTTGTTGTACATATGTATCTAAATCATAAAATCACTTATACTTGTTTTAGTGTTTTATGTGAGAACGTAAGTGTGTTAGGAAACTATTGATTCAAACTATTTACGTATTCTATTTGTTTCGTTAAAATGATTTTACATTTGTTATCGACAAAACATTAGAAGATCGTAAAATATAAATAAACGTTTTTACGGCTTATTTGTATTAACAGTATTCTACACACATGAGTACAGTTTATGGTTCAATTTATGGTTTACTCAGGTATAGCCATGCTTCAGTTTTCAGTTTATGGTTTACTCATGCTTCACTATGGTATTTGCAGTCATGATTCACTTGTATTCTACACACATGATTGCAAATACCTATGTATTCTACACACAACAATACATAATGGTATTCTACACACAATAATACATATACATAACAAACATTGCATTTTTTCATTCATAAGATAACATTACAAAAAGATAAAATATGACCTACAAAGTCACATGAAACCAGTTGACTTTTCCAGTCATGACCAACATTAGTCAACCCATAATGACAACATACAAAACAAAAAAAAAACCCAACTTAAACACAATAGCATCTTCATCCTGCTAGCTTGACGGGCATTCAACCTAGTTGTTTCTTCAGCATTGTTGATCCTCCTCAATAACCCATGTATGATAGCTACTGATCTTGGACACATTGGAGGATCCATCCATTCAGTTTATGGTTTACTCAGATTTATTGTTGTCCATGATCTGGTAATTGTTGTTGGTGCCGCACAAAGATGACAAAGTTTTGGGTTATTCATAATTAGGGTTATAGAGAATTAGGTTTGAGGGGAAAAGCGTTTGGGGAAAATGGTGTGGGGTTAAGATAAGAGGATTATATAGGTGGGGAAATGCGGGAAAGGGTGTAAAAGATATGTTGCAAAAATCATCCCACGATACTAATTGACAAAATACCCTCACGTGTTATTGCACGCGTGGTAGAAAACGGGAAAACTAACCTCGTTAGTGCTAGGATGATTATTGCCAAACGTTTGTGGACTTGGTGGTGTTTATTGCTGAACGTTTGAGATAGGGATGATATCTGCAAAAATACACAAACCACATGGATGATTTTTACAGTTTACTCTATTCTTTAACTTGTGATATATACCCAACTTATTTTTGACTCCTTTATGAATAAATATTTTTAAAGAAACAAATATGTTGATTAAACAGTTCCAACCTTGTGCCACAGTGGTACAAGTTAGAGAAACTCATAAAAAACTAAAGACTGATAAACTTGCTAAACAACACAAAATAAGGCAATTATTAAAAGGGTCCTTTCGTTCGTTTTTGCACGCTTTCGTCCATTCTTACACGTTTTCGTTCATCTTTGAATGTTTTCGTCTCTTTTTACACGTTTTCGTTCGTGTTCGCACGTTTTTGTGTGTTTTTACACGTTTTCATTCGTTTTTGCACGCTTTCGTCCGTTTTTACACATTTCCGTTCGTTTTTACACGTTTTCGATCATTTTTACACGTTTTCGATCGCTTTTACACTTTTTCATTTTTTGCATGTTTTTTGCCGTTTTTACACGTTTTCGTTCGTTTTTGCACGTTTTCGTCCGTTTTTACACATTTTGGTTCGTTTTTGCACGTTTCGTTTGTTTTACATGTTTTTGTTCGTTTTTGCATGCTTTCGTCCGTTTTACACGTTTTGGTTCGTTTTTTCATGTTTTTGTTCATTTTTACATGTTTTCGTTCATTTTTCCATGTTTTCGTCCGTTTTTACACAAATTTTTGTTCATTTTGTACGTTTTCATTGGTTTTTATACGTGTAAAAACGGGAAAAGTCGTGCAAAAACAAACGATAACGTGTAAAAACATGTAAAAGGGAACGAAAACGTGTAAAAATGAAAAAAAAAAACATGTAGAAATAGACTAAGACATGCAAAAAAGAACGAAAATGTGTAAAAATAGACGAAAGCGTGCAAAAACGAATGAATACGCGATGTAAAACCAACGTAAACGCAAAAGAACGGCGTATAAAAACATACGAAAGCGTGCAAAAACGAACGAAAAAGTGTAACAACGAATGAAAACATGCAAAAACAAATGAAAACATGTAAAAACGTGCAAAAACAAACGAAAACGTGTAAAAAAGAAAGAAAGCATGTTAATACAAACAAAAACGTGTAAAGCGAAAGAAAACGTGTAAAAACGGACAAAAACAAACTAAAACGTGTAAAATGTGCAAAACATGTAAAAGCGGACGGCGCGCATAAACAAACAAAATCATGTAAAACGAGCTAAAACGTGTAAAGGCGACAACGTGCAAAACGAACAAAACACGCATGAACGGACGGCGTGCAAGCAAAAACAACAAAAAATGTAAAAACAAACGAAAACACGTAAAACGGATGAAAATATGTAAAAACGGACGATAAGGACTAACGGTGCAATAGTATAATAAACAGTCATTAAAAACTGACGAAAAGACTAATGGTGCAATAATAAAATTAACGGTCGTTAACTTGACCGGCTCTAACAGGTTTAAGCTGGTTACCGGTACATAATAGCACACGAGTTCAAAAGGTTGATGTCAAAATGAGAAAAAAAAATGCGTAATATATAATGACAAAAAGTGACAAATATTATGTCTTTTTATACAAATAACCCTTATTAAAAACAACTTAACATTTAATTATGATAATTTGAGTTCATTTGACAGTTACAAACGTTTTCCATCAATGAAATAAGTTAGAGAATCTTTATTTTCGGATCTTAAATTGAAAAGATATACACGTTTTTTTTTTTTTGGTAATCAAATCTCAGACCTTTTGGCCAACTAATCTACGGTTTGAACCCATCGTCACACAGATTAAAATCAGATAAAGCCCTCCCTTTCAAGAGGTTAACGTGACCACTTAAAGTCGTTTGCACCTGACATATACATGTGTATTTCTTTTTGGCAGTGTAAACAGTATTTCTTGATGTCTAATGTGTATAGTGACATAGTGTTTTCTTCATACAGACATCTAATTATAAACAAAGTAATACCTGTTTGGAAATTTATTATTGTATTTTATGGAAACAGCTATGCATAAAAAACATGCACCAAGTTTGCAAAAACGAATAAGCCACATGTTTTGGGAATTTGGGCTACCCAACAAGTTGTATAGTAAACTATAACCCATTATTAGAATCTTTTTTTAAATAACATTCGATCCATTTAAGAGGTATCAACACACCAATAAGAATCCATAAAACATACAATAAGATTATAAGACTGACAATATTTTTAGAATTTTGGTATATGCCAAAAATATTAAATTTAATAGCCTTTTGTCCACATTTAGGCTATGCACAATGGAGCCGGTTGCCATCGGTTATGGCTCTCGGTCGAACTCGGTCGAGCCATTGTGGCACATTCGGTTGGCGTCGGTTGGGGAGAGAGGACACACGAACTCGGTTGAGCACACAACCGAGTTTCACAATCTCAAACTTCCACTTTTCCAAAACTTTTTACAACATTATAAATATCAACCTCAAACACATTTTTAAACACACAATTTCAAACACAATTCAACATAAAAATTCACATTCTCTTTACGCTTGGATCATTATGGCTTGTGTCTCCCTCATTCCGCTATCGATATGCGAGCGTACGTTCAAAATCAATGCGAGAACGATGATGAGGCTAGAAAACACGCTTATACGCGTCATCCAATTCTTGGAGGACAAAAGGAATGAGAAGCTGCAGATGAGAGACAACTACAAGACTTGCAACGACATCAAGACCGAACGAAAAGGTGTTATCGAGAAATTTCAGGAGGAAGCCAGTGAGATGATGACGAACTTATTGACAAGTTGTGGAAGTGTGTTCAACGGATAACGAACAACATCAACACCAAAGTCAATTGGAGCTATCGGGTGAACAAAGATGATGATCCAGGAGTCTCCGGTGAGGATCTCCTGTGACGAGGAAGCTTTGTCTCGCCTCGAGGATTATATACCTCCCGCGTTGATCCTCGAGCTTGACGAGGAGTTTTCAGATTAGGATTTAAGATTTAGGATTTATGTATTATGTATTTCATATCGTTTAATTTTAAATATATTGTAATGTTTTTATTTATTTTTAATGAATTTTAATTTTGTTTTTAAAAATATTTGAAAAAAAAAAAAAAAAAAAATCTCGGGTCACCACTGTGGCAACTAGGTCGTCGTCGGAGAGAGAAAGCTGATGTGGCACCGATGAACTAGTTCGCCATTGTGCATAGCCTTAGTGAACAGGTTGAGGTTCAGTTAATTAGTTTTGGATTGATATGAAAAATAATACGATAAACGGAGTCTAACCTTTCCTTGGGTGATATAGTGTGTTTAGTTCATCTAGTTATATTGTTTGCAAGTTTTCCAGTTGTATGTCAGACATACGTGTTTCATGTAAACTACAAACTAAGGGTGTGATTGGTTCAAATTTGGGAAAAGTAAAAGGTAAGATAATGATTATAGTGGAGAAAGTCAAAGGCAAATAAAATCATTCCTCTTAATTTATTGTGCAATGACTTATTACTTAATGAGCCATTGCATTATACTTCACCAAACACAATTATTCATTATTTTTCTCATTCCTTACCCCCTATAACCCTTTACCAAACATGCCCCAAGAACTCAAGTGGTGTTATTATCTCAAGATTTGGAAGTCCTATATCAGTTTGACACTTTAACATGTCAAAGAAGTAATGGAAGAGCTTCAAATGTTACAATTATACACAAGTGGGCATTATTTAAGTTAAAACTGAAGGGGAAATATTATTATGCGAATACAAATCAATATAACTTTATATACTAAGCCATAAAATATAGCAAGCGTTAATAAAATGATGCTCATTCGTATGTTATGAATAGGAGTAAGTAATATCTTTATATCAGTTCTATAAAGCTCTCAAGAATTTCTTGTTGGATTTTTTTTTTCGAACTTCTTGTTAACAACAAGATATATAGATCATAACAACAATTCATTTCGAATACATAGATATATAGATCATAACATCAATTCATTTCGAATACATAGATATATAGATCATATTCATCACTTTATTTTCGTATGTTATCAAGTTCAAGGTCCTTAAAAGGACTATGCATTGATGATTGTCCCACCTGTAAAATATATTGCAACATCACGATCTTCGCACAATCATAAACATAACGGAGAAAGAAGAAAAGCAGCGTTGTATGTTGTAATAAAAAGAAATTGCATGTATGTGTTTGAGTACAATTGCTTGTGTGAGGAGATTGAATCATACCATTAGGATGAAGAAATTGGCCTGTAAAATAGGAAGAGTCCTCGGATGCTAGGAACACGTACGATGGAGCAATCTCAAAAGGTTGACCGGCCCTATCCATGGGTACCTGTTCCCCAAATGTTGCTATATCCATGTCATTGAGTGCTGCAGCTTGCAGTGGTGTCCATATAGGGCCAGGGGCCACACCATTGACACGAATCTTCTTGTCGACCAGATGCAATGCAAGACCCCTTGTGAAGGATCTTGATGGCTCCCTTTGTTGAAATGTAGTCAAGCCATTTTGGTGGAGTTGCGACGTACGCTAACACTGATGTGGTGTTTATGATGCTGCTTCCTTCTTTCATGTGCGTCAAAGCATGCCTGCATAAAAAAGGAAAGTCACTACTCACTACAATCCATCAAAATTTTCAAAAAAGAAGGAAAATAAGCTAATTGGAGATAGTTAATACTAGTAGTTTTTAACATGTTATTAATAATCCAAGAAATAGATTAATCATATACTACCTCCGTCTCATATTGACTGTCCTGTTTGACTTTTTTTAGTCTTTCTTTGTCAACTTTGACATTAAATATTTTTGTTTGTGTTATATAATACTTGATGAAAGTTATATCAATGAAAATACATTTAAACCCCCATTCTATTCATATATTTTGCAACAAATATTATATAACACAAATAAAAATATTCAATGTCCAAGTTGAAGAAAAAAGACTTTGAAAAATCAAACTGGACAGTTAATATGTGACGGATGGAGTATTAAATAATGATACCTACTTTGTCAAGAAGAAATAAGAGAAAATATTGGTCCGAAACACCTTTTCAAGTCTCTCCTCTGTGATCTCTTCTAACGAATATGAATTTGTATAGTACTGCACGGCTGGAAGGTTCACTAAGATATCCATCCGCCCATATTTTTCAATGACCTCATCCACAACATCCTTACAATTTTTGTCATACCTAAGATCTGTAGGTATGGCAATAGGATCACCCGAGCCTTCCATTTTTGACTCATTTATGATATCCAATGTGTCTTTTGCATCTATATCCTCGTCAGGCTTGACATAAGTGAAGGCTATAGTCGCACCCTCTTTAGCATAGTGGTAACAAACTGACCTTCCAATACCCGAATCTCCTCCTGCTACTAACGCCACCTTTCCCTGTGCCAAGGAAATAAACGCTTTAATTTCTTTTATTTGACTTGCTCACAGGTCTAAAATTCTTTTGGCCCTTATGATTTAACTGGATTTGCAACTCTTTAACAGCTTGTAAAAGCAGCTTCTAACCTCTATCATGAGAGATGTATATGTAGGGCCTACCTTTTAATTTTCTTTTTTATGACAAACATTTTCTCTATGTTTCTCTGTGGCCCATTATCTTTTACAATTTATAATTTTTGTTCCTATCCTTATTTCAAATCTGTAGAAAGTTTAAACAAAACACTCGTACACTATGTTTGCGGTTTAAAAAGTTGAAATAGGTCCAACGGTTTTAGCTATGATATAGTTTTTGAAAAGAAAAATACTACAAAGCATCTTACTATATTAAAATCTTGAAATTATTGGACTTTATGCAAAGGTTTTTGAAAATTCTATAGTTATACTTATAAAAGAAAGAAAACTAAATATTTATATTAGAATAAGATCAGTAAGTTGTGACTTAATTTATAAAAAATAAAAAAGAATAATAATAATAATAGAAAATAAAAAATAAATAAATAAGTAAATAATTGTTTGTTAATTTTATGTGTGCTTTAATTTTCGAAGTTGAATTAAAACCCTCCAGAAATGCACACAGGCCTCCAAATTCGGGGACTATGTGCTCTTATTTTTAGCTTTTTTCACTAGTTATCAATAAAATTGGTTTTCGAATAAAAAATTGATACACTAAATTAAAATGTCTCTTACTGACTATCACCATTATAAAATACCAGTAGTCTATTCGTTGCACTTTTACTGACTCATTTTGAATAAAGTGGTAAAGGTATTACTACGTATTTTTTTGTTGTATAGTACTCCTACAAATTAAGAAACTAATACTGTATATATTACTTTTAGTAAACATACTAGTACTAGTTGAATTCGACCTTGTTTACTCCTCATTTAACTAGTCAACTGCAATGTTCGTTTAACAAAAAACATAGGCAATCATTTTATTTTTTTTTAAATAAACCGATTAAGTATACCTTGAGTTTATTAGAGGGCTTGTATTGAGGGTTGGCGAATAGAGGTCGAGGGTTCATGAGATATTCTTTTCCTGGTTGTGAATGTTGGTTCTGTGGTGGAAATCGTCGTTCTTCTTCCTCCATCGGCATCTCCTTCGACTAAAATACATTCACCAAAGTCCGATATAATTACACGAATGCTTGTAATCAACTTCTACTAACATGACATTTACAAGAAGATGGAAATTGTTTACATACGTCATGATATGTGCATGTTGCACTCAAGCATCATATCAACAGAATCAAAATAATAAACTATAACTGAAAGATAAAGAAGGTGATATGAAAGACCTTAAATGTGCGAATAGCTGAAGAGCGCCGACTTAGAAGACTTCCTATCGCCGGTGTGACCCCATTAGTGCTAATTCCTGTTATAACAGGTGAGCTAAACAAGCTACGTGAAATCTTGTTTGTGCCTGACACTATTGAATGCATCATCATAATTACATAAGATATTTAGATGAACTGAATGGATGAAACCCATTTAGTGACAAATTATATATATACAGAGAGCGGATTAAAGAAATTCGTAATCAATCACCTGAGAGTCAAATAATGTTAGGTACACCTTTAATTTCAACCATGCTAAATGTAGCAACCTAGTGAGCAGTCAGCAACCTATAAAAGAAGTGTAGCAAGACACGAAATGTATCTAAAAGCAGTCTCCGGATACTATTGTTGTTGTAGCAAGATACGTAAAGCTTCATTTATTAATAATCTAGTATTGCAACTTTGTTTTTCAGAGGCATAGCAGCCTTCTTGTTGCTAAAACAAATGTCTTTGATGTAATTATTAAAATATATATTTTTAAGATTACAAGTAAAACAGTGAGTAATTTATGATATGCATTTTTTTATGTTACTGCCAAATTTTTATACCATGAATGACACCCTAGGGTTGGGTCTTCCATCCAGTTCTGTCTAAAAATCTCAATCCATTGTTTCCTACAAAACAAGTTTTTATTATCTGTCTAGATAATGAAAATGATAGAACGTAACTGAAATAATGTGTTTGAAAATTGATAACCTCTAATATATATATGGAAAATCATAATTCGATCAGTTCTTGTCAACTTTAAACTAATAAATTTATTTGATAACGTTTTGTGGCGTGAAGGAACACACGGTGAGGGGATATCTTCACAGGCCATTCACACCCTGTTTTCACCAATGGTGCAGTTATTGGCATGCCAACAGTACCGGACCTTCGTGCCATTCGTTGTTTAGCCATTGCAATGGCTTACGCCTTTTTTTTCTTTTTTCTCTCTTTGAGTGAGTTTGTATATTTGATGGGGGTATTTTGTGGGACCTATATGTACCAATAACATATGAGTGTTTTAGTTATTGTTATGTTATTGATAAAAGATAACGTATCGCTGAGGTGGCATACCGATAACACGTTATGATACCTTGTACCGAAGGCCAGTGGAGACAGCTTGCACGAAATTTACACATGATAGTCAAAGCTAAGATACATGCATGAAACATATTTTCTACAAAAATTTAATGCACGAATGTTTTATGGTTCAGTCTCTCATACCTACTCTATAGTACCATACCAACGAAAACAATAAACATATTATTTAATATACATTGTTTGATAGAGCGTTACTAGGGTTGCTAAACAACTTTAGCAAATTTTAGACTTCTTTTCTTATCTCTAGTAGAAATCCACAAAAGGATTCGAATTTTATTTCTTTGAAGATGAGCTCCTTCCTTGGACATTTGTTGTCAAAACCATGTCATTTTTAAATTTCTAAGGAAGCCATATAATGTGGGTACTAAATTGGGCATATTCAAATTATCAATATTATTAACCTCAACCGTGTTTCAGATGCTTTCAAGTTTCTTCAAGTCTAAGGGTTAATTAATACAAGATTCCTCTTAAGGCAGTGCGTGCTTTGTATAAAGGCATGAGATAATAGCTTGATTGATTTGTAAACACGCGAGCTCAGTTAATATTTTGATGTGCTTAATAAAATTCGATTGAGAAAGATGATGAGCTTGGATCAAATGAGGGGTCATCAAATTCACGTAAGAAAGTTGTTCAAGATGTGGCTGATTCGGCACCTGGTAGTCCAAGTACTACACCTTTGATTGCAAGGATTAATGAACTGGAAAGTCAGGTGCTTGATGAAAAGCTTGTGCTAGTGGGTGATGATGGAAAGCCGTTAAAACCTTGTAAATCAACACTTCCTAGTTCTTTTGTCGTGGCTTCTAAAAAGGTTGATGATCCGATTAATAAAGATAGTGATAGTGAATTTTTCGAGGTATATAACGAAAATGTCAGTTTTATGGCTTCTACGACCTCCAAGTTTAATAAAGCTTCTAAAAGTGGCAGTGGAGTAGGAAATAAAAGCTTGTATCAACAATAGAAGAAAACTTATGATGAAAACCCGTAGGATGATGATGATTGTGTTGATCCTGGTTTAACTGATGCTCAAATAGAGTTTGCTAATGTCTTTTATATTAGTCTTCGTAGTCAACTTAGATAGCATTTGTATTAGGTCTCATAAGTGTGGCATGTCATTCTTATAATAGTTTAGGTTTGAATCAATGTTGGTGCGTTTGTTTTTGCCTAGTTTTGGATGAGATGTAGGATTCACCCACATTCGTTGTACTTAATTGTTTTTTGGAGTAATAAATTTATCGGAAAAACCTTTTAAAAATACAAATGAGGTTGTAAATGTGTATAAGAAGTTTTAATATATGACTTTGTAGGATCTCTATAGAAAGACGGATTTAAAGTGAGGAACTAATGTTAAAAATAGTCCGACATGTAGTTTTTTTTCGGTGAAAAAGGTGAACTCATATTAATCAAACATTTACAATCAACTTAGAATAAAGGGTGGATGGACACACCCATACCACCATACCACTACTGAAATTGTAATACAACAAAAACAACTAACACATATCGGATACAACGCCGTCCATATCTCAAACAACTTGGAAAACAACATATGCATTCCACCGATGAAAATTCAAGCCATATGGGCTATAGCACCCATTCTTCACCACAGTATAGACACTGCTGTATTGGTTACATTTCCATGATCACATACCTATATCTTATTAAGCCAGCTACATCACCCTCACTAGCATAACAAGAACCTAAGTACATATCAGGCATCATCAAACATATAGATCACAACTGTGGGAATCCAACCTATCCTTCATGACAATGACATAGACCAAGAAGGTTCATCTTTTATACATTTCTATTTTATGTAACATGCATTATCCGCCTAGCTCATTTACCCTTCTAAATATGAAACCTACTTTATGATATAATTGCCCACTATTTGCAAAATGATGCGCGTACATTCAACTCAAGTACTTCCTTCCAAGGACAATTATTGAGCAAAACACATCATTAAAAAAAGAAAACAAAATATCAAGATACAAGGCCATTTATTTTAATGAGCTGATGTATCCTCAATTTGCATCTAGTGTTGCAGAGGTTGAGGAAATGGCTAAAACCATTTGTAATTTGCAGATCATTAAAACCATTATTCTGCATTGATCATTAAGGACAGAACGGGCAAGCCAGAAACTACTTTAAGAAAGCATACTCAAACATCCCAATACTCAACCATTCCCGGAACATAGCTACATCCTCATATTCAACGAATAAGAAGAGATTGATCAGAGGGGAATGTCTCTAGATACTAGCATTCTCCTATCCATTATTGAGATCCAAACACCCCAATATTTCAACTATAAGGCAATTACTGTTACATTTCCTAATCAGACCTTAATATCCATATGTACATTCCAAATTGAGGCTGCTCTGTTCACTTCCTTGGACTGTTTTACTTTAAGACTCATAATGTATCCAACATGAAGTTAGGAGGTGTTGAATCAATACGAAATTAGGAGGATAGAGTTGTTGTCGAGACTTTTGATGTATCAAGTCCAATGTAGGATCGTGATATTTATGTTGAATAGATGATTCGGGTGGTCTAGGTAGATGATTAAACAAGATAGTCATGGTTAGAGAGATGAAGAGAGAAGATGGTGTTTTCTAGAGAGAGAAACTAACAAATGAAAGGTTAGATTAATAAAAAGCACCACCCCTTCCAAGGATGGAAGGGGTATTTATAGTTACAACTAATACGCCCTCCTGACGGGCTGTGGATCAGGCATACAGTGGGTAAAGACCCGTCCTTCCTCCACGGTGATACACAAAACAAATCTACGCTACTAATTAACTAATTAACTATTAAACAACGTAAATAACTACAAGTCTACGAGCTAACATATGCTAGACCATAATTGGTGGCCAGACACTTTCACATGGAATTTCCAATTCCTAACAATCTCCCCCTAAGGGAGGTCACCCCATGAAATACATTTTGCATCCTAGCATTCTATCTTTGTCTTTAGTTCTGAGCTCGTAGACTTCAATTATTCAATTTCTACAATCTTTGTGCTTTAGAAGTGGTTCTTCAAAGTCCGACTGCTTTGTACTTTAAGTGGAGGTATTTGATCTGATCCACATCTTTGATGATCTTCGAGATTTCTTTGAGATCATCAGCCACAGTAAATCTCTGGATCACCCATTATTGTGTTGCCATCATGTGATGTTGTGACTTTTGGACCGACATGCTCACACTTTCGGGATCATGACATCTTTTCATCAGAGTAGCGGAAGCTTTTACTGGTTCATGATATTTGCGGCGGTAGCGAAACATAGTATAAAAATATCGAGCCGGTTATGTAGATATGCACTAGTCATAATTTTTCAATTAAGTGTGGATCTTTGTGAGCATCGCTTTTGGACCGACTTCTCAATTACGATCGGTACAACTGTCCTAATGTACACAAATACGAGTTAGCAATAAAACACGAAGTGTCTTTGATCACTTTCGTTGAATTGAGTATTACCACCTGCGGTTCCCGTTGATCGGTACAAATCTTGTGATCGGTATAATTCGAAGAATCTCCTTAGCGGGGGTTTTAGGCTATTCTAGCGTTCTCAGGAACGTCTCAAAGAAGACAACGGTGAGTGAACGGCCGAATTGAGATTCAGATTGATGAAAATTGATTTGAAAACAATGGCGTATTGCTTAGAAGAAAGAGTTTTTAATCTGACGAAGGTTTTATGAGAAAGATCAATTTTCAATCAAAATACTTTTGTATTAGAGAATGAGTACACATTCGATGTGCTAGATAAAGAAAGAGATTTACACAGAGCGGTTTTTCCAAAAGCATTTCTTCAATCAGAGATACTTTTTGTGTTTGAAAATGAATACACATTCGATGTGCTAGAGAAAAGAGATTTGCTTGGTCGAGCGGTTTTCCAAAGTAGTATTCGTCAATTCATTTCTGGACCAAGGTTGATTCGAGTGTATAGCCCCATCGTTTCTATCCAGTTGTCACAAGCTTGATCTTTAGAAAAGATCTCACATGTCACCACCAAGAGCTTGTTTGATGTTGGCTCTAGAAGGATTTCCATCTTCATCGTGAATACTTTTACATATCATTCGGATGTTACGGCAATACCACAAGGAAAATGCGTAGGACTCTCAATATATACTTACTTTCCACATTGTGTGAAACAGTAAGTCTCCATTAATTTTGTATCCTAATGAGATATTGTGGATGATCTATTGGCTTTAGACTCAATTGTGCACCTTTGGTTCCTATGCCGGAGACTAGGGAGAGGGTCTCCTTCTTCAATATCAACAATCTGAGAAGTCGAATTAATGTAGGTTCCCCGTGAGAATGAAACAAGCCCTTTTAAGAGGAGCTTGAGTAGCTTGGGAAGTTGTAGTGCAGTACGTCACTGGGTCCATGACGTCTTGTCTTCAATACCGATGTTACCTTGGTAACCATCAGTAGCATATGATTTGAACCCGGTTTCTGCCCTAAGGTTGAATTATTGGAGGGCTATTTCTTTTCACCCTTTTTCACATTAATTTCTTTTTCATTCTTCAACCCCTTACGTTATTGCAGACTTCATTACTAGAACCTTGTTGGGTTTATTCTAGTACTAGCTCTGTCCACTCTTCCCATTTCTTCATCATTTCTCTCCTTTTTTTCTTCATACCTAAGGACTTCTACACTATCTAGTGGATTGTCCACGGTAGATCCCTCCGAATCTGGCGGGATCGTGGGAACGAATACCTAACCTAACCATCCTTATAACACCATGCATAAAGTAAATTGGTTGGTCTTTTGGTATTGTTCTTTCTCTTCTTGAAACCAATTGAAAAATCATTTGAAAAATCAATCAAGGTACTTGTGATATAATATCAAAGTATTTTGTGCCTTAATTATTTTTGATCATTTAGAAAAGCTCCCCGTCAACATGTGCATATGATTTTGAAATTGTTTAGCACATGGAGGCAAGAGTTCTTTGAAATGTATTCTAGATCACACTTTCCGTAGAAAAGCCATTTGAATTTCTTTGGTAAATTCTCACCCTCAATATGTGCGTAGGATATTTGAAATCATTTTATCACATAGAGGTAAGAGTTCTTTTGAAGTACATCCACGATCACAAAATCCATTAGGAAACCATTAGAAAGTCAATCAAGGTACTTTATGTTGAAACATAGAAATCTTTGTACCTTGAAAGTTAATTTTCTTTTTGAAATGCTCCCCCTCAATATACGGCTTGAGATTGGCGTTTACTTATATGGGAGAAGCGGCTTTGCACACGAATCAAATGATCATAATTTATCAGATTTCATAATTAAATCACAAATTCTCCCCCGATCAAAAATATCAAACCTTTTGAGATTTTGGATCCCAAGTGATTTAATAAGGTTTAGAAAACATGGGAGAACATGTGCCTGATTTAAAAGCTCTTCTGGTTTATGGTTAAATGCTCCTCCACTATCATGTGCATTATGTATTTCAAAATCGTTTGGCACATGAAGGAAGGAGTGCATTAGAAACAATCACCCTTTTAAAACCGATTTGAGATTTAAATCATTATCTCTCCCCCGATCAAAAATTTCAAACCAATTGAGATTTTGGATCCCGATTGATTTAAATCATTTATAAAATTTTAGGGAAAGACGTGGCATGATTTAATTTTGAAAAATGATTGATAAGGAACAGATTTTCGACATTAAAGATTGTTAGTGTGCAGTATGATAGTTTTTTTTAAGAGATCTTTAAGTAAAATAAAACAATTTCACAATCAAACAAAACAGAAAAAATTTCATTTTGAAAGATCTTTGAGTTTTAAAGAAATCATACCATGACATAACATTAAATCTTTAGATCACCACTTATTTTGTACAAACCGGACTTTTATGAAGAAATATCGTTTGAAAATATTTTATTTTAAATCACTCTCCCCTCAATCGATGACCGTAGTCGATGATTGAGTGACTTAAGTTTTGATAAAATGAAGTCGGTGATTTTAAAATTAATTCAATTTATTTTCAAAACGATATTTTCCATTTTCAAAACAATATTATTCAAAATTGTTTAAAAATGGTATCATCACAATAATCACACAAGAGATCGTTAGGTGGTTGAGAACATACATTTGTTCTTTGTAGGCTTCGAAGAAAAACCATCTGGCGATGCGGATGAGACTTCGTTGCATATTTTATGCCAACTCTACATGGAGGTCAAATTAAGCTCCGTTTCTTCATTTGATGATGAAGAAAACCATCTGGCGATGCGGTGAGACCTCTTACGTTGCATTTTTTTATGCCAACTCCCCACAGAAGTCAAATTAAGCTCCGTTTCTTCATATGTCAACCCAAGATATAGTTACCCTTTCCTTTTGGCATCCAATCATCTTCAATTGTGGGATCCGGATAGGGAACATTCTTATAATCAATATACCTGCATACGTTAGTGAACACATACAAATATATGGTGGTCGACATCACCCAAACAACAATCGACTAATAAAAGTCAATCCAACATATCAATCAGGATCATTCAGGGCGGGAATTATATGTTTATCAATCTCTTAATCATCTAATCTTAATCATATCCTAGGCACCTAGTCCTTCAATGTAGGTTAACATCATTTTCAGTTAAGCATATAGGATAATTAGAAAAGCCCGATAGATGATATAAATTTGAAAAAACATTCTCCCCCTCAATCAATGAGTGATTTTTTGAAAAGTTTAAAGGCGCTGAAATCATTGATTGAGTTTGCAAATTTTATAAAAACTCTTATTCTGATTGATTTTTAAAGCAACTCATTTTCCACCATTTTGAAAAACAACAAATATTTTTCTGAAGAATTTTAGAAGGAAAAACATTTGTGTAGGAACAACAGTCTTTTTGACGACATGCTTTCCTTGTTTTGTATTTAGGATAAGTGCACAAAATATTTGAAAATTGGTTTAGCAGCGACACTTTCCTTTTTTTTGAAAAACGGGTTGCTATCTGAAATAATAGCAAGCCATAGTTTTAAGCACGGGTTACAATCTGAAATAACTGCAAGCCATAGATTGAGACATATTTTGGAAAAGAATATTTACACCTCCTACTCGAACTTCGTCTATGGTCTCGTGCCATTATTGAATGACGTTTCTAAGACCGTAGATGTTATCGATATCAGAAGACATGTCTTTGAAAAACAATATTTTTTGATATTTTTCAAATTTTCTGATTTTTATGGATTTTTGTTGGTTTTATATTTTTATATTTTCTTTTTGTGGGTTTTATAATTTTGTATTTTGGTTTTTGATAAATATTTGCAATGATAGAGATAATATAGTTTAAGAAGGATGACGATCTGATGCAGGATAAGGATATCGAACTGACCGGTTGTAGAAGATAAAATCGCCATCTCTTAAATTTCACCACCAGCTTCAGGCTCTTGAAAAGAAATTGAGCCTTTTAAGATTGAGACTTTGGACTTCCCCAAACGAAAAAATCCTTTAGCTTGGCGATTCGAGCTCTATTTCAAGCTCCTTAGCCAGTGCACAAAGAAACACACCATTATCATCGATCTTGCTGCTCCTTTTAAGAATGATTATCGTGATTCTTTGTTGAGGTTATATCATCGGATAGAAGAACGACAGCGTATCATCCCACATTTGAATAACTCTTCTCAAGTTCCTTTTCTCACGGAGATGCGGCGATCAAAAGGTGTCAAGAGAATAATTCCCCAGTAGTTGAATTGATGCGGTCGGTCTCTTTGTATAATGCTCAAGAACTCTCGAATACACATCATTTCGAGGGGATGAAACACCTCCCCAATGTTCACATTTTTCTTCCCGATGATCGTGTATGAAGCTCAAGAACAAGTACACCAATACCCAAGAACTCTCGAATACACATCATGAGGGGTGAAAACATCTCCCCAATGTTCACATTTTTCTTCTGATGATCGTGTATGAAGCTCAGAATCGAAGTACACACATTCACACCAAAAATAGCGTGATTACCTCCCTAATATACATTTATCTCCTCTGAATGTCATACTTGTGTTTACTCTTTTATCTTCGAAACTTTCTCTAACATCACTTCCCCCGCGTAGTTGGAATAATAACACTAAAAGCCTTGATGAGTAAAACCTTGAGTTTCTCTGCGGTCATGACATTAGTCTTCCCGGGATATCTTCAATCACTTAGAAGAATTAAGTTCATCAAGTTTACTTTCAGTTTAGATGCTTGTCTCCTTCCCCCTTTTTGGTTTTGATACTTTAGAATCAACAACACATTGTAAGCCCAAATACTTGAAATCTTTTTGAGAAGACCACATAATCTTTGTGAGAATCAACTTGTTGAAGTAGAATGTGAGCAAGTCTAATTGGGGATTAAATATAACATTTCACTCTCCCCCAATTAGTGCTCTCCCCTAAACCGACAATCTTTATGATGAATGCTTGAATTAAGAAGAAGTCTTTAGATCGTTAAATGCAACTCGTCTTTAGTCTTCTAACATGTATCAGAAAATGTAGAACCGACTGTAGACTCGTCCTTCTTCAAGATTGTCCAATTGGGGAATAGAAAGTCAACATCTTCAACTCACCAAATACATTCCCTTTAACTTGTATGTGGCAAATCCCCTTAAATCAAATCTCTCCCAATCAAACAACAACAGAAAGATGTTCATCAAGGAAATCAGCCCAGCAACTAGAAGCACTTTGTCATTAATCAAATCAGCCCGTGTGAAGATATCTACCAACGGCTCTTAGATGAAAACTTCATGTGAAGAAGACCCGATAAGAAGAAGCTCGGTTCTTACATGAGTTTGGAGCCGTATGACCATTTAATCTCAGATATCAATCAACCATACAGTAAATTCACACTTCTTCTCCCCCTCAAGAATTGCATACGGAGTTGCCATTCTTGATTTAATAAGTGAAAATCATCCAAATGCATTCTATTCCTTCTCCCCAAAGGTAGCATATGATGTAAGCCATCGTCATTATAATTGAGCAAGTGGAATAAGAAAAGCAGATCAACGATAGCCGGTTCACTTGATAATTGAAACGCATGGAAAAAGTATGAAGCATGTTGATGAGAATGGTCATAAATGAGAAGATTTCTCTTCTTTAGAAGATAATGCGCACTGAAACGTACACATTTCTTTTCTTTAGAGTCTGAGGCTTGCTTGTTGTGTTCAAAAACATAAGAAGATTTCTCTTCTTGGAATAATCGCACCGAAAGCGTTTACATTTCTTTTCTTTAAGTCTACGAGGCTTGAAGCTTTGTGTTCAAACATCATAAGAAGATTTCTCTTCTTTCGAAGATAAAGCGCCTTAGAGGCGTACACTTTTCTTTTCTTTAGAAACGAGGCTTGAATTTGTGTTCAAGCGTCATAAATCTCTCTCTTTTCATCATCTCTTGGCAAAACATGTAATCACCCCATTATCATTGGTAGGCTCTTTGTTGTGACAGGTGATGGAAAACCCTAATATGATGAATTTGACCACGAGTAAACTATGAACTCGTGACTTAAACTTGCACATATGTAACAAAGAGTGGTGCCGAGACTTCATCCTACATTGAATCTCTAAGTACTCTATACTCTTCATCTAACCAACCATCAAGCATAAGACGTACATCACCTCTTGAAAATCCACAATTGAATGTGACCTTGAACACACAAGCGTAACTCCTTAAAGTGATAGTTATTTTGTGGTGGTAAGAGCCAATTCCCAAGTGGTAAAAGAAAAAGAAAAAGTCACCCAACAATAACTAGATTTCCAAGTCTTCGGTTTTTGATAATAAGCTCGAACAACGATCTTGAAGAATCTTCATCCAACCATCCCCGATACCTTCAGATACTAAGTACACTCGCCCATGCTATTTCACTTCAACCTCAAATAAATAATACTGAATTAACGCATTTGTCACATCTTCTGGTTAACTGCTCAAATCTAGCCTTCTTTGACATTTAAATGAACTTTGATAATGGTTTCATCCCTACCATGGTTAAAAGCACGTAACCCCGTAAAACCTTGTAATAGCCAAGCTGCCATGTGGACAATCCAAACAAACACCCAATTCTTGAAGTACACCATTTTATCCTTTCTTCGAAGTAGAAACCATAGCTCCAGCATCAGATAAGTTCCCGAAATACTTTCCCTTTCTCCAGGATGGTTCCATCATTACGGGATTTTACAATTCTATGGTTTAAACCGAGAAATAGTTACTTTTGTGGTATTTTACAAAACCAAGAATAAACCGTAAGATAGATCCGGAAATGCACTTTTACTTTCACCGGGATGATTCCATTGTTACGGGATTTTACAAGTCTATGATTTAAACCGAGAAATATATTCTTTTGCGGGATTTTACAAAATCAAGACAAAACCGTAAACAATGTCAGCTTAAATGTGTTATGACAATTTTGGTTTTGATGAATATCTGTTTTAGGGGAACATGCAGTGGTTCATCAACGGTTCAATCTCCAACATCAATAATATCATCAACCATCCAGTAAACACTTTGGTAAACACATCTTCCTCATATTACATTTGTATTGTAGTGACAACATGGTGAAGTAAACCCGATATGCCAAACTTGATCATGAAGTGAAATTCCTCAGATTTGTTACTTAAACTTGTACTAATCCTTGTGAAGAAGAAACGGTGTACACAATGTACAAAACCTCTTGACGTATTCTCAACTGCGTGAGACACCGAAGTGATAGCTATGATGTGGGTTAAGTGAGAAAGAATCACAAACGTAACTAAATAGCCAAGTCTTTATCACCCTCTATAAGCTCAAACAAGTCATCTTCGGAAGGGTAGAAAGAAGAAGCCGAAATAAGTAAATGGGCCGGAGAAAACCTCACTTCAAATCAAATAAAAATACCGAATAAAAACCCCGTAGTCAACATTGTCCAATCATCAATTCATTCCGTAAAATAGTATCCTCCGTGAAAATGTATAAACCAAAGAATATCAACATCACACCAAATCTCATCATCAATGTCTCATTAACAAATCTAATAGAAACAATCCGGTGAACATTCAAGTCCAATATTGAGAAGCCCATTTGTCCGACATTCACATCCAAGTCATCACATATTCGATGAACATTCGAGCCCGTTCAAAAATCCACTACCCGATCAATCAACATTTCACCCGATTCATTAACACTTCATTAGATTCTCCCATTCCAACATATAAATCGTAAACCAAGTGACGTCAGGTAATAAGTATACAAAATGCATATTAGAGTACTCATGAGAAATCTAATTCGGTTCAATGCTCTGATACCATTTGTAGGATCGTGATATTTATGTTGAATAAATGATTCGGGTGGTCTAGGTAGATGATTAAACAAGATAGCCATGGTTAGAGATATGAAGAGAGGAGATGATATTTTCTAGAGAGAGAAACTAACAAATGAAAGGTTAGATTAATGAAAAGCACCACCCCTTCCAAGGATGGAAGGGGTATTTATAGTTACATCTAATACGCCTCACGGCAGGTACGTGGATCAGTACATCACGATTGGTAAGGAGATCATTCCTCCACGGTGTTACACTAAACTAATCTACGCTACTAATTAACTACTAAACAACGTAAATAACTACAAGTCTACGAGCTAACATATGTTAGACCATAATTGGGGTGACCGACACTTTCATATGGAATTTCCAATTCCTAACATCCAAGTTATTTCTCATTGCTCGATCAAATCTTCACTGTTGGTGACATGTTAGGTTTTCCAATCTAGACTAAAAGTCTCATTCCTGTCTTACCCATAAAACCAGGCTTGTCTAAAACCAGTCTTATCTAAAACCAGTTTTCTTTAATTTGTCTACAAAGTGAAAATGACATAAACTAACAAATATTGTGACAAAATGTTCTAAGTTGCCACTTCAAATTACATAGTCAAGTTCTACTAAAATAAATAAATAGTCAAGTTATTTGTAAACGTCTCAATTCAATATATTTTATTGATGGGAAAGTTGCGATGAGAATATAAGAGTTAAGGGTATAGTTGGGATTTGAGACTTCTAACACTAAGGGTGTGCTTGGTAAAAATAGTAGTGAAAGTCATATCGGTGATGTAGTATGAGCTATGAGCGATAGTATGGTGAGAAGCTGATGAGTCACGACTCACTGTCCCGCTTCACAACTTCTTAAAGAATCTTTGAAAAAATGAGTTGTCTTAAAAAAAAATGCTTCGCTTTACTCCTTGGCTTGACTACTAAAATCAAAATCTCATTGCTTTCCGCTTCAAAAGCTCTACCAGCTCGTACAAACATTCCCTAAATCTACACCATGATAGTAAAAAATTAGAATATCTCAAATATATTCTTACAAAAATGCACCAATATCACTAGAGGTGTCAATTTGAGCCCAAATTCAAAAAATTGACTAATTTAAGCAAATTTGTAAAAGTTTTAAGCACATTTAGCCCACTTCTTTTTTTGAAATGGGCATTTATTGCCCATTTAAAAGTTAAATGGGCAGAAACGACACATATTTTCTCTCAATTGAAGAACATTATAATTGTTTTTTAAGAAAAACTTTTAGTATGATATATTTAATTTTTTAAAGACGTTTGAGGAATTTATTTCGTCGTTTTGGGTCCTTGCTAAAGCAATTGGTATAACGTCTTGCCCGTTTGGCCCGTTCAGTTTATGTACCCGTTTAGCCCGTGCCCGTTTGAACCGTGGCCCGTGCCCGCCCAACCCGCCCATTATATCAGCAATATTTTGTGGTTTAGTAGCCAACTCTACAAACAGGAGGTCTCCCTGAAAAGTATCTATCGGGTCTTATTTATTGATAACTAGCATAGGAGTTGCACACAGCAATAGCAAGACTACTTTAAAGTTTTTTTTTGTTTTGTTTATGACGACAGTTTAAGGCGACGATGCTGTGGAGTGAGAGCGAAGTGATGTGTCATATTTACATTGAGCGTACCTGTTAGCTATAAATATTTTTCTAAATGTAATTAGGTTGGGGTTAATCTTCAATTCACTCTAATTACATGATTCGCCCACATCTACCGACTACTGTCTCCTTGGTCTTTACTAAATACTTAAATAGTTCGCACTTCTTTAGAAGGTGTATAAAATAGGCAAATGACATATTGTTTGTACAGATTGCGTTGCAAGGACTATAAAATCAATATATATATATATATATATATATATATATATATATATATATATATATATATATATATATATATATATATATATATATTATATATATATATATATATATATATATGATATATATAGCGTCACATATGAATCAACATTGATGATAAAATTCAACTTGGTTGTTTGTAATCTAATTGGACTCCCATCTCCAAATCAATAAAAGCAATTATTTTGAGAAGAAAAACTGAAAAAAGCCATCAAATGCTAAAGAGTTATGGATGCATTCATAATTATAACAAGATCGACCAGAAGCAAGTAATGCAATTGATCATCAGTACTTTATTGCAACAGTTCTCTAGCTAATAGTCTCAAGAACTTCATGTTCGACGCCTTGATGATCAAGCTACATATTAACAATATTTATCTCAAATTCACTCTAGTTCTAAAGGACTAACCATTGACCATCACCCCGCCTGCAAAAAGAGATTGCAACATCACAGACATTAGTACCTCCAAGTTTATTATAGAAAAACTAACGGCAGCAAATATGTGATTACGTAAACTTTTGCTAAGTTGTTCATATTCAAAAACATGTAAATGTGTTTAAGTTATAAGCGCGCATGGAAAAGTATAAATTATTGAACCATTTTTTTCTCTTACAGTGGTTGTAAAAAAGGTTTTCACGAATGATAATTTGTACGTACTTCTAAGTTATAATGCAAATATCTTTTATGCAGTAACAAGGGTGATCAACTTGATAAAAGAAATCTGTATAAATATTTGTATGCACACGACATATATAGTGTTGTACTAGTGGCACTAATGCGTGTGTTATCATAAGCAGTAACATGTAAGTGTTTACCATTAGGATGAAGAACTTGACCAGTCATATGGGAAGAGTCCTCAGATGCAAGGAACACGTATGATGGAGCAATTTCGTAAGGTTGACCTGCCCGATTCATTGGCACCGTTGACCCAAACCTTGCTATGTCTTTGTCATTGAGTACTGAAGCTTGCAGTGGTGTCCAAATAGGACCAGGGGCCACACCATTTACACGAATATTCTTTTTGGCCAAATGCAATTCTAGACCCCTTGTGAAGGATACGATGGCCCCCTTTGTTGAAGTGTAGTCAAGCCAACTTGGTGGGTCGGGATTGTATGCTAACACTGATGTTGTGTTTATGATGCTGTTTCCTTCTTTCATGTGCTTCAAAGCATGTCTGCGTAAAAAAGAAGTCGTTACAACCCACCTAAATGTATGTATATTTTTTAAAAGAAAAGACTGGAGATATATAACAAATTTTAACTGGTTCCTATCTAAGTGATCGCTCTATGTCCAGTTATAAGAATTGAAGAAAGCCTATGTTAAAATGGTAACATCAATGTAAAAAAATGACTTATGAATTATTCAGTCTTCAAAATAATTATCATGTTTCTAAACGCTTTCAAATAATTATATAATGTTTTTGAAAGTCTTTCGAATAATTAAAAACTTACAGTATAAGTATAAAATATAATGCATCGTATAAAAGATATCATTAACATGTTAAGAAATGATACATACTTTGTCAAGAAGAAATATGAAAAAATATTGGTCCGAAACACCTTTTCAAGCCTCTCCTCAGTGATCTCTTCTAACGAATACGAATACGTATAGTATTGCACAGCTGGAAGGTTCACTAGGACATCAATGCCTCCATATTTAGCAATGACCTCATCAACAACTTTCTTGCAATTTTTATCATACCTAAGATCCGTAGGTATGGCAATAGGATCAACCGAGCCTTCCATTTTTGACTCATTTATAATATCCAGTGTGTCTTTTGCATCTATGTCCTCATCGCCCTTCACATAAGTAAATGCTATAATCGCACCCTCTTTAGCATAGTGGTAACAAACTGACCATCCAATACCTGAATCTCCTCCTGCTACTAATGCCACATTTCCCTGTGCCAAGAAGCTAAACACTTTCAGTTACTTATATTACTTACAGGTCTATAACCCTTTCAGCTCTTAGGGGCAGACTGGATTTGCAACCTTTTATCAGCTTGTAGAAGCAACTTGTAATCGCGCTTACTTGCTCTTATTTTTAGTTTCATTTTTGTTATCATAAAAAATTGCCGTTTGAAAAGATAAAATTTACAGAGACCGGATAAAATTGTCTCTTAGAGCGGAAGGTGTCAAAACAAGCCTTTATCACTTCATCATCTTGCGCAGCGTATATCGGCATCCTGCTCCATGTAACCAGCAACAAACCCGCCAGCTTTCATAACAAGCGCCAATCTCCCATTGCGTTTAGGGGCCCACTAACCACTTTATTTTTTATTCAATTTTCCAAATAAACAAAATTCATTTAAATTCAAAATAAAAATACAATACATAACTTAATACTAGTAATATTTATTTCATTCAAATAATACAAATATAAAACAAAGTTCAAAAAAATAAAAAGAATAACTCCAGCCCAAATTTGAAAATCACACTCCATCATTAGCCCATCTATATGACTTGTTTACATATTTTACTCAAAAAAAAATCACACTTCTTCTTCTTCGTGTACACACACAGTTACACAAACTTGAAAATCAAAAAAAGAAAAAAGAAGAAAAAATCAAACCGTTGCATACTTTTGTCAGAAGCTTGCTTCGTCGTCAGAACGACGACCCAAACCACGGCGAGTTTCGCCGGTGTGGCGGCGAAGGACGGCGAGTCCGACTTCGAACGCGAACACAACGGGAAGACACCTTCGCTCTTACAGACACCTATAAAAAAATTTCTTTGTTGTACTTTTAAAGCAAGGGGTGTAGTACTCAATCTCCTCTTCATTTGGGTCCCACTTGATGGCACATTATCTTAACACTCTCATAACAAAACCCCACTCTATCATAACACACAACAAACCTCTTTATTTAGGCCGCACCTACTCTCAATTTTATTTTCTTAACACTCCCATAATAGTTAGATTTCATAAAGTGAATTTGTCGTATTCAGTTCACTGCAACCAAGAGGGTGGAACGGTGAGGCTGCGGCAAGGATTGTTGGTGTCGTGGCGAGCTAGCGTTGCGACAAAGATGCAGCGGGGAGGACACGTCAGAACGGCGAGAACAAAAATCACTACATCCCTTGCTCTTAGTGACACATCTTGAATAGAGTGATAAAAGTTATCAATTATCCCCCAATTTAGAAAGTTATTGTATTCGAAGAATGTCCAAATAGATTTCCACTCTTATTGTGTCACTACCTCAGACGACTTTAAACGCACTTTCTTTTATCTTTACGACATTATAAACTTGGGACTTTCTCAAAATAAAATTCTTAAAATATTAAGCATACACAATTACTTAATATGAAATTATGTTATAAATCCTCTACATGAAAAATACAACTAAAAAACAAGTGATACAAATGATGAAAGCCACTAACTAATTCAAACACGTGCATTTAATGTAACTAATAAAACACCTCTACATGAAAAATACAACTAAAATAAAACAATAGTACAAATGATGAAAGCTACTAACTAGTGTGGTCATCATTTATTTGACATGATACAAACTAACCTTATGTTTTCTAATTTTACAATCACTTATAGTGTAATAACCTTTCAACTGCGATAATATTTTAAACGTAATGGCCATATATTTTATACTTTTCTTTTTATCGTCGTTTATTTCATCTTTCTCCTCTTCATGTTTTCTTTTTAACAAGCACTTCTTGTTATCAGGGATGGAGCCAGGGGTCCCGTAGATGACCGGGACACCTATGAATTTTATCGATGTAGTGTTAACTTTAAGAAAAAACATCGATTTTTCTAAATGCATTTTCTATAACCCCGGTCCATCGAAATGTGTTTTTAGTATTATTTAATTAGCATCTTAAACTCTATTATATTACGGTTAAAAAAGTTTTGTGCACCCGGTCATATTTGTTCCTGGCTCCGTCTCTGCTTGGTACATTTATTATCGTAAGAAACAATGGTCGAGTACCTATTAACTCCATAATACTATTCGCATGTGTCACGAAAAATATATAATCAAAAAATATTAGTCGTCGAAAATTTAATTACAGGGTATCCCATTGCCGCAATGCACGGGTACCTTACTAGTTGTAAGTAAAGCAGTTGGATATTTGGTGACAGATTTGCCACTTTTAATCGTCAGTAAAAGTCTCGGATAGTCTCATACACTCATGTTTACTCTCGGTAAACATACTAACTAGTTAAGCTTTGCTCTTCTTTTCTCCTCATGCTAACAACTACAATGGTTGTTTAACAACAAATATAGCCAATAATGTTTTATTTAACAACTGATCAACATGAAATGTACCTTTAGTTTATTAGAGGGCTTGTAATGAGGGTTAGCCAAAAGAGGTCGAGGGTTCATGAGATATTCTTTCCCTGGTTGTGACTCTTGGTTCTGTGGTGGAAAATGCCGTTCACCCTCTTCCATCCGCATTTCCTTAAACTAAAATAAATTCAACAAAGTCCAATAGTTAGGAGAATATAATTGCACGAAAGCCTATAATCAACTCCTACTAACATAATTAAAAAAATTGGAAATTGTCTATAACTTAATCAAAATAATCAACTAGAACTGAATAAAGAAGCTTATATAAAAGACCATAAAGGTGCGAATAGCGGATCCCCGCCTTAGAAGACTTCCTATCGCCGGTGCAACCCCATTAGTGATAATTCCTGTTGTAACAGGTGATGAACTAAACAAGCTACGTGACAATAAACATGACTTGTGTGCGATTGAAATCTTGCATGAGGTGGACACCATCGAATGCATTATCACAATTACTTAAGATATATAAGATGAATTGAATGAAAGGAACTCATTTAGTGACAAGTTTATATAGAGAGAGAGCAGAATGCAGGAAAAGGTAATCAATCATCTTAGAGTAAATCAAAAGTTACGCACGTCTTTCAACCTTTCTTAATGTAGCAAGCTAGTGACAAGCCAACAACCTATGGATGAAGTGTAGCACGACACATAATGCATTCATTAAATTATAATAGAGTACTGCAACTTTCTTACGATATGCATGTTTTTTTGTTACCAACAATTTCTTTGTACCATTACAATGACACACGTGGATTGAGTCTTCCAATTCTGTCTAAAAATCTCAATCCAGTGTTTCCCACAAAACTAGTTTTCTTAATCTGTCTACAAAGTAAAGATGACATATCACTAAAAATATGTTGGAAAATTGATAACCTCTGATATGTCAAAATTAAATCATAATATGATCAGTTTTTATTTGGCAACATCATATATACTAATCAATTAAGTTATTTGATAACGTTTGTGTTGGTAATAGTGTACGTAAAAGACGAGCGATGCGTCACAATTTTTATCAGCTAAAAAAGAAAGGTGGATGAGCTAGGTATGGATAAATAATTTTATTGGAGCTAGGTATGAGGTTGGAGTGTTGGGTGTGTTTGTTTAGAGTAAATAATCTGACCGTATTAAATGCTGGATCAAGATCTACCCTTGTTGAAAAAAATGGTACATTCAGCATACAAATCACATCGGTACACACAATATTACTCCGTATTCGATACAAACCTCGGGTATAAACTATTACTAAAAAGTATTTTGTGTTATCCATTTAGCAATCTGGTAGCCAGGGAGATGTGAATAAGGCAGCTTAATTAACGGTTGACCAAAAAAACTGTAAGCCTGTAAACTATGGCCCATTGTAATCATCTTTAGTATTTGTCCATTTTAGAAGTCTCGCTAGAGTGCAAGAAAAATAACATTTACTGACAGGGATTTTAGTCACAGAGTAACACAAAGGGATATCAAGAAGTCTGAGTTTGTAGTGACCTTAATGAGAAAGTGTAGTAGGTAACTGATTGTGTTTTTGACTGCATCAACATTTTTTATTAGATAACTATGTAAAAAGTTAAAATATATAGCGACACTCTTTTTAAGTGTAGGAGAAATATGTAAGAACTCTAGTGACACTTTACTCCTTGTGCTGGCAGTTTGTGACCTTGGTGAAACTTTTGAACTTTTGATAACTTTCTGTGTCACTTAGTGACAGTTTTCTTGTAGTGACGTACAATAAGAGCCAAACTACCAATTTTTTGGGTTTGGGTCAATATGTATTGAATCAAATATTAGGCGAAAAGCTACATGCATAGCGTAACGAGATTTTAAAATGGCAAATAGCTATAGTTGCGATACTGTGGTTATTCATTTTCATCAATTGTGAACAATCAAAAATGAAGCAAAATAATAATACAAAGAAGTTATAATATAGTCTTATACAATATAGTTTGTAGATGGAATTTTAAACATTATTAATGTTGGGATTAAATACACAAAAGATATCTTTTCTTTCAGAAGCTACATTAAAAAAATTGTCAAAAGTTGTCATGCATTTTTTTAAAAATGTTTTGGGTGGGAACATTGTTAAGAAACCTATTTTAATTAAGACAATATATATTCTTTACTATTTTTATGTGGGATTTAAGTTTTAAAAGGATATTTAAAACATTAAACATTACTCATTTTTAGTTTTTTAAGTTTTAAGTAAAAACATATTTGCTTTATATGTAGTAGAGATAGATGGCACTAATCGGTCCCTCACTAAGTTTGATATAATTCCCTCAGCTAGTCAGGATTGGTACTCAAAAGATTGGTACTCAAGGATGACCAATTGAATTTCAAGCTAGTTTACAATGCAAGTATATTTTGTGCAGTAACAAGGATGACCAATTAGATAAAAAAAAATGTACAAATATTTTTATGCCAACGACATATTCACTAGTAAAGGTGTTTTTATAAGCAGTTACATGTATGTGTTCAAGTGCAATACCATTAGGATGAAGAAAATGGCCAGTCATATAGGAAGACTCATCCGATGCAAGGAACACGAAAGATGGAGCAATCTCGCAAGGTTGTCTTTGCCCTACCAAATGGCATATGTGACCCTTATATTGCTATATCTGTATCACTGAGTGTTGCAGTTGGCAGTGGTGTCCATACCGGTCCGGGAGCCACACCATTGACACGGATCATCTTTTCTACCATATGCAATGCTAGACCCGTTGTGAAAGATACAATGGCCCCCTTTGTTGAAATGTAGTCAAGCCAAATAAATTGTTATAGGTTGGTTGTATGCTAATGATGACGTCGTGTTTACAATGTTGCTTCCTTCTTTCATGTGCTTCAAAGCATGCCTGCATAGAAAAATTAAATACAATCCGTCAAAACATATAAAGAAAAATAGCTAGCTAGTTCTAGATATACAATTCTTTGTAACTGGTTCCTACTTACGTCCACAGGGACACATGCAATTAAGAAAGTCCTATATATATTGTTGCATGTCTGTTTCATACCATCAGATTTGACACATGAATTACATTCAGTCATAGTTCTACACTACAAAAAAAATCCGACGTATCTAGCGACGCTTTTACCGACACATTTTGCCTTAGCAACGCATTTAGTTACGCAACATTAGAAGCTTTACGAGGAAGTCGCAGAATTTTGTGACATCTAAAGCATGTCGCTATATATAGAGACAGCTATAGCGACTTCCTTTCATAAGTCGCTATCTAAAATAGCATCACATCTCTTTGTGTCCCTAAGTCACTATTTATGCCACCTATTGCTATTCGGGGCACTACGGGTGTCGTAGTTGGTCCACCACTAACGCTGTTTATGTTTCTATCTATGCCACTTTTGGTGTAACATGACATTGTTTAAGTCACTATTCTCGTCTGTGTATAGCGACATTTGAGTTTCAATTCGCTTTTTATGTCGCTATTTTTTATCAACAACATTGTTATATGTCGCCGTCCAAGTCACATCAATTCGGTAACTTTCACGAAACCATTTTGTTTATATAACATCTATCAACTGACTTATTTGCGACTCAAGTAGTGACATTGATAACATGTTCAACACTATACTTGTTGCTATTAGTCACGTAGTTTTGCGACGTCATATATTTTGTCACTAATAATGACGCTAAATCGTCACCGGCTAATTGATATGAACTTTTCCCAATCCCCCACGTGTCATCATTTCACTGGTCCAAACACGTCATTTACCAACATTTTAATTACCCGCCCGTCCTATAAATACCCACCCATGTATTTCATTTTTCAATAGCTATGAAATAGTAACTACTTTCTATCTCTAATTCTTGTAACCGTTCTTGTAACAAACTCATTATTCAATAACAAATCATTTGGCTTAATCTATGATTTACTTTCTTCATAACTATAGCATATCCGGATTATCCACGGCTCTTATTCGAATCTTTTGATTCATATAAGTTCATATTAAGTGGTATCATAGCTTCTTTCCTGGCAGCTCAGACCATTTTATCAAAAAAGAAAACACAAAAAGAAGTTTTCGGCGGTTAGTTTTCCGACAAGTCTGTATGTTTTTGGTAATCAGTAGTGCTACACTAATACTGTGATCACTTGTATGATATCCGCTCCGAAACACGACCAAGTGTCAAGTATTCATCACGATCACGAGAACAACACATAAGTGTTTAAATTCTATGTTTTCGAACCAATGATCAATCTTTATTGACTTGAATTGGCCAAGAAACGGTTTAAAGTTGTTAATTATTGCTCAATTGAAGAAGAATGTGTGGAAAACTAGAACGGGGTTGAATAGGTTTACCGTTTTTGTCTCGTTATAAAATTCACTTTAGAAAAATTTTGATTCGAGTTATCGTGAAATCAATTAATTGCTATATGAACACAATATGACTATACTAAAGTAACTAACAATAAAAAATAAGAAATATAAAGTGCAAGATCAAAGGTAAGAGTTAGAATGATCAAACTGAGACACGGAGATTTATAGTGGTTGATAATGAAGCTCCTCTTCGCCCTACTCCATTCTTTGAGTACCCAACTTGAGAGTTCAATGCACTATGTCAGCAAAATCTCTTTAGGCAGAGAAAACTGTATATCGTCGCTTATCACAATTTCTGACACTAAGCTAAATGTCGAGTTATAATGTAGTTAGAACCAATCTCACTCATGATCTACCCGATCTTCTCACAATCTACCCGATCTACACTCGATCTACCCGATATACACACTATCAATACAAGCTACACGAGATGTACTTGATCTCTACATGATCAACCCGATCGACATAATATCAACACAAACTACACAAGATCTACTCGATCTCTACACGATCACGTTGATCCACACAATCTAACAAGAAAAGATGACAAACAACTTGATGTATAACAATATACAACAAGTACGTAACAAGTGTTATGAGTGCACTAATCTAATACTACAACACTTTGTATCTTCTCGATACGGTGTGTTCTTTTCTTGCACTAGTAGAGGAATGAAGGTGATCACTTGGTTGGATGATTGGATCACTTTTAAAGAAAAACAAACTAACTAAATGATCAAAGAATCAAGATTAAATAGGGTGGATTTAACTCTAAAAGTTTTGTATGAAAATTGGTTATTTGAGAGTGTAAAATGATCCACTATTTATGTCAAAGAAAAACTAGTCGTTACTAGCGACGGTACCGTTAAAGTTCAGACGGTACCGTCCAGATTAGTGGTACCATCCCAAAAAAAAAACACTTCCATTTTTGTTTTTAGTAGTGAAGGTTTATTTAGGGATGTTTGAATCTGTTTTGGGAAGAAAAATAGCTGTTAAAATTTTTAAAACTATTTTCCCACATAAAACATTTATTTATAATTAAAAAATAATTTGGAAAATCTATTTTTGAAAAAATATTCTGTCACATTATAAAATGTGAAGTTTTGAACAAAAAAACTGTTTCTTTGATCATTTGTTAAATTGTAAAATTTTGTCCTTACATTTACGTCAAAATGAAATATTACGACTAAAAACTTGTTTACATTAATTTTGACATAACATGTTTTTACATTTTGCTATTATCAAAACGTAGAAATGTCAAAATATATAAATAATATTTTTAGACATTATTTGTATTAACAGAAAGAGTAACGTTGGAACAACTTAATGTCTTGGATGCCAAAAGTAAAAATGCCTGCAAGATTTCTAATTAGGCCTACAGGAACCCATTAAGGGAAACGGTTATTAGGTTTCAGAAACAATACAACGTTTACTTTATATGAAACGACATGAACACAGCCTTTCATGATGTATATATAGTTATCATGTTTTGTAACAGAAAACCAACCCATTCGTTTATAATATATCAGATTTTATGGGTTCACCAATCTTCTTTGTTGTTTCTTGTGTTGATTATTGATTATGTTTGTCATGATTGTTGTCTGATCAATTCTATCCTGGAAACCCACTCAAGACCTGTTAAACATTGGTATCAGAGCCGAAGGGGATCAAGCAACACAACAAGTCATGATCAATCACCAATCAGGAATCAACATCTGCGTTCTCTTTAAAAGGAACACAACCATAGATGCCAATCATGAAGGAACAAAACCAGAATAAATTGCGTTTTGGAAATAAAAACACAGTTTACGTTTTGTTACAAAGGTTATGGATTTAACCCAGATCAAGATGTACTCAAGTGCTATTATAGCACACAAAGACGATGTAGGAAGAAGGCTAAGAAATTTACTTGCCTTGAAGTCATAAATTGAAACAGATGGACTTGTTTCAAAAGGCAAAAAAAAACTGCCATAAAGATCAGAAAGATCCAGTGACGCACCAAATGTTTGAAGACATCAAGATTATAAGCAAGATTCAAAAGGGCATCAGACGATTTACGAAGAAGAAGGTTTTGGCATCATGACATTGGGGAGGAACTGTTGGAACAACTTAATGTCTTGGATGCCAAAAGTAAAAAAGCCTGCAAGATTTCTAACTTAAGCCTACAGGAACCCATTAAGGGAAATGGTTATTAGGTTTCAGAAACAATACAATGTTTACTTTATATGAAACGACATGTACACAGCCTTTCATGATGTATATATAGTTATCATGTTCTGTAACAGAAAACCAACCCATTCGTTTATAATATATTAGATTTTATGGGTTCACCCAATCTTCTTTGTTGTTTCTTTTATTGATTCTTGATTATGTTTGTCATGATTGTTTTCTGATCAATTCTATCCTGGAAACCCACTCAAGACCTGTTACACAAGTAACAGTTGATAGCAGAACACAAAAATCAAGAAGTAGCATACAATCCCTTGAGTTTCAAAAGTTCTGTTATTTCTGTTGAAGAAATAAGATGACAATTAACACTCGGTCAACGACCGTTCTTGATGAAGCAGCTACTCAGAACGTCAATGCTTTAGTCAATCAGATGGTGAATGAGGCTGTTAATAGACTGAGGGAAGAGTTATTGAGTCAAAGGCCTGAATCAAGTAATGCTACTGAGACTAGAGCTTTTGGACAAGTGAATTCAGGCTATCAACAAATGCAGTATAGCAGAGTTCTTCAAAGTTGAAAACATCCCTGACAATGCTAAAGTGAACCTAATTTCAATACATCTTCAGGATATGGCTCTAATGTGGCACAAGAATTATGTGTATATAGTGGGAGATGTTGTAGCATGGCATGTGTATAAGGAAGCTATACTGAAGAGGTTTGGTCAACAGTATGAAGATCCTCTGCGAGAGCTTAAGAAGCTAAGGCTCACATACTCAATCAGGGACTACATTAATGCTTTTAACAGAATGTTGTGCAAGACACGCATGGGATAAGAACAAAGTATGAGTCTCTTCGTAGCTAGATTACAACCTGACATTGAGTTGGTTGTTAGGATGTTCAGGCCAAGGAATTTAGCTGACATATATGAATTGAGTACTATGGAGGAGGCTGAACTGAGTGTTGCTAAGCAAAGGAATAAAGCTGCTATATTACCAACTCCTAAGTATCATCTACCATACTGGGACCTAAGCCTATGGCACTGCCTACACCCAATGCTCATTGGAGGAATAAGGCTCTCACTAACAGTGACATAGTGTTTTCTTCATACATACATCTACTAAACAAAGTAATGTCTATTTGGAATTTTATTATTGTGTTTTATGGAACCAGCTATGCATAATAAAAACATACACCAAGTTTGCAAAAACGATATGTTTTGGGAATTTGGGCTACCCAACAAGCTATATAGTAAACTATAGCCCATTAGAATATTCTTTAAAATATATTTGATCCATTTAAGAGGTATCAACACACCAAAAAGAATCCATAATAAATACAATAAGACTAACAATATTTTTAGAAGTTGGGTCAATATATGCCAAAACTATTAAATGTTATAGCCTTTTGTCCACATTCAGTTATTTAGTTTGGATTGATATGAAAAATAATTTGATAAACTGGCCATTATTTAAGTTAAAACTAAAAGGGGAAATTTTATTATGCTAATATTATCTTGGGGAAATTGCATATATATTCTTCCAAAGTCTCATAATTACATATATATCAAACTTAAACTAATAATTGCATATATATCATTTTTAAACAACATAAATGTCAGATATATCCAAATAATTAATTTTATATATTTATTACAAAATATTACATAATTAACAATACATGGACTATTATACCTTTGTTCTTCTTCATCTTCTTTGCTACACTTAACTCTCGCACACAACCCACTACACATTTACCTTTTTTAATATTCATTTGCAATCATACGACAATGGTTTCATTCTCAACTTTGCATATGCTATGTTTTTCCAACTGAGTAACCCAAGTACCATTTCAGTTGTCACTATTTTTTTTTAAACTAACAATTATAAATTAGAAAATTTCAATGTTGTCGTGGTAAACTCATTCCATTTATCATTAAAAAAAATAAAAATAGTATAAATAATAATAATTTCCCTGACTCCAATCAAACACAACATTGATCCTTACATATCGAGATGGGTTTTTCTACAAGTTATGTATATATTGAATATTAACATAAATAAATTATATCACAGCCATCAATCCAATTACAAATACTTGAAATTGATAATCGCCATTGCATTGTTTAAAATTGATACTGGTAATTGACTAATAATGTTATGGGTTGTGTGTGTGGGTTAGTCGGTTAGATATGTAGCAAAGAAGATTAAAAAAAATAAAGGTATAATGGTCAATGTATGGGTTATTATGTAAGTTTTTATAGTTATATAAAAACTAATTATTTTGATATATATGATATTTATGTAGCTTTAGAATGATATATGTGTAATTATTAATTTTGTTTATATATGTAATTATAGAGCTTTGGAACGATATATATATGCAATTCCCCTTATTATGTTACTTGTTTGTAATCTCAATTGATTTGTGAAATACAAATCAATATAACTTTATATATTTAGCAGGGCCGTTTCGTTGATTTTGATGGCCCCGTGCTACTACCACAAAGAGACTCTTGAACACACATACAAAATGCATATGTATCAGTAGTAGTGCATGAACTAAGTAATTAGCTCGAGCCTCGTATTGTGTATGTATAATAGAAGTGGATGAAGTTTTTCGTGGCCTTAAACACCCTCAGACATCGCACGCTGCACTCACGTAAAGACGGCCCTGAGACTAAGCCATAAAATCTTGCAAGCGTTAATAAAATGATGATCACTCGGAACTATGTTTTGAATAGGAGTAAATAATATCTTTATATCAGTTCTATAGATCATAACATCAATTCATTTCGAATACATAATAAGATTTATAGATCATAACATCAATTCATTTTGAATACCATAAACTTCATCACTTCATTTTCGTATGTGATCAAGCTCAATGTCCTAAAAAGGACTATGCATTGATGATTGTCCCACCTGTAAAAAATATTCCAACATCACGATCTTCGAACAATCATAAACATAATGGAGAAGGAAGAAAAGCAGCGTTCTATGTTCTAATAAAAAGAAATTGCATGTATGTGTTTAAGTACAATTGATTGTAAGTGAAGATTGAATCATACCATTAGGATGAAGAAATTGGCCTGTAAAATAGGAAGAGTCCTCGGATGCTAGGAACACGTACGATGGAGCAATCTCAAAAGGTTGACCGGCCCTATCCATCGGTACCTGTTCCCCAAATGTTGCTATATCCATGTCATTGAGTGCTGCAGCTTGTAGTGGTGTCCATATAGGGCCAGGGGCCACACCATTCACACGAATCTTCTTGTCGACCAGATGCAATGCTAGGCCCCTTGTGAAGGATACGATGGCTCCCTTTGTTGAAATGTAGTCAAGCCATTTTGGTGCATTTGCGATGTATGCTAACACTGACGAGGTGTTTATGATGGTGCTTCCTTCTTTCATGTGCGTCAAAGCATGCCTGCATAAAAACAGAAAGTCACTACAACCCATCACATTGTTCAAAAAAGTAGGAAAATAAACTAATTGGAGACAGATAATAGTTTTTAACATGTTATTAATTATCCAACAAATAGATTAATCATATGTTAAGTAATGATACCTACTTTCTCAAGAAGAAATGAGAGAAAATATTACTCCGAAACACCTTTTCAAGTCTCTCCTCTGTGATCTCTTCTAACGAATATGAATTTGTATAGTACTGCACGGCTGGAAGGTTCACTAAGATATCCATCCACCCATATTTTTCAATGACCTCATCCACAACATCCTTACAATTTTTGTCATACCTAAGATCTGTAGGTATGGCAATAGGATCACCCGAGCCTTCCATTTTTGAGTCATTTATGATATCCAATGTGTCTTTTGCATCTATGTCCTCGTCGCCCTTGACATAAGTGATGGCTATAGTCGCACCCTCCTTAGCAAAGTGGTAACAAACTGACCTTCCAATACCTGAATCTCCACCTGCTACTAATGCCACCTTTCCCTGTGCCAAGGAAAATAAACGCTCTTATTTCTTTTACTTGACTTGCTCACAGGTGTAAAATTCTTTTTGCCCTTATGGTTGGACTGGATTTGCAACTCCTTTTCAGCTTGTAGAAGCAGCTTCTAACCCCCTATGTGCTCTAACTTTTAGCTTCTTACTAGTTATCAATTAGATTGGCTTTCGAATAAAAATTGATAGACACTAAATTAGAATGTTTCTTACTGACTGTATATTAGTGACACCTTTATAAAATACGAGTAGTCTATTTGTTACTTCTACTGATTCATTTGGAATAAAGTGATAAAGGTATTAATTTATTGTTGTACTCCTACAAATTAAGAAATTAAGAAACTAACTTGTCAGTAAAACTCTTCTGTCTTTAGTAAACATACTACTAGTTAAATTCGATCTTCTTTACTCGTCAACTTAACAACTAACTGCAATGGTTGTTTAACAAAAGACAGCCAATCAGCATTTTTTTTTTTAATTTATCGATTAAGTATACCTCAAGTTTGTTAGAGGGCTTGTAATGAGGGTTGGCAAATAGAGGTCGAGGGTTCATGAGATATTCTTTTCCTGGTTGAGACTCTTGGTTCTGTGGTGGAAATCGTCGTTCGTCTTCCTCCATCAACATCTCCTTCGACTAATATACATTCACCATAGTCCGATAATTAGGATAATTACTAGAATGCTTGTAATCAACTTCTACTAACATGTTACAAGAAATTGAAAATTGTTTACATACGTCATGGTATGTGTATGTTGCTCTCAAGCATCATATCAACAGAATCAAAATAATAAACTATAACGAAAAGATAAAGAAGGTGATGTAAAAGACCTTAAAGGTGCGAATAGCTGAGGAGCGCCGACTTAGAAGACTTCCTATCAGTGGCGTGACCCCATTCGTGCTAATTCCTGTTATAACAGGTGAGCTTAACAAGCTACGTGACATTAAACAAGACGTCCATGCAATTGAAATCTTGTTTGTGCCTGACACTATTGAATGCATCATCATAATTACTTAAGATATTTAGATGAAGTGAATGAATGAAATCAATTTAGTGACAAGTTATATATATATATATATATATATATATATATATATATATATATATATATATATATATATATATATATATATAATGGAAAAATGGTCAAAGTGGAAAAAGTGAAAAATGTTGAAAGTTGAATGTTGAAAGCGTGGTCGATGGAGAGAAATAAATAATATAATTAATCTCTTATTAAAACACCCATTACTTAAAAAGTACAATTTATTATGATATGTTACACCCAATTAAAAGCACATCTACCAAATTAAAACAACCAATTGAAACCGATACCGGGTTGACCCGTTGAAACCGATACCGGGTTGACCCGTTGAAACCGATACCGGTTGACTGTTGAAACCGATCACCGGGTTGACCGGGACGACAAACATTGCGTGACCGGTTTTTTGACATTTTTTAACCTAACCTATCGGTTTGACTTGGTTTAAATCGACCGCTTTTTTATCGGAGCGGTTCAACCAGTTGAACCACCCGGGTGAAATCGGGTTTCAAATTTGACAAAATTATATGAGAAATGATGAAGTAGTTGTGGAACCCGTGACAATTTTTTTGAAAGGAGAGACCAAGTAATTTAAATTTTGGTTTATTTTGCTTTGACACATGTAATTTGTAATTTGTATAATATTATTTTAAAAATGTTGCTTTTAGAGCTTTAAGGACTAGCATATATATGAATCGTTTAAAAGTTAATATATATTGTATAGCCCTTTGTCCAAGGTTAATATCAATAATGTTATGTAATTTTATTAAAATCACAAAAAATAAATAGTATTGTTATCTTTAGCGATAATTATTTGTCCCTCAAACAAATAGCTTTGAACAATGCATAAATATCTATACAAATTGATAGTACAAAATAATCTTATATGGTGATATCCAATTTGCAAAGTTACAATTTTAAAAGCCACACACCAAATGATAAGCGTTACACATGTAAAAAATAGTTATCATTTCTTAAATTACTGACAAAACAAAAAAGCGGTCACACATGTTGGCTATACCTCTAAACTACATAATACTTTTGCTTTTTGTAATGCTTGAATCTATTATTACTAAAAATCTTAATAACTTAAAACAATCCTATTAGAAAATATACTTACACACTTAGATCGACTCCACATAATTTTTAAAAACTATATATTTATCTTCTTGCTATGCAACCACTTTAGTCATGAAATTGTAGTTATTAAACGATTCTCAATCTACAAATCTGAGTTTGTTGAAAGAAACTTATGGGTCATCGGAACTTTCTTGAGTAAAACTAGATATCATTGCCGATAGCGCGTAGATAAATCGTAGTATATATATATATGTGTGTGTGTGTATATATATATATATATATATATATATATATATATATATATATATAGGGACCTTTATTTTGAGAACCCTCTAAACCAATGAGATTTTTTTTTAATATTAAAAATTCTTATTAATCCAAAAGGGTATTATAGTAAAATACAATTTTTTATATTATTTTTTATTTTTTTATTAAATCCCGATTTTAAGCATTCTTTAATTTTCGGAATTTTTTTTTTTTTTTTTTTTAAGCATGGTTTCATAATCTTACAGGTACATGCATGTTTTTTTTTTAAATGAGGTGCATGTATGTTTTTAGTGAAGTACATGTATGTTTTTGATAGCATTATTATTATTTTTTAGAAGTTTGAAGCATAAATTAAAAAACATAAACCATTATAAAAGAAAAAACAAGATTCATATACATAAATGTTACATTTCATTTAATTACAAGTACAAAAACATATGCATTAATTTATATCTTCAAAAGTCGCAAATTATCTTATGTATATTTGTATTAATCCACTCCATAGTCTTTAATGATATCATCATCTTCATCAATCTGAAACAAGCATGCACGAAAACAATTAAACCTCCAACAAATAAAAAACAAAAATTAATCATAACGATCATACCGCATATACACAATCTTGTGTATATCAAACATATTTAATCATAAACAACTATCAAAACATACATGTTCATGAGAGCGTGTATGTTTTGGAAAACTTTTTGTTGTCAAACATAAATGTTTTGAAAACATGCATGTTTTGAACCATAATTGTTATGAAGCATACATGTTTTATAATTGTATTGAAACTATTAGATATAAATGAAGATATAATAAAGTCATACCAACAGTTAACTAACTAATAAACTAGTAAACATAAAAAAATCAAAACATAAATTCTTAAAAGCAAATCCAAACACCCATGTACACAAACACCCCTGTACAAAAACAAATCCAAACACCCCTGTTAAAAAACACCCCTGTACAAAAACCTTCACAAACCTTTACAAACACCTTTGTAAAAAACAAATCCAAAAACAAATACAAACAATCATTTAACTATTTTTTTCAATCTTAGGCAACCCTTTTTCAAAACCCCTGTACACCAACCCTTTTTCAAAACCGCTAAACCATAAACAATAACCCTATATCAAAACCATGTACAAAAACAAATCCAAACACCCCTGTACAAAAAAACCCTGTCTGCTGTGTTGTGTCCCAAAACTTTGGGCAGCTAAACTCGAATTGGAGAAGAAAAGTGAATATCAAAAAAGTACATGTTGAACTAAAATAAACAATCTAACTACTCACAAGGAGTTTTTTCAAACAACATAATTCCAAAACCAGTGCCAAGACATTGATAATAGTGACCAAAAGGCCGATTCAAATGTACGCTAAATTAAAAACTAACCTCCCTTCCATCGTAGCTGCAAACTACAGTGTTTGTAACACCCAATCGCTGTAAATTTGATGTGAGCTTACTTAGCCTCTGCTCCTTCATTTCATTCGCATATATTATACCTATTACAAATAAATTTTGTGTTAGAAAAGAAGTCAAAAGTATGACAGACATAGGGTGATATAACTCGTACAAAATATGTGCACCAACAAATGTTACGAAGTAGAACATCTTACTGAAAGTTAAAGAAGAGAATACGCAGATACGATTAACAAAAAAATAGAACAGCTGTTCAAAAACAAATCAAACACCCTGTACACAAACACCCCTGTACAAAAACAAATCCAAACACCCCTGTTCAAAAACACCCCTGTACAAAAACCTTCACAAACCTTTACAAACACCTCTGTAAAAACAAATCCAAAAACAAATACAAACAATCATTTACCTATTTTTTTCAATCTTAGGCAACCCTTTTACAACGGATCGAAAGGAACAAGATTTGATGATAGATCTTGTGAAACCCAGATCAAAATAAACAGAACAAATCGAAACAAACTGAACACAAATCATTAATGGTCTCACGTACAGGATGATATTAATAGATCTCGTATCAATAGAATTAGTTTCTAGGAGGCTAATAATCGTGATGATCAATAGAATTAGTTGTTGATGGAGGCTATTAATGGTGGTTTTGGAGAAAAACTGATAGAGGCGGCTAGGTTTTCTGCTTTAGAGAGAGAGAGACGAATACATATAAATGAGAGATCCACAAATTACGCATAGTTTGAGAAATGAATTGACAGTTTCAATTTTATGGAATGACAATATTAGCCTTTTTCTTTTTATTAAAGGTGTCTTTTTCCTTTTAATTACCAAATTGCCACATTTAATTTTAACCCTTGATCAATTCATCTAATAGTCCAGAGTGGGTTCTCAAAGTTCTCGCACTTAACAGAGTTTTCAAAATAAAGATACACTATATATATATACACAGAGAGCAGATTAAAGAAATTTGTGATAAATCATCTGAGAGTCAAATAAATGTTACGTACACTTTTGTGTTAGTCGACATATATTTAATTTGGGCTTAGTTATTGTGTTTTGGGCTTAGCCCACTTCTGCCTAAGCCCAATCTAAATATATGTCGACTAACACTTTCAACCTTGCTAAATGTAGCATGATAAGCCAGCAACCTATAGAAGAAGTGTAGCAAGACACACGTAATGTATCTAGAAGCAGTCTCAGGATAGTACGGCATAACTGTTTACATACTAACTTACTCATACTCCACTTTGATATGGTTGAGTATTGTTGTTGTAGCAAGATAAGTAATGCTTCATTTATTAATAATGATTCATTTATTAATAATCAAGTATTGCAACTTTCTTTTTGAGAGGCATAGCAATCTTCTTGTTGCTTAAACAAATGTCTTTGATGTAATTATTTAATATTTATTTCTAAGATTACAAGTAACACAGTGAGTAATACCATGAATGACACCCTAGGTTTGGGTCTTCCAGTTCTGTTTAAAAATCTCAATCCAATGTTTCCTTCAAAACAAGTTTTTACAATCCGTCTAGATCGTGAAAATGATAGAAAGTCGCTAAAATATGTTTGAAAATTGATAACGTCTAATATGTGGAAAATCACAAATTGATCAGTTCTTGTCAACAGACTAATAAAGTTATTTGATAATGTTTTGTGGCGTGAACATAAGTAGATACTTTTAACACGAAATCTACACCATTATAGTCAAGCATAAGTTACATGCATGAAACATATTTCAAAAAAAAAAATGCACCAATATTTTATGGTTCAATCTCTGACCTACTCTACTTAATTGAATGGATTTTTTTTAGTGTGTTGGACACTAGTAAGAAGCTAAGAATTAAAAATGTACATTGTTTGATAGAGCGTTACTAGGGCTGCTAAGCACCTTTAACAAATTTTGGACTTCTTCTTAGCCCCAGTAGAAATCCACAATAAGGATTCGAATTTGATTTCTTTGAAGATGGATTTAAGATCATAGACAAAAGATTCTTTATATATATCTAATGGATGAGATTAATCCCAACAATTAAAAAAACTCACTTACATCTTTTTTTTTCAGATATAAATATCTTTCAAACCGTTAATCGTCAAGCGAAAAAAAATATACCATTACGACGAGCATTTAATTATCTTTCTATAGATAGCACTTTGATATACTTTCGACAAAAAAAGAATTACGTGTTTTTCACTTTTTTTAAAGTTTTTTCGTTTTTTACGTGAAATTTGCATGAAAAATCATATATGATTTAACACTAATTTGAATACCACATGTGATATTAGTGTTAAATCATATATAATATGTATATCATATGTGATTTATCATATATGATTTAACACTAGTATCACATATGATATTACATATCATATGTGATTTAACAATAATATCACATATGATCTTCAAATTAGTGTTAAATCATATATGATATTTAATGCAAATTCCTGTTTCGAAAAAAAAACGAAAAAAAAAAGACGAAAGAACGTGAAAAAACGATTTTTTTTTTTTCTTTTTTCGAAAGTATATCAAAGTGCCCGTCTATAGAAAGATAATTAAATGCTCGTCACGATGGTGCAATTATTTTTGCTTAACGATTAACGGTTTAAAAGATATTTAAATTATAAAAAATATGTAAAATAATAAAATGTTTTTAATCTCAACCATTTATTTCTTTTTAGGTGGATGGTGGATATGAGTTCCTTAATATGTAAGAAAAGTTTGGTATGTAAAATAACTCTCCTCAAGCTCCTTCCTTAGACGTTTGTTGTGAAAACCATGTCATTTCAGTACTTCTAAAGAAGACATAATGTCGGTACTAAAATGTACATATTCAAATTTCAAACTATCAATATTATTAACATCACTCGTATTTTCAGATGCTTTCGAATTTCTTCAAGTCTAAAGGTAAATTAATACAAGAATCGTCTTATGGGAGTGGGTGTTTTGTATAAAGCAATGTTGCAAAAATCGGTCAACTCGGCCGGTTAATCGTTAATCGGCCGAGTACCTTGTCGATTTGTGAAAATCGGTCGAAAAATCGGCCTAGGAAAAAAATCAATACTAAGCAGTCAAAAAATCGGCTGAATCGGCCGATTAATCGGCCGAATCGGTCAAAAATCGGCCGAGTCGGTCAAAAATCGGTCAAATCGGTCATTTAAAAAATATATATATATTAGGCATTCTATTTAATTTGGGGATTGTATATTTCATTTATAACGCACAATAGGCATCACAATCAAAATTTGAGCATTTTATTGAGGTTTGGAAACATATGAGGCTTGGAATCGGTTAAGATTTTTAGTTTGGTCTCCAGAAATACCAAAAAATTGCAGGAAATACCAATCCGATTAATCACCGATTAATCCCGACTTGACCGATTACTCGCTGCAGGGTGGTCGACCGTCCAACTACCGATTCACGATTTTTGCAACATTGGTATAAAGACATGAGATCAATAGTTAGATTGATTTGTAAACATGCGAGCTTGTAGATGTGTATAAGAAGTTTTAATTTATGACTTTGTAAGATCTCGATAGAAAGACAGATTTAAAGTGAGGATCTAATGTGAAAATTTCTCCAACATGAAGTTTGGAGGTGTTGAATCAACACGAAATTACTCAAATTAGAAGGATATATAGAGTTGTTGTCAAGACTTTTAATGTACCAAGTCCAAGTTATTTCTCATTGCTCGGTCAAATCTTCACTGTTGGTGACATGATAGGTTTTCCAAATTTAGACTAAAAATCTCATTCCAGTATTACCCACAAAACTAGGCTTATCTAAAACCAGTTTTCTTTAATTTGTCTACAAAGTGAAAATGACATAAACGAACAAATATTGTGACAAAATGTTCCAAGTTGCCACTTCAAACTACATAGTTAAGTTCTGCAAAAAAAATAAATAGTCAAGTTATCTGTAAACGTCTCAATTTAAACTATTTATTGATGGGAAAGTTGTGACAAGATTATAAGAGTTAACGTATGGTGTGGATTTGAGACTTCTAACCCGAAATCTACACCATGATAGTCAAAAATAAGATATCTCAAATATATTCTTACAAAAATAGCACTAATATTATGTGGTTTAATCTGTCAAGCCAACTCTACAAACAGGAGGACTGCCTGAAAAGTATCTACCGGATCATAATTATAGATAACTAGTATAGTTCCACACAGCAATAACAAAGAACAATTTAGTGATAAATCTTTTTCTAAAAGTAGTTAGGTTGGGGTTAATCTTCACTCTTATTACATCATGCGTCCGCATCTACCGACTACTGTCTCCTTGGTCTTTACAAAATAGTACGTTCACACTTCTTTTGATAGTGTATATAATATGTGTATGCAAATGACATATTGTTGTACCTTTTGTGTTGCAAGGACTACAAAATCAATCTATATATCCAATTCAGAGTACGTATTTATGTGAATATATAGCGTCAGTGTATCGATCAACACGATGATGTTAAATATAACGTATACGTTTGATTAAACGCTAGTCAAGAACGTATAAATAAAACCAACAACCTTTGTCACTTGAATATGGCACAAGCAGAATACTTCCAAGAACCAAGTCTAATTCTGCCCTATGGCTTATGTCCGAGAACAGTACCAATCCCAAAGAAGCTGATTGCTTCACACCCGATATCGGACAAAGAATGTCCGATATTAACAGCTTCTATCCGAGATCTTACCATAACCAGAAAACAACCAAATCCACTCTTGTTGTTGCTACAGTTGTCGACAAGGAGAAAACATAAACAAGCTCCAAACAATTACCTCTTAAACACTTGAATTCGATACAAGTTTAGGATCAAGAAACCAAACCAAATATTCAATCGACTTAGGAAACAGTCGACTGAATTTTCAAGAAGAAGAGATCGGTTTAGAGCTTTAGGGATTAATGATATTCGTAAGTCTTGCTGAGGGGTTGAGTTTGTTTTTATACAAAACAAACCGACTCCTTGTAGTAGTATAATACTTGCTCGACAAGTTCAAGCCCAAGCAGAAAACCCACCAATCTTTTGCCTTGACTGATCAGTGAACCAAACCCATGGCTTGTCCATATTTCGACCCATGTTCAATCTAAAAAACAACCCATGGATCTCAACAACTAATCGGGTCAAGTAAGAATGTCGGGTATAAATAAATATTCAAGTTTAGAATACGTTCAACACGTATACTCGTGTTTATTGCGTGTGCCCCCATCGGCTCACACACTAATAGTCGTTTTGTCGTGTTTGAAAGCTCCCACAAACCAACAGCTCCCACTTGGGAGTTGGTGTGTCGAATGGCACACAAAACTAACGACGGAAACGCCTAGCAAACGCTCTCACTCGCTTTTTAACTAAAAGTGTCTGAGAGAATAGTTTCGTAAAATTTTCTCAGTAGCATGGTCATTCAATGTCTTGCTGTAATCATCCTTTGTTATAGATACCGTTAAACCATGGATTATGGATCGCTAATCATTCCATATAGTTTAACCATTTAGAATCTCGTTATAGATTTTAATTCAGATATACCAAATGTAATCAAGAATCATCTTGTATTACCGTTTGGGTCCGGCCAAACGGTTATCTGATTAAATCTGGAGAGGCGCCATGGTATCTTTCTGCACATAACAAGTGGAGTAACAAATCCTTTATTGACTACAAGTGTTGTGGATGCTGCTTCACATCACTGCGAAATATAGCTTTTATAACTACCTTATTCAGATAGCGTTTTGCGTATACTTACAAAAAGTGATATCCACACATAACAGAACTTACTTGCATCTTAAGCTAAGGACGAAGACAACAAACCATTTTCAATATTTTACTTATGACTAGGATCCAAATGTAAATGTTTGAAAGCTGGGGAATCAAATATGCATCTCTAGTGAATACATATGAGTTTGGCGGGAACAATCCGAATTCTCGTTAGAATTATAACCAAAACTCACATTTGCCTTATAATAACAATATTCCCATATTGTTAACCGACAATGGACATATTTAGAATGATAAATCATTTCATGGATTAAACATGCAAATATGGAATAACAGATTATATGAATATAATAACAAATACCTCGTATCTTTATTAATCAGAAAATAACAACTGTCTTACAACTCCAAATTATCCAAATACTAATTAACACACAGTTTACATGAGACTACTAGCAGGTACCAAACCTATATCTCTAGTCAATTTAGAATGCTTAGGGAAATCCAAAGCTTTCGTAAATGGATCAGCTATATTTTCATATGCGTAAACCTTTAATATCTTCACATCGCCCATTTCAATGGTCTCTCAAAGATAATGAAGTTTAGCACGATAATATCTAGAACCTTTAGTGATTCCGCTTTCATTAGCTATAGTAATGGCTCCAGTATTATCACAATATGTATTTATGGATTCTTCAATTGTGGGAACAATTTTTAACCCAGAAATGAATTTACGAACCCATACAGCCTCTTTTGATACATCACAAGCAGCAATATACTCATCTTCAGTAGATGAAGTAGCAAAAATACTTTGCTTAGTGCTTTTCCAATCAACAGCACCTCCATTTAGAACAAATACATATCCGAGCCGAGATTTTAAGTCGTCAAAGACATCGTCAGATATCCAAAGATCGTGTAGCAAGAAACCCTAAGCTCTTGTTCATCTTTTCCTCCATAAATCAGAAACATATCCTTAGTATTGCGTAAATACTTAAGAATATTTTTCACGCCAGCCAGTGAAGTTCACGGATTATATTGAAATCGGCTTGTCACATTCTTTGCGAACGCAACATGAGGACGATTACATCTCAGAGCATACATAATAGAACCTATAGCCGAAGCAGAAGGAATTCTTTGCATACGCTCTTTCTGAGCAGGTGTTTCAGCACCTTGTGACTTACTCAATTTAGGCTTATCTTGCATTGGGATCGCGCCACGTTTGGAGTTTTCCATACAAAATCTTTTCAAGATTTTCTCAATGTAAGCACTTTGACTCAAACCAATTAATCGTTTAGATCTGTCTCTATAAATCTTGATTCCAAAAATATATGCAGCTTCTCCAAAATCTTTCATGGCGAAACATCTTCCAAGATAGGATTTTACATCTTGTAACATTGGAATATTGTTTCCCATAATCAATATGTCATCAACATATAGAATTAGGAAAGTGACATAACTCCCACTAGCTTTCTGATATACACATGGCTAATCTTGATGTTGAGAAAATCCAAATTTCTTTATCTCATCATCAAAACGTTTATTCCATTGCCTCGATGCTTGCTTAAGTCGATAAATGGAACGCTTGAGCTTGCATACACGGTTAGAATATTTTGGATCAACAAAACCATCAGGTTGCTCCATATAGACCTCTTCATAAAGATGTCCATTGAGTAAGGCGGTTTTGATGACCATCTGCCATATCTCAAAGTCATAGTATGCAGCTATGGCTATGAGAATCCTTATAGCTCTAATGTCTCACAGAGAGAAAAGGTTTCTTCATAATCAATCTCATAGGTTTGAGTGAAGCCCTTTGCTACGAGACGAGCTTTAAAGGTGTATACCTTACCATCCATGTCGGTCTTCTTCTTGAAGAGCCACTTGCCGCCAATTGTCTTGCGCTAGGAGGAAGCTCAACTAAAACCCAGACATCATTGTCTTTCATGGATTACATTTCCACATTCATTGCATCAAGCCATTTCTTGGATTCAGGATCCAAAAATGCAGCTTTACAGTTATTGGGTTCACCAAGATCCCCTAACTCATGTTCCTCAGCGTCAATGTATAAACACATACGGTCAGGAGCACAGCGTGTCCTATTGGACTTTCGAATGGGAACAATATCACTTTGAGGTTCTTCAATTTCTTGATCATCCTCATCGTGATTAATGCTAGTGTCTAAAGAAGGATTTGCATCTTCTTCTTGAAGTAATTCAAGATCATCTAAACTCCCACTTGCTTTAAGATCCATAAGATTACTCTAAAAGAACTCAGCATTTCGAGCAACAAAAACTTTGTTCTCAGATGGAAGATAGAAAGAATATCCCATAGTTTCCTTAGGGTATCCTACGAAGATACACTTAACAACTCTAGGTTCAAGTTTGTCAGGTTTGGTAAGTGTATCATGCTTAGCAAGTGCCTCACAACCCCAGAATTTTAAGTAAGACGGCTTAGGGGCTTGCCCATGCCATACTTCGTATGGTGTCTTTTCAACCTTCTTAGTTGGAACCATATTGAGAATGCGTGCAGCAGACTCAAGGGCATAATCCCAAAAGGACTTTGGAAGAGTAGTTTGTTTCTTCATAGAATACACCATGTCAAGCAGGGTTCGATTTCTCCTCTCAGATACACCATTGTGTTGTGGAGTATAAGGAGGAGTTCGATGGGCAATAATCCCATGCTCCTTCAGATGATCCAAAAAATCTTGACTCATATATTCACCTCCACGATCAGAACGTAGTGATTTTTTTTTTGGGTAAAAGGGTTAATTCACCCCGGTAAAATGCATTACTCCAAAAAACATTGAGGTACATAGGATGAGGGTGATATCCCTCACCTCTGTCCCTAAGGACACTTACAGACACGAATATAGGAATGACACACCATTCCTATAACATACCATAAAATGAACCTACCAATATTGATAAAAGTACATAAAAAAATACAATACTACTCAAGAAAAGCACTTGAGCCTTCAATATCACTATGGCGGTCCATCTTAACTTTCATGAAGACCCACGTAGAAACATCCAAGCGCCTTCAACAAATCGGTTTGTAGTAGCAACGAACACCACAAACAAACCCACACAAGCCCCATCCACCAAGTCAAAGCATGCACATAATAAAACATTAAACCGGAATTGAGTATTCAATGGACCTTGACTTCCATTCACCAAACCATGAAGTAGACCAACCTTCACAAACACGAACCGATCTACTCAACATCAAGTAGGGTATACGAGTCCCTAACACCCACTTCATCATGCCATAACAATTCCCAACAAAGATCAAGCAATCATACCAATGAAACCATAAAAATATGACATGATAACACACTAACAACGATCAACAGAGATGCAGACCACCCTATCGATCCGTAACCTAGGGTTTTGAATAAGTTGCCCTAAAACTTAACTTCCATCTCTCACTAACCACCTTCTTGGCAAGCACCAACATGATAAAACAATGAATACCAAACAATCCGTAGCAACAGATTGACCTCCAAGAAACTACCGGATCCGAATCACCATCAATATGGAATATACAAAACCCTAAAAGAGTTTCGTTAATATTAAGCACATCAAACCCATAATAATGCAACATGTTAAATAAATTCGATCAATGAAAACCGAATTGATTCAAAGCAAGAACATGTTACGCTAACCATCAAGAAGATCGTAGAAAAATAAAACCATGTAATCCATACGATCAAACCAGAACCAATGAAACCCTAATCGCAAACCAACGATTTAATGCACAAATTTAGGGTTTCAAACCAATCGATCCTTATATATGTATAGTCGATCAAACCCGACTTAGATATTCAGGAGACACAAGGAACGATGAAGAATAATAGGCGGCGAATAACCCTAACAAACCACCATAATCGACTTTAACCTAAGAAACAAAAAACGATTGACTAAACCAATGATAACCAATAAGATTAATCACTTGAATACTCGACGCTCCCTAATCAAAGAATTAGAAGCAGATTAGATGTTAAAACGATTAAGGGTTTCGACCAGCCTCCTCTTTAATATACCACAACCCTAACACCGATTGCATACTAACTAATCGAATCCGAGGATCAATTAGAAGCAGAGAGGCGATCTTAGAGGTGGTTTAAGGCCGGAAAAAAGTGAAGAGGAGGTGGCAGGGAATCGCCCCTAGAGAGAGAGAGCGTTTTAGGGTTTTTTTGGATTTAGTATATTAGGATTTTATGGTCTTCCCGAGTTGATTTTCTACTTCCTTTTGAAACACTTTGAATGTTTCAGACACTTCATTTTTATGTTTCAGCAAGTAAACATAACCGTCACCAGTGAAAGTCACGAAGTAATTTGCTCCTTGTCTTTAAGTGATTCTAAATGGGCCACATACATCTGAATGTATAAGTCCAAGTAGATCTTTAGCCCTTTCCACTTGATGTGAATAAGGTTTTCTAGCCATCTTACCAGACATACAAGCAACACACTTTTCAAGAGACTTAATGTCAGATGAGTTGAGAAGTCCATCGTGTTGCAACTTCTCCATGCGTTTCTTGCTAATGTGTCTAAGACGACCATGCTTCAAGAGAGCAGAGTACAAGTTAGTCTTGGCTCTTTTATTGCTTACAACAATCATAGAACTTTCATTTGTATTCGAACAAGACATTTCAATTTCAAAAACACCATCACAAGGAATAGCAGTAAAATAAACAACGTTATTCCTAGAAACTGAAATATAATTATTCGATTCAAAGCGGTTAATAAAACCATCATCATACAAACGAGAAACTGAAATAATCCCCCTAGTAATAGAGGGAGCATAATGACAATCATTTAAAACAATAACTAATCCACTTGGGAGAGATAAATGATAATTTTCAATAGCTTCAACTTCTGCCCGTTGACCATTGCCCACTTATAGACTTAAAGCTCCTGGCTTCAGCTTCCTACTGCCCCTTAGACCCCGAGTATTATTACAGATGTGAGTACCACAGCCAGTGTCATATACTAAGGATGATTTAGGAAAAGAGTAGAGTTCTATAGTGAAAATACCTGAAGAACTAGCTGCAAGAGACTGTTTCTTCTTTTTCATTAACTCGGCGAGATATTGGGGACAATTCCTTCTCCAATGTCCTGTCTCACCACACTGGTGACAGGTAGCGTCCTTTGCTGGATTATCCTTCTTGGGTGGTGGAGGAATCTTGGGTTTGGATTTAGAGGAAGAAGCATTGTATGGCTTATACTCAGGAGCATAACCAAACTTGTTGTTTCCATTCCTACGATTCCCCTTAGCAGCCTTAAACGATTTATTATTCTTTTGGTTTTTCTGGACCTTACCACCACACACATAATGGAGTGCAGGTGTAGCATCTTTCTTTGGCAACGTCTACTCATGTTGCTTAAGCATAGCATGCAGTTCATTTATAGTCTTCTCCATGTTGTGCTTATTAAAGTTCTGCACAAACGTAATGTACTCTTTAGAGAGACCGATTAGGATCAAACTAATTCCATAGTGCAGAGTAACTGGGTGACCAAGAAGTTCCACACTGTCAATGTTGGTCTTCATCTTCAGAACATACGAGCTAACCGATTGACCCTCTTCCTGCTCGCAAGCGTGGAATTCACGTGCAGTTTGTAGAAGCTCTTGTTCTGCTTGTTGGGAGAACATAGACTTCAACTCCTAAAGCATGTCATAAGCACCAAGATGAGTTAGATTTCGTTGGATCTCTAACTCCATGGTCATGAGCATGAAGGCAGCTATATCCTTTGAACCTTTGACCCAAGCAGTGTGAGCTGCAAGAGCCTCAGGTAGGACAGGGTGGCCAAGAGTAGCAACAGGTAGGGATTAGCAAAATAAACCGAAAAAACCGAAACCGAACCGAAAACCGAAAAAACCGAACCGAAAAAACAGACCAAAACTAAAAACCGATGGTTCGGTTTTTACTTTTTCAGAAACCGAAAAATGCGGTTCGGTTTCGGTTTTCGTCCAAAAACCAAACCGCAAAAACCGAACTGAACCGAACCAGTTTTATTATATAATAATATCTAATTAATATAATATGATAAATAACTAAATAAATCAAATTTATAAATTCATATTCATTTTGTGAGTGGATTTATAATATATTTATCTTAAAGTTTATATTTATATGTGTGTTTTTCGTGTTGCGTGTTTCGTGTGAATATATCAATAAGTATTCGATAATGATTATACTACGTGTATGCTCACTTGTATGTGTATGTCTCATTTATATGTTTGTAATTGTAGAATTATGCAATAAACATTATTATTCTTAGATTGAAAAAAAAATAAAGAAGAATAACTAATTTTGTACGTAAAACAAGTTTGTTGGTATAACTTGACCATACCCAAATATTAACGGTTAGAAACCGAAAAAACCAAAAAACCGAACCGAAACCGATAACAAACCGAAAATACCAAACCGCCAAAAACCGAACGGTTTCAGTTTTTATGTTCTACAAAAACCGAACATTATGGTTCGGTTTCGGTTTTAGCCAAAAACCGACCCAAACCGAACCATGCACACCCCTAGCAACAGGTGCTGCATGTATAGGATGCTCTAGATAAGCTTCCTTATCTTCAGCTGATAGTATAATGCGAAGCTGGCGATACCAATCAATGAAATTAGGTCCAGTGAGTTTTTGTTTCTCAAAGAAACTCCTGAGTACCGAACTGTTTCCGATTGAAGTAGTCATCTACAATTGAAAAGTTCAAATAATTAGTATTTTCGATAATTACATTCTTAAAAGAATTAACTACGCAATTAATTACTAATAAGACTAAGATCCATCTTGCAACCCCATTTAATTACCATAGGTCTGACCAGTGTATAAAAAAATATGACAAGAGGTGTTTAATTTAGCGTTAATAGCATAATGCAAATCTTAGACTTTATGAGACTGTTTAAGGCATTAGTGTCAAGTAATAATGTCAAGAGCATTTTAGTTCTCATTTTATGCCTCGGGTTCAAGGTCTGACCAAGTTAACTCGAGATAAGTCGACCAAGTATGAACGTGTAAAAATAACCAGAGGTCTGACCAGTGAGAAATAATTACCATGGGTTGGAAAGGCCCTTAGGTCTGACCAGAGAAGTCAATCCAAGTGCACGTGTTCATAGTTGGATGGCATAAACTTAAAATTAACAAATAGGTATGCACACATAAATGTGGTAAAAGTCGTGTACAAAGAAGCATGCAAAACAACTTTGTAACACTGATTTTAAAAACTTTTGGTAATGACACTGTAGTGATCATCATGGTTCACGGTAGCTCCAATCGAACGCATACGGGAGGCAGAGGACCGTGTAAGCATCGAAGCATAACCTTAGACATCCTTTCGGCGTGATGCGCACCCTCTTTAAACCCCCTTTTGAGTTTGTTCTAGTGGGTGAGCCGTACATCCCAAGTGTCCATGGCGTCTAGTTTTTAAATTCTTTGAAAACGTGTTTCATATATTAGGTCACTTTATTTTACAAAAACAATTTTCCACGAATCAATTAGCAGGTCACAATGAGCATGGTATTTAGGCGTGTAAATAAAGACTAATATTAATGTTATGGTTACGATATGTATTGTTCCATATTGCATACAATTAGGTGTCAAAACAAGTAATAAAGCACATATAGGAATCACAAACATATAAGCATAAACATCAACATAAAGAACCACATATTGTTCCGAGTCCTCTTGCGAGGCTTCCTCAAACGGAGAACCATAAGACCGTCACTAGGATGTAATACCTAGATCGCCCCATACATCACTTAGAAAAGTAATTGAGTGGGTCTTGTTGCCAGAAAACACATAAAACATGGCAATCTCAATTAACAAGTAATTACGCAATTTTATGTATTAAATAACCAATATGTAATTCTAATTATCATAAAAATTCTAATTAACAATTAATAAATACAAATTAACTTTTAATTCTAATTAGCAAGTAATTTTAATTAAAATGTAATTCTTAATTAACGATTTAATTTTAATTAACAAAGTAATTATAATTAACATGTAAATTAATTCTAATTAACAAGTAATTACAATTAACAAATTAGTTCTAATTATCAATATAATTTTAATTTTTGTGTGACTAGTTATTATTTATTAAAAATTGACAAGTATTGCATGTAATTGTCAAAATTAAAATAAAACAAAATAACTAAACTAGGTTTCATGAAGCCTTTTAAAACATGTTTATTAATATCAGAAAAGTGTAACCCATAGTCGCAAAAACGAGTTGACTCGTGATGCCACTGTTGGGATTTTAGAACCAGTTAACCATTAACCTCTACGAGTACGCAGAGGATATTGGATCTAGTTAACGCAATTATGTTAAGCACGTAATTAATAAACACATAATTAATACAATATTAATTAATTAAAAGGGATTAAGAAAAATTAAACTTGCTTGGCAATTGATCTCTAGTAACGGAACAAGAAACCTAACGAAACCTTAAGTATCTAAAATAGATACCTCGAAGAGTATCACACACAAACCCGATTAACGTATACGTTTGATTAAACGCTAGTCAAGAACGTATAAATAAAACTAACAACCTTTGTCACTTGAATATGTCACAAGCAGAATACTTCCAAGAACCAAGTCTAATTTTGCCCTATGGCTTATGTCCGAGAACAGTACCAATCCCAAAGAAGCTGATTGCTTACACCCGATATCGGACAAAGAAGGTCTGATATTAACAGCTTCTATCCGAGATCTTACCAGGAACAGAAAACAACCAAATCCACTCTTGTTGCTGATACAGTTGTCGACAAGGAGAAAACAAAAACAAGCTCCAAACAATTACCTCCTAAACACTTGAATTTGATACAAGTTTAGGATCAAGAAACCAAACCAAATATTCAATCGACTTAGGAAACAGTCGACTGAATTTTCAGGAAGAAGATATCGGTTTAGAGCTTTAGGGATTAATGATATTCGTAAGTCTTGCTGAGGGGTTGAGTTTTTTTTTATACAAAACAAACCGACTCCTTGTAGGAGTATAATACTTGCTCGACAAGTTCAAGCCTAAGCAGAAAACCCACCAATCTTTTGCCTTGACTGATCAGTGAACCAAAGCCCATGGCTTGTCCATATTTTGACCCATGTTCAATCTGAAAAACAGCCCATGGATCTCAACAACTAATCGGGTCAAGTAAGCATGTCGGGTATAAATAAATATTCAAGTTTAGAATACGTTCAACACATATACTCATGTTTATCGCGTGTGCCCCCATCGGCTCCCACACTAATAGTCGTTTTGTCGTGTTTGAAAGCTCCCACAAACCAACAATTTATACTAAAATACTAGAATACTTAGTAAAGAAACGTGCACCACTTATTCCTACTAAATAGGAGCCAACTTCATGTGGAGAATTACTTGGTCTTCCACAATACTTGGTCATTACCAAGGAACTGGTAAACCCACACCTTTTATTCACATAACAAGAATCCAAATACAGATCCATTGACCCACATACTTGGCCCATCAAGATTATACCCAACATTCACCCCGTAATCTTGATGCATATTACGGTCTCGGCTCATGCAATCATACTCACGAACATGGTCTTGGTCACATACTACTTGCTTGCCCTCTTTTGCGGCTCCTCGGTCTTCTCAGCCTTATGGCGGAACTTGCTTTCCTGCCATGACCAATCTTGTTGGACGATAATGTCTAGATTGCCAAACAGATAATTATGAAACGTTTTTAGGCCTGTTTTCTGGTTTGGGCCAACAGGCCAAACAAACCCATTACAGAAGAAACAGTTTTGAGAATAGGATATAACGTTTCTTTTTAGGTCATAGCATTTAACTTTTTTGAATCGGCATAAGTGCCACATAGAGGCAACGATTCATATATTATATATAGCATAGGATTTCTGTAAACAAACAACCCTTTTCATTATCAATATCAGTTTATAGGGTTCATCCCCATATCTTCCTGTTTCATTCTTATTGATTCTGTTTGATGTATACATGATTGTTGCTTTGATCAATTTCGATCCTGGAAACTCCCATAAAGAACCTGGTAATAGTGGCATCAGAGCCAAGGGATCAAGCAACATACCAATTCATGTTTTACAATCATCATTCAAGAATCAAATCAACCAAGATGCCAAAAGAAAAGAACACAGATTATGTTCTTATGAAGAAAATTGAAAGAAGAGACAAAAACCTAAATAAACTATACAAGTTTGGTTTTTGTTACAATGGTTATGGATTTAACCATGAAGAAGAAAAAGAAGAGGCTTGCTTGGTTTTGCCCTATAACCAACAAAAAGCCACGAGGATGTTTTTCAGAGTGCTATTATAGCACTACTAGGGTACCAAGACTATAATTAACGTAGAAGGGCTAAAGAACATGCCCAGAAGTCACATAATTTGATCATATAAAAATCAAGTGACATCGAACAAAATTTATGTTCACAAGATTTCTATGAATTTAAGTAGCAGAGGGCTAAAGAACCTGCCCAAAAGACAATTATGATCAAATGAAGATCAACTTATTGCACCCGGTATAGTCAGAAGACTAGAAGACATCAAGATTAAAGAAACATTGAAGGATGGCATCAAAGACGAAAGAAAAACAAGAAGATTGAGGGTAAGAAGTTTGGCATCAAGACATTAAGGGGGAGATGTTGGACGATAATGTCCAGATTGCCAAACAGATAATTATGAAATGTTTTTAGGCATGTTTTATGGTTTGGGCCAACAGGCCAAACAAACCCATTACAGAAGAAACGGTTTTGAGAATAGGATATAACGTTTCTTTTTAGGTCATAGCGTTTACTTTATGTGAATCGGCATAACTGCCACATAGAGGCAACGATTCATATATTATATATAGCATAGGATTTCTGTAAACAAAACAACCCTTTTCATTATCAATATCAGTTTATAGGGTTCATCCCCATATGTTTCTATTTCATTCTTATTGATTTTGTTTGATGTATACATGATTGTTGCTTTGATCAATTTCGATCCTGGAAACTCCTATAAAGAACCTGGTAACAAATCTTTCTTCTCTTGCTACTGCTTTTTTTGCTTGTGATTCTTGCTATTTGCGTTTTGTTTCTTGGTTGCTAACTTGCTGTGATTTCTTGCTTACTAACTTGCGATAACTTGATGCTACTTTTCTTTCTTCTTCTCATTCTTCTTGCTGTGATTTCTTGCTATTTTATTTATTTATTTGTTGCGGGTCTTGCTTTCTTGCAGTTCATGCCATGCTTTTACACTTTTTCCTTCTGGTTCCCTTGCTGCTTTATCTTTTACTTGGTGCTTCTCCCTTTATTTTTTTTGCTGCTTCATGATTTTCACTTGTTGCTTCTGATTTTTCTCTTGCTGGTCTTGCTTTTACACTTGCAGGTTCTTCCCTTGCTGCTCTTGAATCGCTGCCTGATTGTATGGGCTCCAATCGGGCCCTTTCTTCTTGCTAGACACCATGCATGAGCCCCTAAGCTCTGATACCAATTGAAGGTTATCAATCCCTCCCTCGAACTCGAACTCACACCCACAAACACCAATCAAAACAGTAAGACTGGTTTTCAATTGTTTGTATATTAAATAAGGGAAAACTGATACAACTTTACAAGAGATACCCTACTCTATTTATACTAAAATACTAGAATACTTAACAAAGAAACGTGCACCACTTATTCCTACTAAATTGGAGCCAACATCATGTGGAGAATTAATTACTTGGTCTCCCACAATACTCAGTCATACCAAGGAACTGGTAAACTCACACCTTTTATTCACATACCAACAGCCCAAATACCGATCCATTGACCCACATACTTGGCCCATCAAGATTATACCCAACAAAGTTATGGATGCATTCATAATTATAATAAGATCGACCAGAAGCAAGTAATGCAATCAATCATCAGTAATTTATTACAACAGTTCTCAAATAGTCTCAAGAACTTCATGTTCGATGCCTTGACAATCAAGTTACATATTAACAATATTTATCATAAATTCACTCTAGTTCTAACGGACTAACCATTGACCATCACCCCGCCTGCAAAAAGAGATTGCAACGTCTCCAAGTTTATTATAGAAAAACTAACAGCAACAAATATGTGATTCGTGAAAACTTTTAAAGTGGCTTAAGAAAATACATAAACTTTTGCTAAGTACGTTGTTCATATTCAAAAACATGTAAATGTGTTTACGTTAAAAGCATGGAAAAGTATAAATTATTTAACCATTTTTTTCTCTTACAATGGTTGTAAAAAAGGTTGTCACGAATGATATTTTATCGTACTTCTAAGTTATAATGCAAATATCTTTTATGCAGTAACAAGGGTGACCAACTTGATAAAAGAAAACTGTATAAATATTTGTATGCACATGACATATATAGTGTTGTACTAGTGGCACTAATGCGTGTGTTATCATAAGCAGTAACATGTAAGTGTTTACCATTAGGATGAAGAACTTGACCAGTCATATAGGAAGAGTCCTCAGATGCAACGAACACGTATGATGGAGCAATCTCGTAAGGTTGACCTGCCCGATTCATGGGCACTGTTGACCCAAACCTTGCTATGTCCTCGTCATTGAGTGCTGAAGCTTGCAGTGGTGTCCAAATAGGACCAGGGGCCACACCATTTACACGAATCTTCTTTTCGGTCAAATGCAATGCTAGACCCCTTGTGAAGGATACGATGGCCCCCTTTGTTGAAGTGTAGTCAAGCCAACTTGGAGGGTCGGGATTGTATGCTAACACTGATGTTGTGTTTATGATGCTGCTTTCTTCTTTCATGTGCATCAAAGCATGCCTACATAAAAAATAAGTCGTTACAACCCATCTACATATATATATTATCTTAAATGAAAAGGCTGGAGATAAATAACAGATTTTAACTGGCTCCTATCTAAGTGATCGCCCTATGTCTAGTTATAAGAATTTAAGAAAGCCTGTGTTAAAATGGTAACATCAATGTATAAAAAAATGACTTATGAATTATTCAGTATTGCAAATACTTATAAGATTATAATGCATCCTAGAAAAGATATCATTAACATGTTAAGAAACGATACATACTTTGTCAAGAAGAAATATGAGAAAATATTGGTCCGAAACACCTTTTCAAGCCTCTCCTCTGTGATCTCTTCCAACGAATACGAATACGTATAGTATTGCACGGCTGGAAGGTTCACTAGGACATCAATGCCTCCATATTTAGCAATGACCTCATCAACAACATTCTTGCAATTTTTATCATACCTAAGATCCGTAGGTATGGCAATAGGATCAACCGAGCCTTCCATTTTTGACTCATTTATAATATCCAGTGTGTCTTTTGCATCTATGTCCTCATCGCCCTTCACATAAGTAAATGCTATAGTCGCACCCTCTTTAGCATAGTGGTAACAAACTGACCTTCCAATACCTGAATCTCCTCCTGCTACTAACGCCACCTTTCCCTGTGCCAAGAAGCTAAACACTTTCAGTTACTTGGATTACTCACTGGTCTATAACACTTTCAGCTCTTATGGGCAGACTGGATTTGCAACCCTTTATTAACAACTACAATGGTTGTTTAACAACAAATATAGCAAATAATATTTTATTTAACAACTAATCAACATGAAATCTACCTTGAGTTTATTAGAGGGCTTGTAATGAGGGTTAGCGAATAGAGGTCGAGGGTTCATGAGATATTCTTTCCCTGGTTGTGACTCTTGGTTCTGTGGTGGAAATCGCCGTTCTCCTTCTTCCATCCACATTTCCTTAGACTAAAATAAATTCAACAAAGTCCAATAGTTAGGATAACATAATTGCATGAATTCTTATAATCAACTCCTACTAACATATTAATTTTTTTTTGGAAATTGTCTATAACTAAATCAAAATAATTAACTATAACAGAAAGATAAAGAAGCTGATTAAAGACCATAAAGGTGCGAATAGCTGAAGATCCCCGCCTTAGAAGACCTCCTATCGCCGGTGTAACCCTATTAGCGCTAATTCTTGTTATAACATGTGAACTAAATAAGCTACTTGACAATAAATATGACTTGTGTGCGATTGAAATCTTGCATGAATTGAATGAAGGGAACTCATTTAGTGACAAGTTTATATAGAGAGAGAGCAGAATGCAGGAAAAGGTAATCAATCATCTTAGAGTAAATCAAAAGTTACGCACGTCTTTCAACCTTTCTTAATGTAGCAAGCTAGTGACAAGCCAACAACCTATGGATGAAGTGTAGCACGACACATAATGCATTCATTAAATTATAATAGAGTACTGCAACTTTCTTACGATATGCATGTTTTTTTGTTACCAACAATTTCTTTGTACCATTACAATGACACACGTGGATTGAGTCTTCCAATTCTGTCTAAAAATCTCAATCCTTTCCCACAAAACTAGTTTTGTTAATCTGTCTACAAAGTGAAGATGACATATCACTAAAAACATGTTGGAAAATTGATAACCTCTGATTTAAATCATAAAATGATCAGTTTTTATTTGGCAACATCATATATACTAATCAATTAAGTTATTTGATAACGTTTGTGTTGGTAATAGTGTACGTAAAAGACGAATGATGCGTCATAATTTTTATCAGATAACAAAAAAAGGTGGATGAGCTAGGTATGGATAAATAATTTTATTGGAGCTAGGTATGAGGTTGGAGTGTTGGGTGTGTTTGTTTAGGTTGGTCCCAGTATGACTGACGAATTCTGGGACAACCTGCGCCACGCCGCTTTTCTCTCTCCAAATGAATTTACAACCCGGACGCCCCACGACTGCCAGAATTTTTTAATTTAAACATTAAATTTAAATTTCATTCAAATTAAAAAAAAAACATTACATTACAAAATTAAAAAAAAAAAAAAAACATTACGCTACGAATTTAAAAAATATTTGCCGGCCGGTCAATTTTGGGTCGATTGGGGTGTTGTAGAAGATTAGGCCGGTCAGTTTTTCTTTTTTCATCTCGAGCTCTTTTTCCTTCAACTGTAACCAAGTATCTTCGTAACCAAGTATCTTATAAACCCTCCTTATTCTTACCCGAAAAATATAGATACAATCTAGTTGAACATAAGTTACATGCAACGTTGGTCAATAAAAGGTGATTTTACCATTCAAAATAAATACATCATGTTAATTTATTGTTAAAATATTAATAAAGAAGTAAAAGTAACCAATGAATGAAGAGGAGAATTGGATTTGGAAGCCTAAACATCGAGCGTTCTCACAACCGATATGGCTATTCTTTGCCCCTTGCCCGATCTCACAACCGAGTGCCCCATTCGTTGCGCCCGATGTTAACATCGGTTGGGGATGGATTTTTTTGAAGCCCGACCGATCTTGACTACTCGATTGCGTCCAGCCTTAGAGTAAGTAATCTGACCCGTATTAAATGATGGATCAAGATCTACCCTTGTTGAAAAAAATGGTGCGTTTCAGCATACAAATCACATCGGTACACACAATATTATTCGATACAAACCTCGTGTATAAACTATTACTAAAAAGTATTTTGTGTTATCCATTTAGCAATCTGGTAGCCCAGGGAGATGTGAATAAGGTAGCTTAATTAACGGTTGAGCGAAAAAGCTGTAAGCCTGTAAAATATGGCCCATTGTAATCGTCTTTAGTATTTGTCCATTTTAGAAGTCTCGCTAGAGTACAAGAAAAATAACATTTACTGACAGGGATTTTAGTCACAGAGTAACACAAAGGGATATCAAGAAGTCTGAGTTTGTTGATACAAAAGTTGGGCGTTCCTTGTTTGGACTCCGGTTCTCGTACCAATTGAATCTTGATGCTTGAGACCTGCGTACTAAATAAACAGAAAACACAGTTAGGCTTATCGTGGGATTGTCTCCCACGATTATCCTCCGGCGTGAGAGTGAGTAATCGGTTTTAGGGTTAATCGGAGAGTTAGGTTTTAGATCGCACCTTTAATGAGGGATAGGGTTCCTTTATATACACACGAACTCCTTGTTTTTCGATTCCCCAACCTTCGGCGTATTCCGCCTAAGTCGGTCAGTTTAATGCATATCTCATAAGTAAGAGATATCCGATATCCAATGCCCCAATAAGTTTAGGTTTGGGCTTTCGGAGCCCAAACAGTTGGGTTAGCCCATTCGTAATGGGCTTGTTAGTGACGTTCACGGTCGGGTTCGTGACCCGACGCGACTATACGCCATCATGTCCCCCCAGTCTAGTATGCGTAGTGACTAATCATGGATGCTAGACTAATAGTTGTAAGAAAATCTGCAAAGCGTAGCAAAGAAGCCAAAAAGGTTTCCCGCCTTGAAAGATACACGGTGAATCTAGACAAAATATTTCAAATGAATGCCTCAAATCGGGAAGGTAATCAGAATCGCGTCACATCAATGATCATATCCACTCAATTAGAGATAGTGGGATCCACGTGGTGTTCATCGCATGGATGAAGAAACTTATATAATCGTCCCTTCCTTATTACACTGCGACATCACAAAGAAAAGCATTTCGCCATTGTTAAAAAAGCTTCAACCTTTCCAGCAAGAAAACCTTAAAACTTCAAAGGTAACCGCGTGCGCTTTAAAAACTACACCATGGTCCGTGGTTTGTTGACTTCACTTCCGATCCGACCGAGGATGAACTGCGTGAGTTCACCCGGATTATTATATCCCGATGGCTCTGATCCCGAGGTGCCGGCCGAAGGCGCAATAGCGGACTTCCCCGAGGGGAACGAGGGTATACAAACGTTTTCGAATTTTGCGAATCAACGTGCCTCTATCCCTATTTATGTACGACGCTTTAAACTACTATCGCCTGCACATTTCTCAACCGCACTGTAGGTAGGTGCAGAAAATTAACAAACTTCGAGGTTAATTGCCGATTATTGGCGATTAATCCCACCATCTACCTTCTTCCGCGCTTATCACACGACGTGGTCAAACGGGTGGGTTTAGTTCGCTAAGCGCGCCGGGGTCCACAATGTTACACCGATAAAATGGACGCGCTTAGGACCTGGAGGGAGAATTTTTCTGGTCGATGAAGCGTTGTTCCCATGGCGCTTTGATTTCTACACCCAGAGTTCGCTGCCAAAGGATGAGCGCCCTCCTGGTTCATACAAAGACTGACGATGCAATTACGATAAACGCCAATCTTATTCCCATCGGGCCCTACCCCGAGGAATTTTTGGTGCACGTGGCATCCAGTCGCAATTATTTTGGCGGACCTGACGAGGTGCCAACCGTCTTAGACACGGATGGCCAGGGTGGGTGCTCGTCCTTTCACATCCCTTTACTTTATTAATGTAAGCTTTTCTTTTTCTTTTTGCACTTTATGTAACCTGTTTGTTGTTGTCTTCTGTTGCGCAGAAATGGATCTATTTGGAGTTGTCCAATTGGCGAAGCCGCGCGGTCACCGTGGGGAAGTGCCCGTGAAGGAGGGAGAAGAGCCCATTCTAGAGGCTACAGCGGGCGCACCTTTGAAATGCAGTTGGGAGAAACGGGGGTTCTTCCGCCGCCGCTGGAGGCAACTCCTCTACAAAGCGTGCCTAGCCCCGTGGTTCCGGCCCTCGTAGTAGAGCTTTGATGCTAATGTTGCTGAAAACGTTGAAGAAGAGGAGGAGGAGGAAAGCCATGGATTAAAGTGCAAGAGAGCGCTTGGTGGCGATGGCGCAAGCTCCTCCGTGAAGAAGCGTCCCGTTATCCATGTCGTGGAATCATCATCCATGAGGTTGCCTCCCTCGCTCCTCGGAGACTGCTCCACCCAAGTAAGTATTATTCTTAAAACCCGTATCGTATTCCATGTTGATGTTATGAAATAGTCGTTAATCCTCTGTTTTGCGTGCAGTATTGAACAATCTGGGAGTCGCCCCCAAAGGCTAGTCCTGTTCGCGCTGAGTCTTCGAAACCAAAGAGCCAAATCGCTGAGCCATTGGCATCAGAGGATGCGCCAATGGATCATCTTGTTGAAGATCCGTGTCGGGCTATCGCACAAGCTAAGTTGGTTGCGCAACTAAAGGCTAAGTACTCGGGAGAAAGTAGCCGAGCGCCAAAAGGACCAACAAATTGCGTCACTGGAAGCAAGTTTGGCCAGTGCCAAGGTTGAAGCGAGGCCATGAGTTCGACGCCCAAAGACTTGCTGAAGAGAAGATGGCACTGCTGGGCAAATAAGTCAGAGCGTACTGCATCAGCGGAGTATAAGGCTTCGTGTGTATGGGCGCTGAAGTATCTGGAGAAGGGGAAGGAAGAGTTGGTCTCTCAGTTGGAGAATTTTGGTGCAACTGTAGGAAGCTCACTGGAAGCGCAGGAGATGAAGTTGCGCAAGTTCAGCATTGAGTATGATGAGGAGTTATATCCCCAACTCATGTCTACTATTGCTAAGCGCAGGTGGCTCATCGGCCATGGTCTACGCCTAGCTGCCCTCAGTACCTTGGAGTCGCAGGAAGTAGTGGACGCATTTGGAGGGTTGTGCAGGCGCTGCTGGGGCAAGCGCAGTGTAGAGGAGCTCCATGAGGTTGATCTGTTGAAGGTGCCTGCTGATAAGGTACCCGGCTATAATAAGCATGCATATGATGATACAATGGAAAAGATGAAGCTGTTGGAGCTTCCTCTAATTGCTGAATTGGAGCGCGACACCGGATTATCCCAAAGGGGTAATTATGGAGGGGCTAACCTTGGCTCGGCATCGTGCGGTCGAAAATGCGGAGACGCAGCTTGATTATTTTTTGGAAACCCAATGAGTCCCAGCTGCAGGTGCCTGTGTTTGCTCGCCCTCGCGATATCTTGAATCCGTTTGCCCTGGAGAAATAATTTCCTTTAAAGCAAGTCTTGGAAGCTCATGCTACGAGACTTGCCGAGAAGGAAGGTATTAAAGGCAAGGCTATTTTGTGCGGTATTGGCGCAGCTCATCTTCCCAGGTCTGATTGAGTATCGGTTAGTGTTGCCACGGTATCCCGCCAAGACTCCGACCTGTTGAAAAAGCTAAACGAGGTTAGGGATGCTGCGAACCGCGTGGGGAGCTCATCTCTTAGGCGTTGTAGGAGCATGTAACCTGTGTTGTAAATCATATTTTGTAAGAACGCGTGGTACTTAATGAAATATTACTTTTGTTGAATGTGGTTGCGACTTGTAATGTTTGTACTTAGTTATTCGTCTTTGCATAAAAAACGTACTTGTTGTCTAAGAATCAAACTGTTACATAAGTGCGAATAATATACGAAGTTCATAATCATGTATGAAAGTCACGGTATACTTGAAACATAATTCCTAAGTATCAGTAAATATCATATCAAGGAGTCAAGTGTCTTGGTTCCTAAATTGTTAAACACGACAGATGCATTGTTGGGCACCCATCGGGGATGCGCGACCGAACTCATTCCAACGTCTTGAGAACAAGGTGTTTAACAAGGATACATGATCCAATGTTGATTGGTTTGCAACCCTCTTACTCAACGAGTTATTTAGTAGGTTTACTCATCCTTTACCATCGTGTGTATTATGCATGCACGCCATGTAGGCAAAAGAGAAAAGATGTTATGACATAAAGTATATAGAAATAACAAATTGAAATGTGTCACGGAGTTAGCTGGAAACCGCGAAGTTTTATTAATACTTGCAAGTTTTTGTGAAAGAAAATAAATAAGACATTGCCTAAGTAAAACAAAATGTAAATAAGACATTCATAGAGATAACATCTCTTGAGGTTGCAGATGTTCCATGTGCGTGGTAGTTCACGACCATCCATGTCTCGTAGTTTGTACGCGCCTTTTCCTAATGCTTCAGTAACCTCATAGGGTCCTTCCCACTTTGGTCCAAGTTTGCTTGTATCTTCTACGTGGCTTGCATCATTGGCGCGGTATACGAAGTCGCCTGGTCTGAATGAAACACTTCGCACTTTATCATCATAGTATCCCTTCATCGTTGCTTTGGATCTCGCTTCACATATAGCTGCGCGCTCACGTCTCTCTTCTAACAGGTCTAAGTCGATACGCTATTCGTCGTCATTGGTTGCAACATTGACTTCAGCAGTGTGAATAGTTGGCATCCCAATTTCGGCTGGTATAACGGCCTCAGTCCCATAGACAAGAGAAAAGGGAGTGTCTCCCGTGCTAGTTTTGATTGAAGTGCGGTGTGCCCACAGAACATGCGATAATTCTTCCACCCACCTTCCTTTGTGCTTGTCCAGACGTGCCTTAATTTCTTCACCCAGACTTCGATTTGCACGCTCTACTAAACCGTTGGTTTGTGGGTGTTTAACCGACGCGAAGTGCTGTGTGATATTCAACTTTTCGCACCAGTCCTTGAAAGGGTTGTCACAGAATTGTTTCCCGTTGTCCGAGATGATTTCCCCAGGCAGTCCGAAGCGACATACAATATTTTCCCAAAAAAAGCGTTTTACCTGATTGCCAGTAATTGTTACTACTGCCTTTGCTTCGATCCACTTGGTGAAGTAGTCTATGGCCACTATGAGGAACTTCAATCCTCCTGCTGCAACAAGGAAGGGACCTGCAATATCGATACCCCACTTCTAAAATGGCCATGGCGCCGTAATAGGTTTTAGTTCCTGTTGTGGTTGGTGTGGGACGGGTCTGTGAACCTGGCAGTCGCCGCACTTTCTTATTAAGTCCCGCGCATCACGATGCATGGTGGGCCAATAGTATCCTGACCGTAAAGCGCGCGCCACCACGGACCGTGGTCCTGAATGCATGCTGCATGAACCGGCGTGGATTTCCCAGAGTATATAATTTGCTTGCAGGGGGTCGACACAGCAGAGCCATGGTTGCAGAAAGGAGCGTCGATATAGTATACCGTCTCGAAGTTCAAACCTCTGTGCTGTGCGCCGTATTCTTGGGGCTTCCTTCTGCTCTTGGGGCAATACGCCCTTGCTTATGAATTCCATTATTGGTGTCATCCACGTAGGACTTTCCTCCTCTATTACCGTGGATATTTCCATCTCTGAGCTGGACTTGCTTTTCAGCGTTTCCACCAACACTTGTTTTGACAGGTGTGCGAAGCTTGTGGATGAAATCTTGCTTAGTGTATCCGCCTTTCGATTTTCTCCTCTAGGAACCTGCTTGATGGTAAACCTATCGAAACTCTGTATCAGCGACTTGGTCTTGTCGAGGTATTGGATCATGTTTTCTTCTTTAGCCACATACTCGCCCAACACATTGTTGGCCACTAGCCGGGAATCCACATTTGCTTCCAGGTTACGTACGCCCATTCGAGCTGCAATGCGTAGTCCGGCAATTAAGGCTTCATACTCTGCCTCATTGTTTGTCGTTGTGAATTCAAAACGCAGTGCATAAGTGAATTCCATTCCCTCTGGGTTTGTGAGGATAAGGCCTGCTCCTGACCCATCCACGCATGAAGATCCGTCCGTGAACAAGATCTATGGGTCTTGTATTGCCACCTTACCTTGTGAGGGCAAGTCCTCAGTATCTGGTTTTTCGATGATAAAGTCTGCTAGTATCTGCCCCTTAACCGCGGTACGTGGTCTGTAGGAGATGTTATGCTCACCTAGCAACACACTCCACTTCTGTAGTCGTCCCGATGCGTCGGGTTTGGAGATGATTTGCTTGATCGGTTGGTATGTGATCACTGCTATTGGGTATGCCTGGAAGTACCTGCGCATCCGTTTGGCGGCGAACACTAATGCTAGGACCAACTTTTCCATTGCGCTGTAGTTAATCTCTGTTTTCTTGAGTGCTTTGCTTACAAAATATATCGGTGTTTGCACTGAATTCCTGTCTGTCAACAGCACTGCGCTGACTGCTCCCTGGGTCGCAGATAAATGCATAATTAATTCTTCCCCTAGTCGGGGTGCAACTAGCGTGGGGAGCGCTGCTAGGTGTTGTTTAAGTTGTATGAAGGCTTCTTCTGCTTCCGTGGTCCAGCGAAAATCTCCCTTCTTCGTACACTTCTTGAGCATTTTGAAGAAAGGAAGTGACTTTTCTGCTGATTTGGACAAGAATCTGTTCAAACCAGCTAGCTTTCCGTTCAGGGATTGGACCTCCTTAACGCTGCGCATGAAGGTAGTTGGATGACAGCCTTCGTTTTTTCTGGACACGGTTTAATGCCATCAGGCTCTATCAAATATCCAAGGAACATGCCTTCTGTAGCGCCAAGAGTGCATTTCTTAGGATTTAGCTTCATGTTGATATCTCGTAGTGTCTTAAACGTTTCCTTTATGTCACGCACCAATTCATCCTCCATGTGGCTTTTTATGACAAGGTCGTCAACGTAAACCTCTAGGTTGCGGCCCACTTGTTTTTCAAATGCGTTATCTACCAGTCGCTAATAGGTGGCGCCTGCGTTCTTCAAGCCAAAGGGCATTTTAGTGTAGCAATAGACGCCTTGGCTTTTGTGGAAGGCCGTTTTTTCCTCATCTTCCTTAGCCATCTGGATTTGGCGGTATCCTTTGTATGCGTCAAGGAAGCATTTAAGTGAGTATCCACACAAAGACTCTATCTTCCAGCCTATCTCAGGTAGCGGGTAGCAGTCTTGTGGACATGCCTTGTTGAGATCTGTGAAGTCCACGCACATTCTCCAACTACCATCGCTCTTCTTGACCATCACTGGGTTTGAAAGCCAGTCATGGTAATAGACCTCTCGCATGATACCTGCATCCACAAGTTTGTGTACTTCTGCCAGAATTGCTAGTGCGCGCTCCGGAGCCTGGCCGCGCTTCTTCTGACGTACTGGAGAGTATCCTTGTCGGATTCTCAACTTGTGTTCTGTAATCGAGCGTGGTACACCGGTCATGTGCTTTGGTTCCCATGCAAAGATATCCAGATTCTTTTGCAAGAGTGCGCACACGGCTGCCCTGCCTTTATCAGACAGCGATCCCCCAATCGATACTTCTTGATCTAGGTAGTCAGGATGAATTGCAATCCTTAGGTTTGGTACTTTAGGTGCGCGTTGCTCTGAACTGTCTGCCGTCTCACACGTAATCGTGTTACATTCTCTAGGTGGTACAGTGGCATTGTAGAGAGTAACAATACCTCCCTCCACTGGGAATTTTAACATCCCATGTGCTGTAGACGGTACTGCGCGTATGGCTGATATCCCTGGTCTTCCGATAATGCCATTGTATGCCGAAGGGGATTTGATCACCATAAAATTCATCCAGGCTGTCGCGGAGTGTTCCTTATTACCAACATTGACTAGTAAGCGTATTTGCCCCATAGGCCATATCTTTTCTCCTGTAAAGCCAGTCAACGCTGTCATGGCCGGGCTCAACTGACTGAGTATCTCAGGTCGCAGTCGCTTGAAACAATGTTCATACATTATGTCTGCAGATGATCCTCCATCAATATACATGCGGTGGATATCGTGACCCCCTGCATTAATTTCAATGGTGAGCGGTTCTACCATTGCGTTGTCCGCAGTCAAGGTGGGGAAAGAGATTTCACTTCCACGGGAAAACTTCTGGCTGATCTTCTGCCTAGTTACTAGCTGCCATGATTGTATCATGTAGATGGTGTCGGCCTTATCTTTGGGTGCCTCTTTTTTGCTCCCAGTCTTCTGCCTATCTTTTCCCTCCTTGATGTTCTTGACCAGATGGTCCAATCTGCCTTCTTTTACTAGTTTATCAATTAACTGGTGCAATTGGACACAGTATCCACTCCCCACGCGTCGATCTTCTGGGGTGCGCATTGGTGGGGGTCTTGGGAAGTTCGCGCCTTCCGTTGCGAATATCTCCTTTGGGGTCTTTGTGAGCGGGGTATACTTGTCGTTATCCCGTCCACTCCCTTGGCCGCGGTAGTTCTTGTTGCGGTTGCTACTCTGGTCAATGGATTGTCTCCGAGGTTGTTCTTGTGACCTATAGTTTGAGTAACCTTTCTTGCTATCTGCTGCGGCGGCTTCTCCTTGGATGAAGGACCTTGCCCGTTTCATAAGTTCATCAAAGGTCTGGGGAATCTTGTCGTTCAATCTTTTTATGAGTTCTGGATTATTAATCCCATTCATAAACCCTGAGATCTTCAGTACTTCCGGGCATGCTTTAACCTGTATGTACTCGTCTTTGAAGCGCTCCACATAAGCGCTTGTAGATTCCCCCTGGAGCTGTTTTACCCTAGCTAGTTCGACAGAGTTTTTGGCGCACTTTTTCCTCTGAGTGAAGTTCAGGCGAAACGCCTTTCGCAATTCTTCAAAACCATCAATGCTTCTGCGTGGAAGCTTACTGAACCAATTGCGCGCATTACCCACTAATGTGGAATTAAACATATGGCACCACACAGGCTGTGGCCAATTTTCGATGGTAGCAGCTGATTCGAAAATTTTTAGGTGATCGTCTGGATCACCTGTTCCGTCATAGGTTTTCACATTAGCGGGCATGCGCCTTCTCTTATTTTTTGAGTAATCACTAATGCGCCGAGTGAACTCATCCATCTTTTGGCGGCGCCAGGGAAGAGACATATCTTCCTCCTCCTGGTCACGATATCTTCCCTTGGACTTCCAGTGTCCAGTTTCGCTGTCCTCGTTGTCTGAGGAATTACCAGAGGACGTGCTTTCCTTTTGTCGGCGGTTGCGCCTACCGTCTGAGGAGTCTCCAGAGGATGAACTTCTTCTCTTTCGGCGCTTGCTCCGACTGTCCTCAGAATCTGAACTTGAAGGGCTTCCACTCGGGGAGCGTCGTCGTCCCAGTCTGTCCTGAATCCTACGGCTTCCAAGCCTATCGTGGACATTGATACGCCGTCCATCCTCTTCATGTTCTTCCAGATACTGCAGTTCATCTGCTTCATCGTTCTCCACTCTCCTCCCAACCCTGGTAAACACTGGGGGTCGGCGGCTATTCTTCCCGCGCTTATCCTTCTGATGGCGCGATGGGGATGCCTTAGTGTCGAAGTTTAGCCGGGCTCTTAGACCCTGGCTCGACCTTTTTTTCGCCTACTCTTGCATGAGTGACGCCAAGGTTTCGTAGTTTTGAGACACGAAGTCGCTTGGTTCTAATTCTGGCGCGACTCCTTCTAGTGCAAGAATATCTGTTTCCATATCTGGACTCTTGTTTCGAAGAGGTGCGCCTGGCGATTTTGTGAGGTCCTTTTCTAGTAGGGGAGTGGTATAAAGATTACGTAGTTGATCTTCTACGTTGGTTGTTGTTGTGGCAGCATGGGTTGTTCCCGTGCGCTGTTCCACTGTCGGGAAGGTCAGATCTGATCCTGGCCCTTTGTTTTTAGCCGCGCTGGTTGTTCCAGAGGCTTGTTTGAGGGCTGACCCGCTTTGCTGTTTCTTCCCTTGTAGGTCACCATGCGATCGCTGATTTTGGTTTCCTTGCTTCGTCATTCTAGTTCTTAGTGTTGGGTCCCACGGATGGCGCCACTTGTTGATACAAAAGTTGGGCGTTCCTTGTTTGGACTCCGGTTCTCGTACCAATTGAATCTTGATGCTTGACACCTGCGTACTAAATAAACAGAAAACACCGTTAGGCTTATCGTGGGATTGTCTCCCACGATTATCCTCCGGCGTGAGAGTGAGTAATCGGTTTTAGGATTAATCGGAGAGTTAGGGTTTTAGACCGTACCTTTAATGAGGGATAGGGTTCCCTTTATATACACACGAACTCCTTGTTGGTTTCGTGTTCCCCAACCTTCGGCGTATCCCGCCTAATTCGTTCAGTTTAATGCATATCTCGTAAGTAAGAGATATCCGATATCCAATGCCCCAAATAACTTTAGGTTTGGGCTTTCGTGAGCCCAAACAGTTATTGGGTTAGCCCATTCGTAATGGGCTTGTTAGTGACGTTCACTGGTCGGTTTCGTGACCCGAATGCGGACTATACGTCATCAGAGTTTGTAGTGACCTTAATGAGAAAGTGTAGTAGGTAACTGATTGTGTTTTTGGCTGCATCAACATTTTTTATTAGATAACTATGTAAAAAGTTAAAATATATAGCGACACTCTTTTTAAGTGTAGGAGAAATATGTAAGAACTCTAGTGACACTTTACTCCTTGTGCTGGCAGTTTGTGACCTTGGTGAAACTTTTGAACTTTTGATAACTTTCTGTGTCACTTAGTGACAGTTTTCTTGTAGTGACGTACAATAAGAGCCAAACTACCAATTTTTTGGGTTTGGGTCAATATGTATTGAATCAAATAATAGACAAGCACTCGTGCATAGCAACGAGATTTTAAAATGGCAAATAGCTATAGTTGCGATACTGTGGTTATTCATTTTCATCAATTGTGAACAATCAAATATGAAGCAAAATAATAATACAAAGAAGTTATAATATAGTCTTATACAATATAGTTTGTAGATGGAATTTTAAACATTATTAATGTTGGGATTAAATACACAAAAAGATATCTTTTCTTTTAGAAACTACATTAAAAAAATTGTCAAAAGTTGTCATGCATTTTTTTAAAATGTTTTGGGTGGGAACATTGTTAAGAAAACTATTTTAATTTAGACAATATATATTTTTTACTATTTTATGTGGGATTTAAGCTTTAAAAGGATATTTAAAACATTAAACATTACTCATTTTTAGTTTTTTAAGTTTTAAGTAAAAACATATTTTCTTTATATGTAGTAGAGATAGATGGCTATATTCGGTCCCTCACTAAGTTTGATATAATTCCCTCAGCTAGTCAGGATTGGTATTCAAAATATTGGTACTCAAGGATGACAAATTGAATTTCAAGCTAGTTTATAATGCAAGTATATTTTGTGCAGTAACAAGGATGACCAATTAGATAAAAAAAATGTACAAATATTTTTATGCTAACGACATATTCGCTAGTAAAGGTGTTTTTATAAGCAGTTACATGTATGTGTTTAAGTGCAATACCATTAGGATGAAGAAAATGGCCAGTCATATAGGAAGACTCATCCGATGCAAGGAACACGAAAAATGGCATATGTGACCCATATATTGCTATATCTGTATCATTGAGTGCTGCAATTGGCAGTGGTGTCCATACCGGTCCGGGAGCCACACCATTGACACGGATCCTCTTTTCTACCATATGAAATGCTAGACCCGTTGTGAAAGATACAATGGCTCCCTTTGTTGAAATGTAGTCAAGCCAAATAAATTGGTATAGTTGGGTTGTATGCTAATGATGACGTCGTGTTTACAATGTTGCTTCCTTCTTTCATGTGCTTCAAAGCATGCCTGCATAGAAAAATTAAGTACAATCCATCAAAACATATAAAGAAAAATAGCTAGCTAGTTCTAGATATACAATTCTTTGTAACTAGTTCCTACTTACGTCCACAGACACATGCAATTAAGAAAGTATCATATATATTGTTGCGTGTCTGTTTCATATATACACCCAGAAACACTTGGTATACCCATACCATCAGATTTGACACATGAATTACATTCAGTCATAGTTCTACACTACAAAAAAAATCCATTTAGCGGCGTATCTAGCGACGCTTTTACCGACACATTTTGCCTTAGCAACGCATTTAGTTACGCAACATTAGAAGCTTTACGAGGAAGTCGCAAAATTTTGTGACATCTAAGACATGTAGCTATATATAGAGACAGCTACAACGACTTCCTTTCATAAGTCGCTATATAAAATAGCATCACATCTCTTTGTGTCCCTAAGTCACTATTTATGCCACCTATTGCTATTCGGGTCACTACGGGTTTCGTAGTTGGTGCACCCCTAATGCTGTTTATGTTTCTATCTATGTCACATTTGGTGTAACATGACATTGTTTAAGTCACTATTTTCTTCTATGTATAGCGACATTGGAGTTTTAATTCGCTTTTTATGTCGATATTTTTTATCAACAACATTGTTATATGTCGCCGTCCAAGACACATCAATTCGGTAACTTTCACGAAACCATTTTGTTTATATAACATCTATCAACTGACTTATTTGCGACTCAAGTAGTGACATTGACAACATGTTCGACACTATACTTGTTGCTATTAATGACGTAATTTTGCGACGTCATATCTTTTGTCACTAATAATGACGCTAAATGGTTGTTTTACGGTAGTCACAGGCTAAGTGATATGAACTTTTCCCAATCCCCCACGTGTCATCATTTCACAGGTCCGAACACGTCATCTACCAACATTTGAATTACCCGCCCGTTCTATAAATACCCACCTATGTGTTTCATTTCTCATTAGCTATGAAATAGTAACTACTTTCTATCTCTAACTCTTGTAAACATTCTTGTAACAAACTCATTATTCAATAATAAATCATTTGGCTTAATCTCCGATTTACTTTAGTCTATAGCAGATCCGGACTATCCACAGATCTTACTCGAATCTTTTGATTCCTATAAGTTCATATTAAGTGGTATCATAGCTTCTTTCCTGGCAGCTCAAACCATTTTATCAAAAAAGAAAACACAAGAAGAAGTTTCCAGCGGTTAGTTTTCCGACGTGTCTGTATGTTTTTCGGTAATCAGTAGTGCTACACTAGTACTGTGATCATTTGTATGATATCCGTTCCGAAACACGACCAAGTGTCAAGTATTCATCACGATCACAAGAACAACACATAAGTGTTTAAATTCTTTGTTTTTGAACCAATGATCAATTTTTATTGACTTGAATTGGCCAAGAAACGGTTTAAAGTTGTTAATTATTGCTCAATTGAAGAAGAAGGTGTGGAAAACTAGAAGCGGGTTGAATAGTTTTACCATATTTTTCTCGGTATAAAATTCACTTTAGAAAAACTTTGATTCGAGTTATCGTGAAATCAATTAATTGCTATATGAACACAATATGACTATACTAAAGTAAACTAACAATAAAAATAAGAAATATAAAGTGCAAGATCAAAGGTAAGAGTTGGAATGATCAAACCGAGACACGGATATTTATAGTGGTTTGGTAACGAAGCTGCTCTTCGCCCTACTCCATTTTTTGAGTACCCAACATGAGAGTTCAATGCACTATGTCAGCAAACTCCCTTTAGGCGAAGAAAACCGTATAACGTCGCTTATCACAATTTCCGACACTAAGTTAAATGTCAAATTCTAATCTAGTTAGAACCAATCTCACTCACGATCTACCCGATCTTTTCACAATCTACCAGATCTACACTCGATCTACCCGATATACACACTATCAACACAAGCTACACGAGATCTACTCGATCTCTACATGATCAACCCGATCGACATAATATCAACACAAACTACACAAGATCTACTCGATCTCTACACGATCACGTTGATCCACACAATCTAACAAGAAAAGATGACAAACAACTTGATGTATAACAATATACAACAAGTATGTAACAAGTGTTATGAGTGCACTAATCTAATACTACAACACTTTGTATCTTCTCGATACGATGTGTTCTTTTCTTGCACTAGTAGAGGAATGAAGGTGATCAATTGGTTGCATGATTGGATCACTCTTAAACAAAAATAAACTTACTAAATGATCAAAGAATCAAGATTAGCTAGGGTGGATTTAACTCTAAAAGTTTTGTATGAAAATTGGTTATTTGAGAGTGTAAAATGATCCACTATTTAATGGCAAAGAAAAACTAGTCGTTATGGGCGACGGTACCGTTAAAGTTCAGACGGTACCGTCCAATTTAGTGGTACCATCCCAGAAAAAAAACACTCCCATTTTTGTTTTTAGCAGTGAAGGTTTATTTAGGGATGTTTGAAGCTGTTTTGGGAGGAAGAATAAATGTTAAAAATTTTAAAACTATTTTCCCACATAAAACATTTATTTATAATTCAAAAATAATTTGGAAAATCTATTTTTGAAAAAAATATTCTGTCACATTATAAAATGTGAAGTTTTGAACAAAAAAAACTGTTTCTTTGATCATTTGTTAAATTGTAAATTTGTGTTCTTACATTTACGTCAAAATGAAATATTACGACTAAAAACTTGTTTACATTAATTTTGACGTAACATGTTTTTATATTTTGTTATTATCCAAACTTAGAAGTGTCGAAAAATATAAATAACATTTTTAGACATTATTTGTATTAACAGAAGGAGTAACAGTTGATAGCAGAACACAAAAATCAAGAAGTAACATACAATTCGCAGTCTCGGAACTTCTGTTATTTTTGTTGAAGAAAATAAGATGACAGTTAACACTCGGTCAATGAATGTTCTTGATGAAGCAGCTACTCAGAACGTCAGTGCTTTAGTCAATCAGATGGTGAATGAGGCTGTTTATAGACTGACGGAAAAGTTATTGAGTCAGAGACCTGAATCAAGTAATGCTGCTGAGACTAGAGCTTTTGGACAAGTGAATTCAGGCTATCAGCAAATGCAGTATAGCAGAGTTCTTCAAAGTTGTAAACATCCCTGACAATGCTAAACTGAACCTAATTTCAATACATCTTCAGGATATGGCTCTAATGTGGCACAAGAATTATGTGTATATCGTGGGAGATGTTGTAGCATGGCATGTGTATAAGGAAGCTATATTGAAGAGGTTTGGTCAATAGTATGAAGATCCTCTGGGAGAGCTAAAGAAGCTAAGGCACACATACTCAATCAGGGACTACATTAATGCTTTTAACATGAAGTTTTTCAGGACACGCATAGGAGAAGAACAGAGTATGAGTCTCTTCGTAGCTGGATTACAACTTGACATTCAGTTGGCTGTTAGGATGTTCGGGCCAAGGCATTTAGCTGACATATATGAACTGAGTACTATGGAGGAGGTTGAACTGAGTGTTGCTAAGCAAAGGAATAAAGCTGCTATATTAGCAACTCCTAAGTATCATCTACCGCCTACAGGACCTAAGCCTATGGCACTACCTGCACCGAATGCTCATTGGAGGAATAAGGCTCTCACTAATAGTGACACAGTGTTTTCTTCATACGTAAATCTACTAAACAAAGTAATGTCTATTTGGAATTTTATTATTGTGTTTTATGGAACCAGCTATGCATAAAAAAAAACATACACCAAGTTTGCAAAAACGATATGTTTTGGGAATTTGGGCTACCCAACAAGTCAGTATAGTAAACTATAGCCCATTAGAATCTTCTTTAAAATATATTGGATCCATTTAAGAGGTATCAACACACCAAAAAGAACCCATAATAAATACAATAAGATCGGCAATATTTTTAGAATTTGGGTCAATATATGCCAACACTATTATATTTTATAGCCTTTTGTCCTCATTTAGTGGACAGGTTGAAGTTCAGTTATGTAGTTTGGATTGATATAAAAAATAATTTGATAAACTGGGCATTATTTAAGTTAAAACTGAAAGGGGAAATTTTATTATGCTAATATTATCTTGGGGAAATTGCGTATATGTCCTTCCAGAGTCTCATAATTACATATATATCCAACTTAAACTAACAATTGCATATATATCCTTTTTAAACAACATAAATGTTAGATATATCCAAATAACTAATTTTATATATTTATTTCAAAATATTACATAATTAACAATACATGGACTATTATACCTTCGTTCTTCTTCATCTTCTTGGATACACTTAACTCTCGCACACAACCCACTACACATTTACCTTTTTTAATATTCATTTGCAATCATACAACAATGGTTTCATTCTCAACTTTGCATATGCTATGTTTTTCCAACTGAGTAACCCAAGTATCATTTCAGTTGTCAATAATTTTTTTTAAACTAACAATTATAAATTAGAAAATTTCAATGTTGTTGTGGTAAACTCATTCCATTTATCATTAAAAAATAAAAATATAAAAAAAAATAATTTCCCTGACTCCAATCAAACACAACATTGATCCTTACATATCGAGATGGGTTTTTCTACAGGTTATGTATATGTTGAATATTAACATAAATAAATTATATTACAGCCATCAATCCAATTACAAATACTTGAAATTGATAATCGTCATTGCATTGTTTAAAATTGATACTGGTAATTGACTAATAATGTTATGGGTTGTGTGTGTAGGTTAGTCGGTTACATTCTGTTCTCGATCTTTTTTTAAGATGGAAAGGTAAAGGATGAAAAGGGAAATTACAAATATTGGTGTTCTTGAGTTTTTTAGATGGAAAGGTAGGGGACGGGAAGGGGTGAGGGAGGGAAGTTATGGCTTTTTTTGTGTAGATTTGTTTAAGGGTGAGCAAATGGACCGGATGGACCGGACCGACCGACAAAACCGACCGGACCGGACCGAAACCGACCGGACCGATGGACCGGCGGTCCGATCTCGGTCTAGGATTTTTGCCGGATTCGGTCTCGGTCCGGTCCGGTCCGGTCCGGACCACAAACCCGAAATTTAGCCTTGTTGGACCGGACCGACCGACCGAGACCGGACCGACCACATTCGGTCTCGGTCTCGGTCTAGGGTTTTTGCCGGATTCGGTCTCGGTCCGGTCCGGTTTTTCTCGGTCCGGTCCGGTTTTCGACCGATGAGCACCCCTAGATTTGTTCCTTCCAAAATTAAAAGGAATAGAAAGAAAAGTGGGTCACTAACATCATAGAGTTGGGTTAAACTACAATTATATCCTCATTTTCTTTATTCACGTTGCATAACTTAAACGTGCTTACCTTGAAGCAAGTAAGACTTTTATCTTGATCTTTCCCAAATACATATAGCATGTCTGTTTTGGAATTGTTAAATGTCCAATTTAAAAAACTAAATTAATTATATTTGGTTATTAGATATGTTAGCTTAGCTACCTAGGTACTCTTTTAATGAATTGAGTATGTATTAAAACATACTCCCTCCGTCACAAAATTATTGTCCCCTATTGATTTTTTTAGTTTTTCTTCTTCAACTTTGACCATAATTATTTTTGTTTGTGTTATATAATACTTGATGAAAAATATATGAATATATTGGGTTTTAAATGTATTTTCATTGGTATAATTTTCATCAAGTATTATATAACACAAATAAATATATTAATGGTAAAAATTGAATAAGAAAGACTAGTCAAAGTCAAAGTGGACAATAAAAATGGGACGGAAGGAGTATTTGTATTTTTTTTTTTTTTTTTTTTTAGGTATTTCTATTATTACTTGTAATAACGGATTACAATAAGATGGCAGGCAAAACGGGCAACAAGTCATGGCGCAACCCCCCTTTGAATAGCAAAACCAATTATACTAAAAATGAAATTTTGTGACTTAGGGTCGCAAAATTACTTTGCACAACCCGTTGAACCCTAGTCAAAAACTCCACAAAAGCTAGGAACCCAAATATATCAAAAGCAAAAGGGGTAAATACGTGTTGATTCTCTAAACAAGCTTTCTCGTGTTTAGCAACTTTGCTCGATTCCGCTTTCAACGCCGCTTGTCCCGCAACAAACCCATTGTCCCTTAGCCCAACAAGAGGGGACACTCCGGTAAGATCCACACAAGCATGTTTCCCCCGGCCCATCCAAACACAAGTATATCACCTGGCCTTAAAGTAGACCTCCCTTCAAGCGGATCTGTCAGAAAGTTCACGGGGGCCTCTTTTTAGAAGAAATTCCTGCTCGTTTAAGAACATCATACATAACATCCCTAACCAAATCATGCCTGTATTTGAAACCCGGTAACTCCTTGCAATGGACCTCATGCTCGCCAAAGGAATCTAAACAAACCTTGCGGCAGACTGGGCAAGGCTCATCACCGAAACAGAGGGATCATTAGCCGGTACTTAAGGATAGTCCGTACTCCAGCCGACATATGTTGGCCTAACCCTTCAATGGGGATAACCGTCAAGAAATCTTGAGCATGAGGAGCTCGGAGACATTCAAACACCGCTTTTTGCCGAGGGGATAAATCGAACTTCTCTCCCAAACTCCGGACGATTCCACTAAAAAGGGCACACGTCAAAACATTTTGGGCTTTAGGTGGGGCGGTGTCCTTGTTAGAGAAACCGCTAAGATCGAAATCAGGAAGGGACATGCGCAAGTTTATCCATTGCATACCCATAATCAGAGTCAACCCCATCAATGCCACATCCCCGAAGAATGTGATCCTGCAAACTCCAAGATTGCGCCCTCGAGGCCACAAAAGCATAAGTAGATACATCCTCACCAACATAAACCCACCCCACCAAACCGAGTCGGAAGGGATGCGAGCCTCCATTGAAAATCCCCAAAAAAGGGCCCCCACAAACCACAATGGCCTCTATTGCCTTCCGAAGGCCATTGTCAAAAAAGTAAAACAGCTTCCCCTATATACATCGGTTGGCACGCTCGAGACCGAACATCACTTAGCGACGCCCATACATGAGCGAAGCAAAAGGAGCTCAGATTGAGGGTCGCGCAGACTTGTGAGACAACTCATTAGTTCCATAGCACGAGATGCCCTTTTCACAGCCCAAACTGCTAATAAACCCGCATCCCGGCTACAGCCTCCAAGGAGTTTCACACCCAATGTCGGCCTCCCAATCTCGTGGGGAAACAAACCATCCTGTACCTTCACCCCATTGCATGAGGGCCAAAAAACTTCTGTTTTCTTAATGTTGAGTTCAAGGCCCAGGTGGGGGCCCTCAGCCATGATAATATTTGGTTTTAGAATTAAATCATTGATATATGTAATTGTAGGTTGAAAACGCTTTCTTTGTGGTAGTTTACATTGATAAATTAATTAGACCATTTTGGTTATATATTTTATGTAGTGATTACATTTGTAATGGATTTGATAACTCTGATCGTATCTTCCAGGGATAGTGGTTGGATATTTTATATCTTAAATGTAGATGTTGTTGAGTATTTGTCAACAATGGAACATCAGACTTATACTTTTCCGTTTGATTTTTGATAATCAATTTTGTTGCAACTAGTTTCAACCTGATAAATTTACCGCGTGAGGTAGGTCACTTGGGTCATGTTTTGTTACTGTTCAAACAGTTTAAAAAAATATAATAATGAAACGCGTCAAACAACTCAAAGGGACCAAATTCAGTATATAGTTTCGATGATATATTGGTAAATTTGTTAGCTTCCTTATCCTTCCTTGCTACTTAAAAATACAAACTCAAAAACACAAATTGCAATTTCTTTACTTTTCCCTTCCCATCCCATCCCCTTCCATTCTTTAAAATTTAAACCCGAGAAACGAGCGATATGTAGCAAAGAAGATAGAAAAAAGTAAGGGTATAATAGTCAATGTATGGGTTATTATGTAAGTTTTTATAGTTATATAAAAATTAATTATTTTAATATATATGATATTTATGTAGCTTTAGAAGGATATATGTGTAATTATTAATTTGGTTTATACATGTAATTATAGAGCTTTGGAAGAATGTATATGCAATTCCCCTTATTATGTTACTTGTTTGTAATCTCAATTGATTTGTGAAATACAAATCAATATAACTTTATATACTTAGCAGGCCGTTTCGTAGATTTTGATGGCCCCGTGCTACTACCACAAAGAGACTCTTGAACACACATACAAAATGCATATGTATCAGTAGTAGTGCATGAACTAAGTAAGCTCGAGCCTCGTATTGTGTATGTATAATAGAAGTGCATGAAGTTTTTTGTGGCCTTCGCTTACCCTGTACATCGCACCGCCTGCACTCACGTAAAGACGGCCCTAAGACTAAGCCATAAAATCTTGCAAGCGTTAATAAAATGATGCTCCCTCGGAACTATGTTTCGAATAGGAGTAAATTAATATCTTTATATCAGTTCTATAAAGCTCAATTTATTTATTTATTTTTTTTTTTTTGAACTTCTTGTTAATAAAATAAGGTATATAGATCATAACATCAATTCATTTCGAATACATAATAAGATTTATAGATCATAACATCAATTCATTTTGAATACCATAAACTTCATCACTTTATTTTGGTATGTGATCAAGCTCAATGTCCTTAAAAGGACTATGCATTGATGATTGTCCCACTTGTAAAAAATATTCCAACATCACGATCTTCGAATGATCATAAACATAACGGAGAAGGAAGAAATGCAGGGTTGTATGTTCTAATAAAAAAGATTGCATGTATGTGTTTAAGTGCAATTGCTTTTATGTGAAGATTGAATCATACCATTAGGATGAAGAAATTGGCCTGTAAAATAGGAAGAGTCCTCGGATGCTAGGAACACGTATGATGGAGCAATCTCAAAAGGTTGACCGGCCCTATCCATCGGTACCTGTTCCCCAAATGTTGCTATATCCATGTCATTGAGTGCTGCAGCTTGTAGTGGTGTCCATATAGGGCCAGGGGCCACACCATTCACACGAATCTTCTTGTCGACAAGATGCAATGCTAGGCCCCTTGTGAAGGATACGATGGCTCCCTTTGTTGAAATGTAGTCAAGCCATTTTGGTGCATTTGCGATGTATGCTAACACTGACGAGGTGTTTATGATGGTGCTTCCTTCTTTCATGTGCGTCAAAGCATGCCTGCATAAAAACAGAAAGTCACTACAACCCATCACATTGTTCAAAAAAGTAGGAAAATAAACTAATTGGAGATAGATAATAGTTTTTAACATGTTATTAATTATCCAACAAATAGATTAATCATGTTGAGTTTAAGATGTATAAAATACAATAAAACATAAAGACATCAAGAGTACACAGCGGAAGACTTAAGATCATAACAAATAAATTAATTAACTGAAAGTATGCGTAACGTACCTCTTGCGAATGTCAAATCTCTCGAGTAAAGCAAAACAACCCTCGAGCAAAGCAAAACAAAGAAGTACTTATTGGTGTAAGAATAATGTCTTACAACCACGTTCTTGTACACACGAATTAACCAAACGAATCAAGCGATTGCTAGATCTAACACAAGTCCTCGTAAGAAAACGAAACCGAACTTCCTTACAAATGGGGTGCTCGGCCGATTGTAGGACAAGAGAGAGGAGAGGAGAGATCTACGGTTAATTCAATGCACAAGTGTAAGAAACCCTAGAACCTAACCCTCCTTATATACTAGTAGGTCAACTTAGGGAACAAGTTAGGGATTTAGGCCTTGGAGAGGCCCTATGGCCGGCCATACACACAAGCCCAAACCCATAACTTTCCAAGTTTTCCATTTCTAGTCCTTCTCTTTTCCATTTAACGGTCGTTAGTCATTTTTCCGTTAAACACTTAACGATCGTTAACCGGACTTAATGCGTAATAATTAATCGTAAACATAAACATTAATTATTAACTTTAATTCTCATTCGCTAATGTGTGCAATCCCGTGGTCACGAGTTCGAATCTGGACATTCACATGTTTGTAAATATATACATTTCCAACAGCTCCCACTTGGATATGTTTACAAACGTGAAATGACATTGGTTAGCGTCTAGCAACACACCAATGCCCGGTACAACTTCGTGTATGGTTTTCTCGGAGAAAAACCAAATTTGATGATTCATCATCATATTCATCCTTTTATTTCTAATACCATGTTAATTAGAATATGGATCTTACTCATTTCTTAATTAACTATTCTGTTTCTCGCTTTATGTGATTGATTAAGATTACCAATTCTTCGAACATATTCCGAAGACCTTGGGCATGGCCATGCAAACATCTTAACAACCCTACGAGGGGCCCAGAAGTATTATACTTCAAAATAAATTTGAAGGAAACAAATCCCATTTTGACTACAAACAGGATTCATAAATTTCGCAACACTTCTGAAAACAACCCTTATAACTACCAGTTACGTGTAGCGTTAGATTGCTTCACAAAATGCACTACATCCATGACATATCTCTTGTATCTCAAGTCAGAGGATAAATATCCATGATATACTTAATGACGAAGATCCATAAAGTATTATCATGCCGGTGGGATAAGTCCTATATTCAATTCATTGAATATCATCGAATTAGTCATGCTACGCATCAATATACTTTCAAGTACATTCTAACTAATACTCGGATTTGTCTTAATTCAATATCATTCCCATGTTATTGATTGACAACGGACTATTTAGAATAACTTAAGTTATTCAAGGATTTAAACATGCAAATATAGGACACAATATTATAAATGAAATTAAACGTATACCGTACTTTAATTCATTATAAATAATAATTGTTTAACATCCTTTATCCAAATACTAAATAGATCAATGCATGATAATTCTTAGTTAATGAATTTTGCCACAAGTCATGCAACTCAATTGTTGGAATCACTCCTAAACAGTATTTCAAGTATTTATATTTCATATCTAATAGGTAGCTTTATTATGGCCTTTATGTTTGTTTAAGGTCAAGCTTATGTAGAAGGCCCATAAGCTTAGGCCCAAGCCCACATAAGAAAAGATGGGAACTAGGAGTGTTGCCCTAGCTTCCCTCCTATAAATAATCTTGTAAACCCTCATTTGAGGGTTGGTTGTTCAATTCATTCTCTCTTTCACTTGCATATTCATAACCGGTCTAATATATCTACGCATAGTGTTTGGTTTGTGTCTTGTTCATCCGCCTCTTCTCTTTGTCTCTTTCTAGTAAGCTTGTGTTGTAAAACTAGTGACCTAACAGTGGTATCAATCGCCAAATAGTTGGGTGAACTCGTTTTGTTTTTTGAAGTTTTATGGTATACAGCGTAAGGTTTCGTACTCAATCTTTCATACGCTTAAAGCTTTCATTTTTACATTTTACAATCCAAGATTCTTGTACTTTCAAGGTTATTAAGTGTTAAAGTTTAAGTTTTTGGCAAAAAGTTTGAAACTTTATGCGTGAATATCAGTTTTTAAGCTTGTTTTTGAACGTGTGTATCATCCTACGCATAACTGTTTTAGAGGCTTTGGTCCATCAAGTTCCACACTTTTGTGTCTTTTGGTGTTATTGAAGCTATTTCATCACACAAAAGCTGGTTTAGAAACATATTTGGGCAAAATCACTTTTATGAGTAAACCTACGCGTATGAAAACCCTATTTCTACGGGTAAGTGTTTCCTTGGTTTGATATTCATTTTCGTGGTTTATTCCGTGTTTTCTTACTTGGATAAGTCCGAAAATACGTCGACTTTGGATATCTTTTGCACTGTGATAGTGTAAAAGATCATTTGGGATAAAACCCTAAAATTACGCGTAAGTTCAACTTTACGCGTAGAAATCCTACGCCTAAGATTTTCTTACGCCTAAGCCTTGTCTTACGCATAAGCTAAATCCTACGCCTAAGTTTCTACGCCTAACTTTGTTGTCTACGCATAACTTTAGATTTTTTCCTGCTTACGCGTAAGCTAAAACCTACGCGTAACTCTTAATTGTTACGCGTAACTTTGGTGTTTTTACGCTTAAGTGCTACTTGGTTATTGTGATTTCTACGCCTAAGGACACTTCATCAACAAAGGTTCATTCGACTACAAAGATCCATTTTTACCAACACAAGTTTATCAACATGTCACAACCACCATACTCTAACTATTTCCCTTACACTTATCCTCAACGACAACAACAACTAAGTCCACAACATCAGCAATGGAATCAACAACAAGCAATTTATCAACAACAATTTAATCAACAACATACTCCACAACTTGCTGCAAATCCACAACCTCAAATGGTTCAACCACCACCAAGTCTTCAAGTTCAACCGTACACAAATGAATTCAATCAACATCCATCAAGGAACACTATGAAGGAACCCACTTGGTTTGCAAAGATGTGTGAAGCTTTAAGCGGCCAACAATCAATTCATGAGGCCGGATCACTTGATAGACCTCCGATGCTCACTCCAGGAAACTACGATCAATGGGTGATAAGGTTCTTTAGGTTTTGTGATCTAAAGAAGCCACATGGAAAGTTCTTAAAGAAGGTTATCTTGGAAGGTCCATTTGAGATGCCTACTATCATTGTAACCGGAGATCCAAATGCCATTCCACCAAGAGATGAACAAACAAACATTGCTACCTGTCGCAGACTTGAATCCTCAAGAACTTCTACACTATGAAGCTGATGAGCTTGCCATGGAATACATCCTTTTAGGATTACCAAACCCAATTCTCCGTAGTGTTGATGCTCAAAAACTGCACAGAAAATGTGGGATCACATTCGTCTTCTTATGGAAGGATCAGTACTCAATCAAGAAGATTTGGAATCCAAAATTTACTTGGCTTATGAATACTTCATGATTGAACCGGGAGAGACACTAGAGTCTTATCATCACCGATTTTCAGACATCATCAATGATTTGGATAAACACAACATCATCATGCCAAGAATTGCAGTGAATACTAAGTTCCTAAGTAGTCTTGGTCTTGAATGGGAGAAGTATGTCATTTTTCTCCGTCAAGCAAAGAACATGCATCATTCTACCTACGGATTGTTGTACGATTACTTGAAACCTCATGAAAAGGAAGTTGATCGGGAAAGGATTCTCCGTGCTCAAATTGCTCCACCAACACATCCGGAAAATCAACAACAACTTGCCTTATATGCTCAAAACAGTTATTCTCCTCAACCAGCAACTCAACCAAATGCTTCAAACACACCTTCACAGAAACAACCTCAACAAAATCAATTGGTTCCATACAGCAACAATGCTCAAGCATATGTCAATGAAGCGATTGAGGAAACCGATCCGTTCGAAGCATTGCAACAAGGATTTGTGATGATTGCTAATGCTTTTGGCCGTTACACCAACAAATCCAACAATCGTATTCGTTCCTCATCTAACACACGGACTCAAGCTGTTGTGAACAATGGGCGTGTTGAAGTTCAGAATCGTGATTATGGTCGTCAGATGGGCGGTGGTCAAGGGTTTAATGTTGTGGGTAGGAATAACAACAGAGCTCAAGTGGTGGAACAGGATAATGCTCAAAATCGGTTGAATGGTCTTCGATGCTACAACTGCAATGAGAAGGGACACTGGCTAATGCATGCCCAAAGCCAAGGACTAGGGGCAGTGCTTATTTCAAAGAGGCTCTTCTTTTGGCCTTAAGGATGAAGCGGTGGAACTCTCACGCAGACAAAGAACGAGCTTTATGGCAAATGCTGACTCGATGATGATATGGAGGACTTGCAGGGCCAATGCAGGTTATGTTGATGGCTAATATGCAGGCGTTACACATGAGTGACACAGGCCCAGTGTATGACACGATGGCTTGTCTCAGTACCGAACAAACCATATTTATCTCTGATCTCATATCTCCGCCAACATCTGAATCCGGCAAGGCTCGGAATGTTCAAAATGAGTCGTCCACATCTCATTCCGACGATTTTCAACTAGACCCCGTAGTTATAATTGACGATCAAGATGACCAAACGGTTTCCCTTGATAATCAAATTGACTCCGTGGTTATACTTGAGGATCTCGGTAATGATCATGTTGTGACTCACGTTGAACACGCCGAACTTTTGCCTCATCCGGATTTTGCTCGTTTAATACAAGACCAACAAACCATAGTGGAAGAATGTCGTGCAATTAATCGGGACTTGAAAAGTAAAAATGCACTGTTAACAAAGGATTTTGAATGTTTACAAAAGCAACTCAACTTTTTCAAAACTCAAGAAAAAGCGTGAAAGCGGTTTTGAAGCGGCCTTTGCCAAATCTTATCAAAACGAAAAATATTTAGAACGACAGATGCGTGATCTAGCAGCTTCGAAGAATGCTTTGTTGTCTGAAATAGAACAACTGAAACATGAACATAAAAAGCAAATTAACGCTCTCACCTTGGAAAATCAAAAAGCTAAGGCTGAGTTGTTAAATTGTCAAAAGCAGTTCTCTGCATACAAAAAGCATTCAACGAAACGAATAGATGATCATCTTGAAGAAATCATCGGCTTGCAAAACAAACTTAAAGAGTTTAAAACTGTTGTTTACAAACATGGCGAGTCGGTCACGACCATTGAAAAGTTTACTTTAAAACCAAATCCAAATGGATATGGACCGAATCTTGCTGATTACAAACCTAAGCTTTCAACCAAAGCATTCAAACCAAATTCTGAAGTTTCCAGTGCACAATATAAAATTGATAATTCTGTTATGAATGTTGTTGAATATCATCGTCAAGAGGAATTAGATGCAGAAGACGAGAGTCGATCAAAATTAAAAGCTGTTGTTTACAACAAACCTTTTAATTATTCAAAACCGGTCACTTTCGTCACACCAACGGATTCTTCAAACACACCAAGGGCTATCATCAAAACACTGAGTCTTCTAATGTTAATCCCAAAACAGACCTTGCACAAACTTATGGTCCTTTACCTTCCATTAGTGAAGTAAACTCACAACCTGAAAATCGAAAAATTCTTCGATATTTTGACATTTTCATGGTTGACCTCAAAATTTTACAACATGAGATAGAATATCGATCTGAAATCAAAGTTGAACATTTTCAATCGCCTCTGGCGAGAGAACAAAGAGACATTTTTCAGAAAAATCTTTTACCTAATGTTAAAAACTTGAAAAGTTGTGCAATTGCACAGGAAAAGGATTTTCATAAGGAACTTGGGGTCATGAAAAGCGTTTTCGAGAAAACAGAAACATCTATTTCTAATACTAAACGTAAAAAGAAACTCTTGAGAAAAGATGTTGATCGACTCTTGGAAGATGTTATCTGTGCTGATGTTCAAAATGCTGTGTTATTGAATTCGTTGTCATATGCATTTGATAATATCTCTGCGATCTTTGTTTATACGTGGTAAATGTTGAGAACAACGATAATGTGCTTCGGTCGAGTCCTTAACAGTTGAAAACAAGCGATTGTCAAACGAACTTTCAAATGCAATACGTCGTCTTAATTGGTGTCAAAAAGATATTCACGATCAACAACTTGCTTTTCAACACAAAATCACCCAGTTGCGTGCAAAACCTTCTGATTCTAAAATTGAGCAACTGGATGATCAAAACGTGTCTTTCAAGTGTCAAATCTCAAAATATGAACAAGAACTTGTAAAAGTTAAAAGGAATATGGTGTCATATTTGATTTACTCAAAAGACTCGTGATGAAGCATCAAATGAACTTGATCATTATCTTGCACACACTAAAGAAGTTATGCATTTTTTGGAAATGTTCGGTCTAAAAATCAAGATCTGATTCACACTATCATCAAGTTAAGAGGAATGTTAGGAAAGTATGAACAACTTCCGCCAACAATCATTAAGAGATTAGCCCCCGTAACACTTAGTACTCATGCACCTAGAATCTCTACTGCCAAATCACAAGTAGCTAACGTGCTTCCTTCTACTGAAACAGGAATAGTTGAGCCTTTTCCAAACGTCCGCACTTCACAGCCTAGGAGCACTCAATCGAAGAATAGGAAGTTGCGACCTAAGAAAAGATCAATCAAGAATACTAAAGTAGAAGAACACCCTAGGACTCTGAATAAGACACACGTTGCCTCCACTATAGATATTGCGTCTAGCAAATGTAATAGAAATAGTGATGTAACGAATGCTAAACCGTTAAGTACTTTTGATATTCAGTCTAATGCATCTTGTGATATTTGTCGTAAAAGTATGAATTCAGATTGTCATGATAAATGTGTTGCTAAAGCTATCATCTCTCGTTTAAGGAATCCTAAGAACCGGAATACCTCTAGGCCCACTAATCTTTCTAAGTCTGTGCTTGGTAGACCGCCATCTTTAGATTCTAAGAAACGCATTGCTGTCCCTGTAGCTCCAGTTTCACCTCCTAGGAATGTAGTACCACCTAGTGAATTCACTAAGACTAAAGCAAAGAGTAGTTATAGATGGCGGAAATGGTTATATAACACACTAGGATTTAAGTGGATACCTAAAGCTATTGATGTGTGCATATCCACTATAACGGCTATGGAACCCTCTAACATTTCGGGTTCCAAATCTACTTCTATTCCATCTGTGTCGTCTGGGTGTAATGCAGGTGATACAGATCATTCTCTGGATTGTTGATAGCGGATGTTCCCGACACATGACAGCAATCTTAAACTGTTATCAAACTTTATTGCAAAGTTCATTGGCACTGTCGGGTTCGGGAATGATCACTTCGCAGCTATCATGGGCTACGGAGATTATGTCAATGGGAACATCGAAATCAGCAGGGTTTACTATGTGGAAGGCCTCGGTCACAATCTGTTTTCAGTAGGTCAATTTTGTGATGGAGATTTGGAGGTTGCTTTCGGGGAGAAAACTTGTTTCATTCGTGATCTACAAGGAAATGACCTTATGTCGGGCTCGCGTAATTCTAGTCTCTACACTATCTCTATGCAAGACATGGTTGCTTCCTCTCCCATTTGCTTACTTTCTAAGGCAACATCAACAAAATCCTGGCTATGGCACCGTCGTCTCTCACATCTAAACTTTCAAACCATCACCAACCTTGCTCGACACAAACTAGTTGAAGGACTCCCACGATTCCGGTATTCAAAAGATCACCTTTGCTCAGCTTGTGAACAAGGGAAAAGCACTCGTGCTCATTTTCCTTCAAAGGTGGAACACGCTCTCGATGTGCTTCATCTTCATCACATGGATTTGTGTGGCCCGATGCGTGTGCAAACGATCAATGGCAAACGCTACATCTTAGTAATTGTTGATGACTACTCACGATGGACTTGGGTCTACTTTCTTCGTAGCAAAGACCAAGCTCCACAAATGATCATCACCTTTCTCACAAAATACGTTCACTCCGCAACACCGTCAAAATCATCAGAACAGACAAAGGAACTGAATTTGTTAACAAAACCCTTCGTGAATTCTATGAGAAAGTGGGAATTCAGCATCAAACATCTATTGCACGTACACTTGAACAAAACGGAGTTGTTGAAAGACGAAACCGAACGTTAGTGGAAGCTGCAAGAACAATGTTAATCAATGCTAAACTTCCAGATTACTTATGGGCAGAAGTTGTATCTACTGCATGCTATACTCAAAACCGTTCTATGATCACAAAACGTCACAACAAAACACCTTTCGAGCTTGTCCACAACTATAAACCGAACCTCAAACACTTTCATGTATTTGGATCCCTTTGCTATCCGAATAATGATCGTGATGATTTTGGAAAGCTCAAAGCCAAAGCTGATATTGGAGTCTTTATTGGATCCTGTGACAATTCTAAAGGTTTCCGAATCTGGAATCGTCGAACTAAGGAGGTAATGGAAACGATTCATGCTCATTTCGATGAACTCACGGATATGGCTTCGGAGTATAACAGCTTAGAACCCGGTCACAACCGTTTAAACTTCCCTCAACCCCATCATCAGGTGAAGAAAGCCCTCAGCTTACTCGTCAACAAATGGAAAGGTTATTTGCTCCTCTCGTTCGTGGCGATATTGATGAACGTGCTCAGGTGTATCCGCTGTTTCCGCTGCACAACGATAATATTCCTATACCGATACACCGCTACAACAACTACTTTTGAAGATGCACCTACACCAGTTGACTCCAACACAACAGTTGAACACACCGCTTCCAACAATGATGAACCGGTGATGATATTCGAATGAAATACCCCCATCTGCAGATTTTGATCCAAATGCGTTCTTCAATCCGTTTGCTAATGAGACCGCTGCACTAGATGTCGCGGAATCTTCAACAAACCATTTGAACCCTCGAATCGCACAATGTATACCAACATCAACCCTCTACACATAGATGGACTAAAGACCATCCTCTGGCTAACATTATTGGCAACCCAAATCAACCAGCCGTTACGCGACAACGTCTTCACACAGACGGTGAACATTGCATTTATGCACTCACTGTCTGCCAATCTGAACCTAAAACATTAAAGACGCAATGACAAAAGACAACTGGATTGAATCCATGCAGGAAGAACTCAACCAATTCAAACGCCTTGAAGTATGGGAACTGGTTGAAAGACCAACAGGGTCTACGTCATTGGTTTAAAATGGATTTGGAAAAACAAATTGGATCTTTGAAGGGAACGTCATTCGAAACAAGTCACGTCTAGTTGCTAAGGGTTATCGTCAGGAAGAGGGAATAGACTATGAAGAATCTTTTGCTCCGGTTGCTCGTCTTGAGGTCGTTCGGATATTTCTCGCGTTATTTGCTCATATGAATATGACGGTCTATCGGATGGATGTCAAACGCGCGTTTCTCAATGGACAACTTAAAGAAACGGTCTATGTCACCAACCGATGGATTCGTTGATCCTGAGTTCCCGAACCATGTTTACAAACTGAACAAAGCTCTGTATGGTCTCAAACAAGCCCCTCGGGCATGGTACGATAAGCTATCATCTTTCCTCATTGCCAATAATTTCACCAAAGGCTCGGTTGACCCAACTCTTTTTATACAATATCACGGGGCACACATCTTAATTGTTCAAATTTACGTGGATGACATCATTTTTGGGTCTACACATAAAAAGTTTTCAATCGCTTTTGCAAAACTAATGAAGAAAAATTTTGAAATGTCCATGATGGGTGAACTTACGTTCTTTCTAGGACTACAAGTTCATCAATCACCCGTGGTATTTTCTTGAGTCAGTCCAAATATGCCCTTGAACTGTTAAACAAATTTGGAATGACAACCTGTGACACTTATGCCACACCAATGGCTCATACCAAGAAATTAGATGCTGATTTACATGGGAAATTGGTTGACCCTACCAAATACCGAAGTATCATTGGGTCCCTCATGTATCTAACAGCTAGCAGACCTGATATTGTCTTTGCCGTTTATCTATGCTCCCGTTATCGGTCGCGACCAACTGAAACCCACCTCTCTGAGGCTAAAAGAATCCTCCGATACATCAAGGGAACCATTAACTTGGGGATCCGGTATCCGAAGGATTCGGTTTTGAACTAATCACTTTTTAGACGCTGATCACGCAGGATGCCTAGACTCAGGAAAAGTACTTCAGCAGCTCTACAATTTCTTGGTGATAAACTGGTGTCTTGGCAATCAAAGAAGCAGGATTGTACATCGCTGTCATCAACCGAAGCAGAATATGTAGCCATGTCCGCGTGTTGTGCTCAAGTCATCTGGATGAGAACACAACTCAAAGACTATGGTTACTTATTTGACGAATCCCGATGTATCTGCGACAATCGGAGTGCCATTGCCATCTCGTGCAACTCAGTTCAAAGCTCGAAATCAAAGCAAATCGATCTACGCTATCATTTCATCAAGGACCACGTGGAACAGGGTACCGTTGAACTATACTTTGTGGGTACTGAATACCAATTGGCAGATCTGCTCACCAAAGCCTTGCCTCCGCTAGGTTTAATGAGTTGGTCCACCGAATTGGTATGAGGTGTTTGACTCAAGAGGAATTGGATGACCTCTTAAAACAGTCTTAAAACCCTGTCAAACACCAAAACATCTTTTGTAAATATCTTTTCAAAAACAAAACACAAAAATATAAAATCCGATAAAACAACAAAAATATTCTCCTAATCTATATTTCTTTCAACATTGCAAGTACATTTCTTCCGTCAACACTTTAATCTTTCAAAATTCAGTATTTTTCCGATCAAGTGTTGAGGGGAGAAAATAATCTTTTAACTGCTTCAAAACATCTGTGTACTTGCATGTTATCTTATCTCGGTTGAATCTTTTACAAATGGTGGTACATTTCCTGGTTCAAAGACACTCCTCGGACTTTAATTAATAACCTTTCATTATTTTCTCAAGTCGAGGGGGAGTGTCGTCAAGTTTCTTTCCTAAAATCTTCGTTTGGTAACCAAAATGGAAGTTAAAAGGCTTTGTTTGAAAAAGGAAAAGGTGGAGGGACCAAAACTGTCTAAATCTTAAAGATATTTTGAATAAAAATATCCTCCACCTACTTACACTTCTCATTTATTGCAAAAACCCTAAAACCATCCTACGCTTAGAATTGATTCAAGAAAACCGTGCTTTTGATCTTCATCTTGTAAGTGTTTTCGTGATTACAACATGTTTTTAAGAGAAGGTTTTGAATTTCATGTAAATCCCACGGCTAAAACGTTTTATACGCGTGATTAGGTGTTCTACGCTTATGCGTAAGAACACACAATCAATATGTGTGTGTTTGTGGTTAAATGGATTATGTCAAAACGTTTCAAATACATTAAAGATATCATTTTAATCATCAAAACCACCCGTAAAACACGAATTGATGAATTTTGAAAATTAGGGTTTATGAGTCGAATTGGGTATTTTCGAATGTGAAGTGCTTTGGTCAAAAAGATTGTTGTGTTATGCTTATGTGATGATGAATTGATGATATCCATGCCTTATAACCACCCAGAAACCTTAATTGATTCAGAATTAGGAATTAGGGTTTAATGTTCTAAAATTGGGTATTTTTATTCACTGCATAAAAGGTGTTAAAACTTGGTCTACATGCTCTCACAACATCTATGATATACCAGAAAAACTTTGGTGCATAATCCATGGCTAGATTTCATACGCGTAGAATTAGGGTTTAGACTACGCGTAAGAGGTTCTACGCATAACTAGAAAAATGTCCAATTGTGTTTTGTTCTGTCATAAAATGAATGCTACGTGTTAATCATTGATGATGTGATGCTTTATTTCAGGCTTGCAACACTTAATATTCAGAATCAAGGTTGTTGTTAATCTACGCATAAGGATCACCTTACGCGTAGCTTGTTATGCGTAAGATTAGTCTTACGCGTAGCGTCTACGCATAAGGTTCTACATATGGGACTACGCGTATCCTGTGAAGGATATGCGTAACCAGTGACCTCTACGCATAAGGTCAACTCTTACGAGTAGCCTTACGCGTAAGGTTAATATATGCCTACGCATAAAGCTCTACGCATAAGGTCCCCTTTTTCCTACGCGTAACACTTATTACGCGTAAGTTAAGACCCTACGCGTAAGTTTACGCCTACGCATATATCATTCCGGTCTACGCATAACTTTACCAATCCTACGCATAAGCCGAGATCATACCTTCGTTATGAATTGTTACGTGTACAAACTTGTAAATAAACTAATCATATCATCACGAATCCTAAAATGTCACTAATAAACTGAAATCGTTTGATATGTTGTGAACAATAAGTGATAAAATAAACTTTAAAACTTAAAGTTAACTAACTCACGAAACATTTCACGACGTAATTGGACTATTGAATATACAAGTGACTTAGGACTCGTAACATTCATTGACACTGTACATTCAATAACTAGACAATAAGACCATCTGTTGACTAACATTATGTCTTTCGATATGTTGGTTCTCTTGGCTAATGTTATTTCGAGATCACGACATGGTGAACAAATGAATATGGATGCACCTGAAGTTCTCTCCATTGTTGATATCTATCCTCATGGCTATCCAATGAAGATAGGAAAGAATAATCTCCGTGTTGACTTTGACACCCTCACTTGCTCATAATCTTCTTGTTTAATTGCTATTGACATTCTGAGGACTCATCCGTATCAGAACATGCTTTCACACTCTGCAACTGTTCCTGAGATCTACATCCAACAGTTCGGGAACACTATGGAAAGGGTCAAAGGACAAACTACTGTGACGGTGACTCTGAATCACAAACAAGTCACCATTACACCTGCAGACTTAAGGGTTGTTCTCCTAATTCCTGATGTCGATCCAACCAAACTATATGCCACACCTGCTGAAGAGCTCACTCTCCAATTCTTAATCAATATCGGTTATGACGCGGCTACAGGAATAATCACCAAGCATTCTCACGTAGAGCTTAAGAGTATTCCTCAACCCGGGAGAACTCTCTACATGATCATCACCAAGTCTGTTTCGGTCGTGATACGCGGCTATGAGCACCATAAGCTCATGGAACTGCAAATATTCTGGGCATTGGTCAACAAGAAACACATCGCTATCGAAGCTCGGATTTGGGATGACATGATGTCATTTCTCAACAAACTTGGCTCAAAGATTCCCTACATCGGATATACTAAATTGTTGATCCAGAGAGCACTTGGACTTCATCCTGACATTCCCAAGAGGCTCAATGACCCCGACAATCACGACATGTTGACGGAACCCATTCTATCTGTCAGAATCAAGGAAACGTCTACAAAGAAACAAGGTGCTTTGTCTTTGCCAGATTTCCTTCTAACGAAGATGTCGAAAGCTCGAATCGTACAAAAGGTATCCGAAGCAGTCGGACAAGGCAAAGTTGGTCATCTCGACGAAAAATCTTCGGAACCCCGTAAGGAGAACCGAAAAGGAAGTGCTTGAAGTGTCACAAGTTCAGATAGTCAGAGGAATGTTCCAAAGAAGAAACCTATTCCAAAGCGGAAGCCTACCACTAAGAAAAGGTTCCTTCTCGGAAGCCACTCCAATCCTTTCACTGAATCGCAAAGAAAGCTTCAGGGACGAGGACTCGATGCTACTGACACGATGAAGAGATCACATACTCGAAACCGAAAAGGATGAAAATCCTTCAGTACCAAAACCTCCAAGTCCTCAAACTAATAAAGGAAAAGGGAAGACTCCTGCACTTGTGCCACAAGATGAAAGCTCTGAAGAAGATGAAGAGCAACTGGATCAATCATACAGGAAGAAGTTTCACATCGCCAGACATCTTCATAAGGCCGAAGAATTTGCTAAAGATCAAATGGGTGGCCCAGGAGGATCAAGTGGTGCTGCTCACTCCTCTCCAGATCCTGATGCGGTTAATCGACCCGATAAGGGATCTGGTGCCACCACTCTTGTGCAACAACAAAAGCCTATTGAGGACACTATTGAGTATGATTTTGAGAAACTGGAAGCTGAGAAAGAAAAGTCTAGAGATGACGAGGATGACTATACAAAGTTTCTTCTAGACAGTCCAACACACTCAAAGGAGAAAACCTCGGAAACTCCTAAGGACCTGAAGTCTCCTCATGTCTCCTCATCATCAGACTCTTCATCTCATTCATCACCACCACCATCTACAAAGTCAACTAGATCATCATCCAAATCCGTGAAGAAACAACCTAAATCTTGGATTTCTCAGTCCCATAAAAGATTGTGAAAGCTGTCCAACAAGTCAGAAAGAAGGACATACTTTACAAAAAACTGAATTGGTTTGCTGACCAGATTCAGTACTTAAATGATGAGAAAGACAAGATGGAGAAAGAAAGGGAATTTGTTCAGAAGTTCATGAAGAAACATCGTAAAAGGAACTGAACGAAATGATCGAAGGTTACACTAACAAGTACCTTCAGGATATCGTTCCTAAAGTCCAAAAGGAACTGGAGAAGACAGAAAGAGATCATACTCACAAGTTTCTTCTCGATACTGTCCCCGGTGTGACTAGAGAAGTATTTTCCAGACAACTCACCCCTAACATCGTAGCATTGGTTAAACATACAATGGCCAAAGAAGCCGATCTCTCTGAATCTGAGTTAATCGCTAAACTTGTGATACAAATGTCAAAGCGATCTGGAACGTTTACTTCGGATGAAGCTAAATTTTTGGAAAATCTACTTGATTTTCAACTCAGATCATCATGCAAGGAGTCAGCCGATCAACCCAAACGACCAAGAGATGACGATGATAAGGACAAGGACTCGGCACCTAAACGTCAGAAGCAATCTGGTAAATCTACCTCTATGCCACCTCCTCCACCACGGACTTCTTCTCAACAAAAGTCTCCTCCACCTCGGTCTTCTACTGATAAACCTCGGGACGATTCCGAGTTACCACCCCGGACTCATAAAACAGGTGATTACTTTGAGTATACGGGTGGTGACGATGAAGAGGTCCTTGAGCCCCGACAACAACCCACCTCACCCAAACAAGTGCAGAAACCAGATCATCATCAAGGCCTTCCCAAAAGAAGAAGAAGACGACTCAGCCTGGAGTCGTCTCATGGCTAGATGATGATAAAACCGAAGAGTTTGAATGGTTCTCCACACTTGTCAATCAAACTCCCTACCCGGATGAAGGTCAAGAATTGGTAGACGGTTCTACATTGGAGCACGCAAAACTTTTGCAAGAAAAGTTCCATGTGAAGAAAATGACGAAATCTGAGTTGAAGCGAATCAAGAATGAAGCGTTTCAACTTCTAAAAGACAGCTCTGAAAGCGACCTCGAGGTCGAATATCATCTTGAGAATATCGCTCGAGCTATGTCTAACAACATGGATTGGCTCAATCCGGAAGCAAACATTGACTTCACACAAAGGGACAACCCTCCATACTACACCGATTGGACCAAACCCCTACCGACCATTGGCCAAACAGACGAACCACGGATTCCCTTCCGATACTTCTTTAACAGAGACCTGGATTTTCTCTTACACGGTAGCGATGGTTCGCGAAAATACGCTACATCATTGACTCTTCCATTCCCAGCGGCTATTTACTCAAACTGCATAGCTATCGAGGAACGTGCAAATCACTTGTTTTCGGACAACGTGCAAGCATACGACCAAGATGCATTGTATGGGATTCATCATTGGCCCGAACGCCGAAGAATCTACTACAGAAGCTGCTTCGAAGTCTCAACATGCATTGTATAGTTCTAAGGACATCGTGGCCATCAAACACATTGATCTCAAGTCTAAGTGGGACTACACATTCTTAAAGAATATCATAGTCAAACGACAAGATGAACAGGACTATGGATTCTCGGAGGCTGACTTTGAGAACTTGTCCCTCAACGACATCGAAGACATGTACCTTGCCAAAGTACAGGGTCGTATGAGACAATTCTCGACTGAAGTTCAACGTGAATTTATCAAGTCAGTTCTCATCTTCATTAGACGCATCGTGATCAAAGAACGTGTTGAAGATATCCAGATGGCTGTTGAATCTTATCGGACGCGTGTCAACCTCACTCCTCCAACGCTTACTCTTCCCGATCTCAACCAGCTCTCTCAATATACACTCATCAACAAACCTTTCGGCGTTGTTTACCATAGTGAACTTCAAAGAAACTGCTTAATGGCGTGTAGTGAGCTCCACAAATTCGGGGATCATACCTTGAAGCTGGTTAGGGATGGATTGGCGTACAGGTTGAAGGATATACGCTTGAAAGTTGGGTCTCCTAAGCTGGAATTCTCGGAAAGGCGGGATGTGAGAAGGATCATCACCATGATTGATGAACGGTTGTTCGAAGGGATCGATTCAGACGATTGGAGAGCTATGTTGGTGGTCGACCCAGGAAAAACATCACCGGCTTTCAACACCCTGTGCGCACTCCTGGGAATATCACTGCAACTCCTGGTACCCCTTGAATTGTTTCCTTCATATAATTTTGGATGTGTGATTATATATGTCTATGGCTTGTGCACACATAACAGTGTACAACCCGTAATTGTCAATAAAGGACCCTGTGGTGCGCTTCAGTGCCACAATCCTTATAAAAGGAGCGAAAGCTTCTTACTTTTGAGTAAAACCTATCAAACCTTTCAATTTTCAAGGTTTTGCTCAAAAGAACAAGTACTTCCCCAAATGATTTTTCAAAACCTCAACCGTTAATATCACTAGTTGAGGGGGAGTATTTGAAATTAAAACTTTGTTCACCAATTGTTCACAGTGGTCGTCTTCCCGCAACACTTGAAATGGTCATATTTATTCTCAAACGTTCAAAAATAACATTTTATATGCCATTTTTGAGGGGAGAAAATTGTGTGATAAGAAATATGTTGTACAAAATGCAAATGAATCTGTACCTCAGACTTAACCAACGAATTGACGGTACTAAACTGTTAGTAACTCGAAAAGACTTGTCCTGAACGGGTAATAATTTCAAGCTAGTTCGCTAGTGATGTAAACGTGTCTCGCAAAGGACTTGTCGAAGTAGAATGTACCATTCGAGAAACTTTTGATAGACATGAACTCAGACGGGTTTGACAACCTTCCAAGGTTTGTCTACACCTTCAAGGTAGTTATTAGAGCTAGTTGTCACCTAAAAGTTGACAATGTAACTCTTTAACTATGCAACGTAACCGTGTCTCGCGGGGATTGTCTATCTTCAGTGGATCAATTCAAAAGTGCGCGCTCTTTCCTCACTGTGCATTTAACCATTAAAACTATTAAGCACATGTGGAAGGGGAGTATTTATGCAAAACATCATCTCTCACAATGGTTCAAACATGTTTTTCATTAACAAACCCTTTGAGAGATATTTTTTCATACAGTGGTTTTAATGGCAAACATAGGTTAGTCATGGAGTTATAAGGTGACTAAGGTTAGGAATAACCGTCCTATGATCCGCCAGAGCCGGAGGGATCTACCCAAGGACACTACCATTAGTTAGTGTTAGAAGTCCTTAGGAATGATTATAAAAAGGAGAAAATGAGAATCGGAGAAAGAAGGAGTTGAAGAATCAAAAGAAAATGTAAAGTAAAGGGTGAAAAGAAACAGCCCTCCAGATTATTCAACTTAGGGCAGAAACCGGGTTCAATTCATATGCTACTGGTTGTCACTTAGTGACGCCGGTATTGAAGATTAAAAGTCGTCATGGACCCAGTGGCGCATGCACTAAACCTTCTTATCCACTCAAGTTTCTCTCAACAGAAGCTTGTTTCATTCTCACAGGGGAACCCTACGTAAACTATCGGCTTTCTCCTAGAGATTGCTGGTATTAAAGAAGGAGACCCTCTCCCTAGTCTCCGCTCCAGAAAACCAAAACGCACTATTGAGTCTAGAGCCACGAGATTCATCAAAAGATCTCTTAGGAACACTTGACATTTAATCACTTGATGATCAACTAATAAGATCATCAGTGGTTCATATCGAGTCCTTCACAGATCTTAGCAATCTGACGAGAACATTTATGAGAGGTTCACATCTGTGATCCTCAGTGATTGAATGGAAACTCTGCCAGGGTCAACATCAAACAGCCCTGTCACCAGGTCACTTCGTAACTCCCCGTGGATTATGCTTGGTGTGTCTCAAACGGTCTACAGTCGTGAGGTGATGCTTCGGTGTACCTCAGCGACTCATCTGAATGATAGATGTACTTCGGTACATCGCGTTATCTCACTTGTGGGACTCCGGTTCAGAAACGGCCTTTGTAAGAATTAGAGTTGTGTCCTCACACTATGCTTGTTGGCGCTCTCGAAGTTCAAACTTGTAAGTGCCGGAAACCGCTTATTACTAACCGTTTGAAATGTTTTCTTCTTATGGAAGCTCGGAGCGGGATGATCGTGCTGATTCTTCTCATGCTCACGCCAACATCATCACTAATGGAAGTTCTATCTCAATGCAACACAACAGTCGGAATGATTCTTCATCAATCAAAGAATCTACAAAGTCAAAGACTTACAAAACTTCATCAAGATTGATTTCCAACGTCAAAGAGCGTGTGAGCATGTTGAAGAATGACGTGGAGACACCGGAAGCGAAGCGCACTGAAGCGATCTGATGCGGAACAACAACATACTATAACTTTCACCACAAAGAACAATGATCAAAGAACAAAGTTAAAGATGACGTCAAAGCATAACTGTTCAAAGATAACTATCTCTCTACACTGGGGAGATTGTTCGAATCAAGGCAATTCCTCTCACTAGAAAGAAGAATGTCAGAAGACGTCACTGCTACTATTACATCAACGCCTTCACCGTTTACATTCATATATACTTGAGGGAGAGATTGTTGGAATCACTCCTAAACAAGATATTTCAAGTATTTATATTTCATATGTAATAGGTACCTTTATTATGGCCTTTATGTTTGTTTAAGGTCAAGCTTATGTAGAAGGCCCATAAGCTTAGGCCCAAGCCCACATAAGAAAGGATGGGAACTAGGAGTGTTGCCCTAGCTTCCCTCCTATAAATAATCTTGTAAACCCTCATTTTAGGGTTGGTTGTTCAATTCATTCTCTCTTTCACTTGCATATTCATAACCGGTCTAATATATCTACGCATAGTGTTTGGTTTGTGTCTTGTTCATCCGCCTCTTCTCTTTGTCTCTTTCTAGTAAGCTTGTGTTGTAAAACTAGTGACCTAACATCATACTTGTTGACAAGGCATAATTTCAACTAACTTTGATCTATAGGAATTTTGAGAATACTTATTTCAAGAATTCAATAAGTGAATTTCTTGTATATGTTTACACATATCTTGATACTGTCATATCATTCCATAAGGTGCGTGATAACCTGAACCACCTTTACATGACAATCATCTTTCAAAACTTTTAAAGTTTAAAGTATTCTTTATTCTTTAATGTATAATGCAACTATGCTCTTAGTAGAGCATAACTAGTCAACATGGTCATCAACAAGGATACCGTGACTAGATATGAGTGTCATCTCAATTATACTAGCATCATTGTGTACAACAATATGCTCTTTAAATATCCGTAAACTTTTGAACAGTTATAGTGTAATGTTGGTGCCTACCAAAACTCAAGTTTGTTGGCAATGACAATTATGAAACAATTGTCATATAATCATCCATAGAATCTAGGAGCATCTCCAGATTGTGGAATGTGATTCTAAATCCAAACATATTCCTTTAAAATATTTATTACACTAACAACTTTCAATGTTGTCAAATCATCTTGTAATCAAGCATGACACAACAACTTTATACACAACATGATGTTCATGATGAATCTTCAAGTTAAACTTTAAGATCTCATCTATCTTGTCAAAGATATGTATTCATCATGTTCTTTTAGACTCATTTATTTACCGCATATGTTTATAATAATAAACATATATTCCAAGGTTGTATATATTATTTCCAAATCTTACAAACGAAGTTTCATTCCCAACTAAAACTTAATTTAAGTGGAATGTAGTTGCCCATACAACATATAAGATTTAAGATAAATAAATAATACTCCCACTAGCTTTCGGAATACTTATGAGCTATCTTATTTTAATTATTAAATCAAACATTGATTTAATATTAAACATAAGAATCATCTCATAGATGCATGCATATATCCATTCATGGATTCTTGCAGTTTGTACATATTCAAAGATTATTTGAAATCATAAAACTACTTTGTATTACTTATCGTTCTCGCAAAAGTAATTTCACAACAAAGAGTTTTGACATTCATTGTCAAAATTTCATATCAATGAAACTAAGTATGACAATTATAATCTTTATACTTTTATTTAATGTATCTAGAAAAGAATATTCAATCATAGTTAATTTCTTAAATATGATTAATATTATTATCACTAGACATTCATTAAATATGTGTACAATATTGTCCATATGATTTCTACACAAAGATTTAAACCACTAGGTTTTCCACCATTTGAAGAAACTCGTTTTCATTATTAAGATAAATCAAGTATATAAAGTTGATTATCTTTATGGACAGCATCTCAACATTCATAGTATGATTGATTTACCACAATTCAACATTTGGTAAATTTATCATTATGATTAACAGGCTTACCATGATTCTGTAACTCATATTCCTCAACATATTAAATATCTGAGATATCCTTGCGGATCTATGAATGACAATTCCATCATATTGAGGTCTATGATATACATGTTTAGCCTCATCATGATATTTGCTAGTGCATTTTTAGAAGATTATGTATTTTGTAATTCAATCTTTCAAGATCTAAACAAAACTCCCACTTGCCTTTAACAATTCAAATATTACCTTTAAATAGTTTAGCAAGTAGAGCAACAATACATTGTTCTCTTTTGGGATATTACAAAAAACATTGACAGTTCCTGACATTAGTTTGTTACAACTCACTCTATAAGTAGTTTAACAAATTCAGAACTTCATTTATAAGACTTAATGTGATTCATCACATTCCATAAACAAATGGTGTCTTATTAATCTTCTAGGTTGGAGTCTTATTGAGTATATTCAATCTATACTCAATCTACTAACCTTGATAACTTTTGGAAGAAACTATAGTTATCTCGAATCAAACAATGCCAATAGATTTTGATTCTTCTAACTGAACATACCATAAAACTATGGTATTTCCTTAGAATTAAAATCTAACAATATTTAAGATAACCATCTCCTCTTTGGCTTATCTATTTACCAACAAAGTAAAACTTAATGGTACAATAGAATTACCAAGTCAATTGCATACATTATAACACAAGTATTTTTTACCAAGTCAAAAAACATATCAGTTATAATCCCACTATACGTTATAAGTCATTTGATCAACTCATTGACTTCATGCGTATGTCTTAAAACATAGCAAGTTAACGTCTTACTTTATATTGTAAGTCTTTAAAAGACTTCATGTTTGTGACTTTACAAAATCATAAACATTTATAATTAAAGTAATTATGAACACCACCTCGAGTTTCAATTAATATTTCAAGTTAATATTTACTACATATATTTAAGTCATTCAACGAATACTTAAATTCAAAGTAGTATTAGATTACTTCATTTAATTATGTCATTCCATGAAATGTTCAACGTAAGAAACTGCAAAATCATCCATGCTCGTTCTCACAACACGTGGATATTTTACCTTGGGCTACAATCTAGTTCACGTTCTCACGTAACATAAATTGTAACTACAAGTGTTTCTTAAATATTGAATGACATAAATATTTAAAATAAAGTAGTCTTTGTTATCATCTTGACACATGTTCTTAATAGGGCAATCATACATATATAAATGTATACTTCCTATTAGAACGTTATTCTCTTACTTTACAGTCAAGAGAATTCTTTTAAATCATATTAATATGTGTTGTACCTTGCATACAATAAGATTTCTCCCACTTGTGCATGGAACAACATCATGTAGCATATAAACAACACGATACACGTTCGTTTATTTGATTAATATGATTTGTGTCATAGATATAACAAGTAGATGTAGAACTATATTGTTTAGGAAGGAAATGTACACGACTATCCTTAAAAACATAAGTGTCTACAATTGGAAAGTAATTATCTTTCAAGATAATTTGGGTTACTACACAGGAAATAAGGCTTGTAGCTCCCACTGAATTAGAAATCATTAAAACAACTTCTTATTCAGTAATGCAACACAAATGCTCCCACTGAATCGGACAACATTGTAAGTGTTGCATAACCAGTGAAAACAACTTGCTTGCTTTTACTTTCCTACACCTTTGAAGAACCATACGTAATCATTACTAAGGTACTAAAAGGTGTGTTCTACTCTATGAATGATGGGTTATCCATCAATGTTATTAACTCAAAAAATTGGGTATGCAATTTCTTCCTCAACAGGCCTATCATCCCCATACTGGTATGTAGTACCTTTAAAGGCTAAAGCAAAACAACTAGATAAAATATGCTAGTTTGCCTTTTACCAATTTTTGTGGTAATTAGTCTAGCTTCTAATCTAGTAACTCATATACATGTTTTCCAGTTAACCAACATTCATGTTGTTACAAACGATTCATTCACCAAATGAGGGTAATGAAATCTTTATGGAAAATAAGATGTGCAATTCATTGCTAAGAGTTACATTAGAATTTAGACAATTCAAATGTTCCTATTATACCTTTCTCATTCATGAAAAGGAATATGATTGAGTCTCATGCTTCTCTCATGGAAAAGAGACTTCGTTTGTCTTATCAATAAATTATTCTCGATCAAACATTTGTTTGAATGCTAGAATGGATCAATTTACTAATCAAAGACTAAACCACGTTTACGGTTAAATGTTGCATTTATACATTCAAAAGAATTACAAAATTCAATTTTAGTATTTTCGATAATTAACCTTTTCAATAAACAATTAAATACCCAAGGTTCATATTCATATAACCAATTAATTATTATTGAAAACTAGGATCCAAATTTTCATAATTTCATCACGTCAGTTGATCTGCTAGTAATGAACCTTATACAAAATGGTAGAGCTATTGCTCAATTGCCAATTTCAATTGCAATTCCTAGATTTATGGGATTTACATATAGCCAATATCAATCGCCATGTAAACATGTTTTATCCCATCTTATGCCTTGAGTTGCCACTTCTCACTACAAAACTCAATTAAGTTGTCCAACTTAAGAAACTGCAAAATCATCCAAGCCCGCTCTCACGACACGTGGACATTTTACCCTTTGATTACGATCTAAGTCACGATCTCACGCAAATAAAAAGTAATCTTAGGTGTTTCCGTTTTGTTGGATGGCATATAACTTAAATTAAAGGGTAATAGTTTTGATGTTAAATCAAATATGTACAAAGATGTCATGCATTCATCTTTGTAGCATAGTTTTTATTAAAACATTTATATCTTGTTTTAATGTATAAGCTTTTCATCATCAAACTTCAATTGAGGTATTGGGTTCACCAATCAAGTAATTTAGTGTTAATTATCATCCATTATACCGTACTTTTGCATAAGTGTAAACACTTAGTGTTTCGGATAATTACCACCGAAGTGGCGCATGGAATTAAAACTAATTCGCCCTTAAGATGAGCTTGCACATTTAATGGCTTACTAAGTAGCTCCACTCGAACTTTCAGAGGGCAGAGGACCAGGTACGCGCTAAAGCATAACCTTAGACATCCTTTCAGTGTGACTGTGCGCACTTCTTTAAACCCCTTTTATTAGTTCATTCTCATGGGTGAGCCGTTCAGACCATTTGTACCAAAGTCATCAATCAATTAAACGATTATGATTACTAGTCTTAAAAATACATGTTTCACCATTGTTTAGGTCAGTTTATTTTTCTTGTAAAAATACCCTTGTTACACATAACAAACAAGCAAGTACTTATAAAAATAAACAAATAAACAATGAATGCATAACTAATAAAAATCATGCATATCAAATAGCCACATGCAAACGTTTTGATAAATCATATTAATAACCAATTCTAGATCTGTCAATATGCATATATTTAATTAAGACTTTCACCCGTTTTCATCTATGTACAAGGTGAACCACATGCATCGATTCATCGATTGCGCAAGTCAAAATTAAATACATACCACATAGCACATAATTGATTAAATTAATAATTATTGAGGTCTTCCCCAATTTTAGATCTATCATAATTTAGTGTATATCACTTAAACAAAAAAGACATACGATAAAAGCAGATCCATGATAAAACATGCAGATAATTATCATGGACATAAAATTACACTTAACAATTAATGCAATTAAATCAAAGTTACGCATATACACATAAAGTTGCATGCATCTTAGGGTTTCTAATCCAATTAAAACAAAAGTTTACAAAACCCTAATTAGGGCACCAGAATAAACGCCTCAAAATTAGGGTTAAGGTTTTGCAAACCCTAGATCTAAGCATACAAATAATAACACATTCATGTTTATTTTAATTATGTGTTTCAGTAATTAATTACTTGTTATACAAGGCTCGTGATGCCACTGTTGAGTTTAAGATGTATAAAATACAATAAAACATAAAGACATCAAGAGTACACAGTGGAAGACTTAAGATCATAACAAATAAATTAATTAACTGAAAGTATGCGTAACGTACCTCTTGCGAATGTCAAATCCCTCGAGTAAAGCAAAACAACCCTCGACCAAAGCAAAACAAAGAAGTACTTATTGGTGTAAGAATAATGTCATACAACCACGTTCTTGTACACACGAATTAACCAAACGAATCAAGCGATTGCTAGATCTAACACAAGTCCTCGTTTAAGTAAAACGAAACCGAACTCCCTTACAAATGGGGTGCTCGGCCGATTGTAGGACAAGAGAGAGGAGAGGAGAGATCTAGGGTTAATTCAATGCACAAGTGTAAGAAACCCTAGAACCTAACCCTCCTTATATACTAGTAGGTCAACTTAGGGAACAAGTTAGGGATTTAGGCCTTGGAGAGGCCCTATGGCCGGCCATACACACAAGCCCAAACCCATAACTTTCCAAGTTTTCCATTTCTAGTCCTTCTCTTTTCCATTTAACGGTCGTTAGTCATTTTTCCGTTAAACATTTAACGATCGTTAACCGGACTTAATGTGTAATAATTAATCGTAAACATAAACATTAATTATTAACTTTAATTCTCATTCGCTAATGTGTGCAATCCGGTGGTCACGAGTTCGAATCCGGACATTCACATGTTTGTAAATATATACATTTCCAACAAATCATATGTTAAGTATTGATACCTACTTTGACAAGAAGAAATAAGAGAAAATATTGGTCCGAAACACCTTTTCGAGTCTCTCCTCTGTGATCTCTTCTAACGAATATGAATTTGTATAGTACTGCACGGCTGGAAGGTTCACTAAGATATCCATCCGCCCATATTTTTCAATGACCTCATCCACAACATCCTTACAATTTTTGTCATACCTAAGATCTGTAGGTATGGCAGTAGGATCACCCGAGCCTTCCATTTTTGACTCATTTATGATATCCAATGTGTCTTTTGCATCTATGTCCTCGTCGCCCTTGACAAAAGTGAAGGCTATAGTCGCACCCTCCTTAGCAAAGTGGTAACAAACTGACCTTCCAATACCTGAATCTCCACCTGCTACTAACGCCACCTTTCCCTGTGCCAAGGAAAATAAACGCTTTAATTTCTTTTACTTGACTTGCTCACAGGAGTAAAATTCTTTTGGCCCTTATGGTTAGACTGGATTTGCAACTCTTTTTCAGCTTGTAGAAGCAGCTTCTAACCCCCTATGTGCTCTAACTTTTAGCTTCTTACTAGTTATCAATTAAATTGGCTGTCGAATAAAAATTGATAGACACTAAATTAGAATGTTTCTTACTGACTGTATATTAGTGACACCTTTATAAAATAATGAGTAGTCTATTTGTTACTTCTACCGACTCATTTGGAATAAAGTGATAAAGGTATTAATTTATTGTTGTACTCCTACAAATTAAGAGATTAAGAAACTAACTTGTCAGTAAAAGTCTTCTGTTTACTTTTAGTAAACATACTACTAGTTAAATTCGATCTTCTTTACTCGTCAACTTAACAACTAACAAGCAATGGTTGTTTAACAAAGGAAAAAAGCTATAAATGCTCAATGTACTTTATAGAAATGACTCATTCTACATACTATACTTTTTTTATTGTTATTCTTCTTAACCTTCTTCACGATAGTTGTCATAATGCTTAACAAACGCTCTTCTCTTATGCAAAAAGACTTAAATGCCCTTGGATCATCATCACCACTACCCGAATAAGGTGTCATTAACAAGAAAACGGAAAATCCGTAAGGGTTACACATATGGCTACAAACAAAAACCCAAATCGTGTTTATCAAAACACAAATCCAATAACATTATTAAATTGTTTGCTGTTAAGATGTTAAACCCATTTCCAGCCAAGCAACCATCACTGAGGTTTCGTATACGCTTTTAATTGTCTCATCACAGGGTTTACCTTGGTATCCTCATCACGGTTCGGCCAAATAACCCATTTCCAGCCAAGCAACCATCACTGAGACACTGAGTAATTATTGATGCATACCGAACCTTCCGAACACAAACCTCCGTTCATCGGATCTTGTAGGACACGCCTGGGAAAAGTGGGATTTAAGCTGGGTGTTTAGATAAAGGGTTTTGGGGAGAGTGAGTTCGAGGTTACGATGATGAAAATGATTTGATGGGTTTTGAAGATTAAGTGGTTTGAAGTAATGGGTATCTTTTGTATTTGAATATTTGACAATCCACCTCTTTAATGATCTTGTGTGGTTTGATTGATAGATGCATCTGGAAAACCTGTAATGAACCCATGATCGATGTAAGCAAGGAAAGAAAGAAGGTTCTAGTGAGTGGGAAAGTTGAGTGTGGTGTTTTTTTCCCTCTTTGATTTAACATTGGAGACAAAGAAGAGTATAGAAGTTTCAGGAGAATAGCAAACGGGAAACGGATGATATAACGGGGCTACAGTGTTTTATGGTGGGAGGGAGAAGGGGTACTTAAGTCTTTTCGCAAGAGAGATAAACATATAATTAAGCATAATGATACCCACGTGATACATTATTAAGTAAAATGACAATAAAAAAAGTTGAGAAAGCATAATAAGTTTTTATGGTAAGTACATTAAGCATTTATAGCTTTTTTCCTTTAACAAAAGACAGAGCCAATCAGCATTTTTTTTTTTTTTTTAATTTATCGATTAAGTATACCTTGAGTTTGTTAGAGGGCTTGTAATGAGGGTTGGCGAATAGAGGTCGAGGGTTCATGAGATATTCTTTTCCTGGTTGAGACTCTTGGTTCTGTGGTGGAAATCGTCAATCGTCTTCCTCCATCAACATCTCCTTCGACTAATATACATTCACCATAGTCCGATAATTAGGATAATTACAATAAATTGAAAATTGTTTCCATACGTCATGGTATGTGCATGTTGCTCTCAAGCATCATATCAACAGAATCAAAATAATAAACTATAACTAAAAGATAAAGAAAGTGATGTAAAAGACCTTAAAGGTGCGAATAGCTGAGGAGCGCCGATTTAGAAGACTTCCTATCAGTGGCGTGACCCCATTAGTGCTAATTCCTGTTATAACAGGTGAGCTTAACAAGCTACGTGACATTAAACAAGACGTCCATGCGATTGAAATCTTCTTTGTGCCTGACACTATTGAATGCATCATCATAATTACTTAAGATATTTAGATGAAGTGAATGAATGAAACCCATTTAGTGACAAGTTATATATATATATATACTAGACGAGTACCCGCGCCTAGCGGCAGCGGTGTTTAGTTTCGACAAAATTTTAGCGGCGATTAAGTTTGTTTCAAGAATCGGAATCCATTTTGAATGATTATATTGTTTTTCGATAACATTGTTTTGAATTTGAGATTTTCTTTTTTGATAGCTTTTTTGTAAGTTGCATTAATCAATTAATATTAACATAATAATAACGCCATTTTTTGTTGGAATGAGCAATTAACACAATTTTTTGTGTCCCAAGAGAGTTGTAGTACATAAATAGTTGGTGCACATAAAAGAATGCAAATACAAACATTTATCTTTCATCTTTATGTCTCAACCTTTCACTTTTATATCGTATAATTTCAGATATTAGCATTCATATGAATATGGTATATTGGAGTCATTTTTGCATTTTAAAGGGAATATGCATTAATCTCTTAAGTATATATGGGTTTAGTCATTTTTGTGTTGAGAAGAGAATACATTTTATTGTAATAATCTTATATGATATATATGTCACTTTTGCATCGGAGGAGGGAATGGGATCTAGAGACTCTTTGTCAACTATATAGTGATTAGATATTTATATAGTGTAAAGTTAGTTAACCATTTAATTAATTGGTGTAATTAGTGATCTCAAAATATTATTAAAAGTTCAAGCATTCATCCGCAAAACTTTAGATGTTGAAAAGTTTCGAGGCTCAGCTATAGTTGAATACTGGTTTTAAACGTCTAGCCATTTAAATGCTATAGTTTCCTTTCTCGTCACAATGGTTGACCGAAATTTAGTTTTTCACTTTTAAAGAAGACCATTTTTCTTTTATAGTTAGTAGAGATAAGTTGATACAGCCACGCATTTTAACATTAACTCAATTAACTTGCAATAGTTTCTATCTTTGTATAGCTAACTTCCCATCTTTACAAAAATCCCATATGTTTCCATCGTTGTATAGCAAACAATATTTCCTCAACATTCAACAATGCATTAAAAATAATTGGTTTCAATATTCAACCTTGACTTTCAACTTTCAACTTTCAATTTCCACTTTTACCTTTGACCATTTTTTTATTTTATGTAGTAAAGATATAAAGAGAGCAGATTAAAGAAATTTGTGATCAATCATCTGAGAGTCAAATAAATGTTAGGTACACCTTTCTGTTAGTCGACATATATTTAGTTTAGGCTTAGTTATTGTGTTTTGGGCTTTGCCCACTTCTACCTAAGCCCAAACTAAATATACGTCGACTAACACTTTCAACCTTGCTAAATGTAGCAAGATAAGCCAACAACCTATAAAAGAAGTGTAGCAAGAGACACGTAATGTAGAAGCAGTCTCAGGATAGTGCGGTGACATGATTGAGTATTGTTGTTGTTGTAGCAAGATAAGTAATGCTTCAATTATTAATAATCAAGTATTGCAACTTTCTTTTTGAGAGGCATAGCAACCTTCTTGTTGCTTAAACAAATGTCTTTGATTTAATTATTAAATATATATTTCTAAGTTTACAAGTAACACAGCACGTGAGTCTTCCAGTTCTGTCTAAAAGTCTCAATCCAGTGTTTCCTTCAAAACAAGTTTTTAAATCCGTCTAGATCATGAAAATGATAGAACGTAACTAAAATATGTTTGAAAATTGATAGCGTCTAATATGTGGAAAATCACAAATTGATCAGTTCTTGTCAACAAAAACTAATAAAGTTATTTGATAATGTTTTGTGGCGTGAATATTGTTGGTGTGTAACTCCCAGAACAGGGTAAGATAATCAACTTCAGCAAAAACAAGCAACTATTCAGCAGAAACAAATACCACTAGGTGGTTACCGGATATCACTTGGAATCGTGCGATCACTTTTCAAAGTAAACTATTCGACCCTAATGCCTGGGTTACACGAATATCTACTTGGGATAAGACCAAATGCAGTTATGGAATTAGGCACAATTCTATAACCCTTGCGCCTATAAGTGTTAATGGTTTTCTGTATATATCTATCATGCATAATCAGATCTCCTATTTATAGGAGTTTACTCTAAGCTAATCCAATGGAATTATGAGTATTAATCGGCCCATTAATAGCCTCATAATTATCCCCATTATAGCCGTTAGTGGTTACATGACCAATTAAACGTGGTCATTAAGCAGTTGAAACTGCCACTTGAATAGGTCAAAGCCGTTACAAGCGATTTTCATCAAGATTTTCATAGCGCTATCAGTGGATACACTGCTTCAGTAGAAACCACAAGTTTCAGTGGAAAACACAAGCTTCAGTGGAAACACGCTTATCGGTGGAAACACGCTATCAGTGGAAACCATAAGCAGTACTTTCCACAAGCAGTACTTTCTACTAGCACTACCAATACAAACCACTACAAGAGTCAGGGTGTTCATGGACCTTATGGGTGTACACTCCGTACCTCCTAACCCATTACAAGGTGTGAACTAATCCCACAAGTGCACTAAATTTTCCAACAATCCTCCCCAAATTTAGTTCACTTCCTTTGCATGAAAAATAAACATCAAGCAAAACATGTGCATAAACTAAAATGTCCTGAGGATTGAATTTCTATCTTAGTAAATTACACGTTCAAATATTCGAGAATCAGGGTGTTCTAAGAATTGAACCCTTCAACCCATTTGAATACCTCAAGATAAAATACACACAAGTTTTCAAACACTTAAAAGCTCCCGACACTATACAAGCCATGTGTCCATATCCAAATTCATAAATGTTGTAAAAGCTAAAAGTCCAAAGCTTCTTGAAGCGGCAAAACTTCAATATTTACATAGGTGGTTCCTCTTTATTCATGCTCCTGCCAAGCACTTTTCAAAGAAAATTAACCATTGAGAAGTAAAGACTTCATCCTCCTTTCACAGGTTCTCGAGCACAACCTTGGGATGTAAATAAAACATGTGCTCCAAATTTTCACTTTCCACATTGAACTCAGCTCCTAAGTTTCCTCAGGAGGGAGTTGGGTGTCCTAGCATTCAGCGACTAAGTTGGACTTAAACCCATCCCTTTAGCAGACTTTATAACCGTCTCTAGCCGACCCTTCGTCAAGTAATCAGCTAAGTTCTGTTGAGATCTCACAAACTCTATAGATACCACCCCATTTATGATAAGCTCACGAATCATGCTATGTCCGACACCTAAGTGTCTAGACTTACCATTGTACATCTCGCTATAAGCCTTAGCCAATGTAGCTGCACTATCACACCGGATAGAAATAGGTGCTATAGGTTTAGGCCACAATGGAATCTCAAGAAGCAAGTTTTTCAACCATTCAACTTCTTTACCAGCAATGCTAGAGCCACAAATTCAGATTCCATGGTTGAACTGGTGATGCAAGTTTGTTTCTTGGATGCCCAAGAAATTGCACCTCCACCAAGTAGGAATACCCAGCCACCGGTAGATCGAATTGTCTTCGTTTACTGATCCAACTTGCATCGTGTAACCTTCCAACACGATGGGTAACCAAGTATATGAGAGACTATAATCCATAGTTCTCTTCAAATACTTCAAGTACCTCTGAATCGCTTGCTGATGAGCACTAGGATTACTAGTATACCGCCAATTTTCCTACTTCAAAACCAATATTAGGCCTTGTACAAGTCATGGCATACATCAAAGGCACCAATTACCCTAGAATACTCAAGTTGATATACAGCTTTGCCATTATTAGGCATCAGCTTCTCACAAGTATCCATAGGTGTACTCACGGGAGTACAATCAAAGTAATTGAATTTCCTCAACACCTTCTCAATATAATGAGACCGAGAGATAGAAATTCTTTTACTTTCATGTTTAATCCTTATACCAAGGATAACATCACCTCCCCATGTCCATCATGGAGAACCTTGATGACAAAAATTCCTTTGTCAGGACAACCTGATTTTGGTCAGTACCAAAGATCAACATGTCATCAACATATAGACAAATGATGACTCCTTTACCGGATTCATCAAATTTGCTATATACACATTTGTCAGCTTGGTTAAGAACATAACCACTAGACAAAACCACTTCATCAAATTTTTGATGCCATTGCTTAGGTGCCTGCTTAAGTCCATAAAAAGACTTAATCAGTTTACACACCTTGTTTTCATTTCCAGGCATGATGAAGCCCCGAGGTTGGTTCATGTAAACCACCTCATCCAATTCACCATTCAAGAAAGTTGTCTTCACATCCATCTGATGAATAACCAGATTGTGAATAGATGCTAAAGCAATCAGTAGTCTTATGGTACTGATACGAGCCACAGGGGCATAAGTATCAAAATAGTCTATCCCTGACTTTTGTTTAAAGCCTTGAATAACTAATCTAGCCTTGAACTTTTCAATAGTTCCATCTACCTTCATTTTCCTTTTGAAAATCCATTTGCAACCCAGAGGTTTGCAACCTAGTGGTAGATCAACCAACACCCAAGTGTTGTTGCCCATGATGGAATCCATCTCATCATTGATTGCTTCTTTCCAGAAAGCAATATCCTGGGACTTCATTGCTTCTTCAAATGTCTTGGGATCATCCTCAACAATGAAGCAATAGGAGTATTGGTCTAAGACCTCATCCCTGGTACCTTCAACTAAGTATAGTTGAAACTCAGGTCCAAATGACTTTGGAGTCCTGACCCTTTTGCTCTTCCTGAGCATAGGTTCAGGTTGTTGAACCACAACCTCATCAGGGACCACTGATGGTTCATCATCGGGACCTCTCGATACACCAGTGTCACGAGTTCCATTAGGAATCCTCTGACTTGGTCTAGGGACTGATGTGAATCTATTCTCATCAAAAGTTGCATCCCTTGATTCAATTATTGAGTTAATCGAACATATTCATTAGGTTCAATAACATAGAACCTAAAATCCTTGGAATGCTCAAAGTATATCCAACAAAGATGCAATCAATGTCTCTTTCACCCAAAGTCTTTTGCTTTGGATCGGAGTCTAACAATGCCCTACAACCCTAGACCCTCGAGATAGTTCAGTTGAGTTTCCTTTTAGTCTAGAGTTCATAAGGGGTAACCTTGTTCCTTTTGTTGGGAACCCTATTTAATAAATAGCAAGATGTTAACATAACTTCACCCCAGAACCCTTGACTCAATCCTGAATAGGACAACATGGAATTAACCATCTCCTTCAACACCCTGTTTTTCCTTTCAGAGATACCATTTTGCTGAGGAGTATAAGGGGCAGTCATTTCATGGATTATACCAACAGACTGAAAATACAGAGTATCCATGTACTCACCTCCCCTATCAGTCCTTAATCTTTTTATCAAAACCCAAGTTGTAATTCAACTTCAGTTTTAAACACTTTGAATTTATCTAATGCTTCATCCTTGGTATGTAACAGATAGACATAACAAAATTTAGAAGCATCATCAATAAATGTCACAAAGTACTTCTTATTCCCCAAAGAAGGAGTAGCATGCAAATCACACAGGTCACTGTGAATTAGCTCCAAGACCTTAGTCTCACGACTAACACCCTGAAAGGGTTTCTTGGTTATCTTGGTCAACATGCAAGTTTTACACTTTTCAGTGTCCATGTCAAATACTGGGATCAACCCATCCTTAGACATATCTTGCATCCTTTTATAGTGTACATGGCCAAGTCTTGCATGCCATAGGGTAGAGTCAGTCAGGTCAGTGGTGGTCACAAATGCTGAATTAACACTATCAGAAGAAATATTAAGCCTTAACATTTGATTACATAAATAACCAAAACCAATAAAAACACCATGCTTTGAAAGCACAAATTTATCAGATTCAATAACTTGTTTATATCCATGATTATTCAAAACACTACTTGAAACCAAGTTCTTCCTAATTTCAGGAACATGAATAACATTAAACAAAGTTACAATCTTTCCAGAACCAAACCTAAGATCTACACAACCATGACCATGCACCAAGGCTGTTGACTCATTTCCCATGTGAAGAATAGAACCATCATTCAGTGACTCATAAGTCTTGAACCAGCTTCTATCTTTGCACACATGAACTGTTGCACCAGAGTCAACCCACCACGCAACATCATCATCCTGCACATAATGAGATTCAGATACATATGTAACATAATAAATCTGAAAAGACTTATTAACCATATTCTGACCTTTCAGTGAGTTGGAAGAACCACCACTCCCTGAACCATTAGTGCCTGATCCATTGTCTTTACCACCAACTTTAACACCCTTTCAGTCCCTTTTTATGTGGCCAGTTTTGGCACATTTCCAACAAGTAGGAGTTGCCTTCTTGTTAGGATCTGCCCTTGTGTTGTCATGATATTTGCGTTTGCCTTTGTTGTCATTATACCTGGTGGAGTTGTTATGCTCTACCATATTGACAACAGATGGTCCAGCAGCATTGCTACCCTTTGGCTTGTCATTATCCTGCACCTTGAGAGATTCCTCAATGCGCAGATGACTGACCAACTCAACCAGAGTTAATTCCTCTTTCTTATGTTTCAAGGTATGCTTGAAATCTTTCCAAGAAGGAGGAAGTTTATCAACAACACAAGAGACTTGAATAGCCTCATCCATCTGCATATTGTGTTGCGTAAACCTTCCAAGTATTCCAAGAAGTTCATTGTATTGTTCCATGACTGGTCTTGAATCAGTCATTTTGTAATTTGTGAAATTACTTACAAGAAACTTCTTACTTGCTGCATCCTCAGCCATATATTTGGCATCCAAGGAATCCCACAGTTCTTTGGAAGATTCAAAGTTCTGATAAATATCAAACAGAGAATCAGACATACCATTCAGAATAAGACCTCTGCATATGTAGTCATCATTCTCCCACTTGCTTCTCCTTCTGATCTGCTCAACCGTAGCATCATCCCCATCATCAAGAATTGGAGTAGTCAGCACATAAACCACACTCATGCTTGACAGCAAGAAGTGCATCTTCTTCTGCCACCTCCTAAAGTCCACCCCTTCAAACTTATCAAGCTAGGCAAAGTTTAAAGCCATGTGTTTCATTGCAGCAGCAGCCATTGATTATCACAAAAATAGTTTACTTTGATTGTTGGTGTGTAACTCCCAGAACAGGGTAAGATAATCAACTTCAGCAGAAACAAGCAACTATTCAGCAGAAACAAATACCACTAGGTGGTTACCGGATATCACTTGGAATCGTGCGATCACTTTCCAAAGTAAACTATTCGACCCTACTGCATGGGTTACACGAATATCTACTTGGGATAAGACCAAATGCAGTTATTGAATTAGGCACAATTCTATAACCCTTGCGCCTATAAGTGTTAATGGTTTTCTGTATATATCTATCATGCATAATCAGATCTCCTATTTATAGGAGTTTACTCTAAGCTAATCCAATGGAATTATGAGTATTAATCGGCCCATTAATAGCCTCATAATTATCCCCATTATAGCCGTTAGTGGTTACATGACCAATTAAACGTGGTCATTAAGCAGTTGAAACTGCCACTTGAATAGGTCAAAGCCGTTACAAGCAGTACTTTCATCAGTACTTTCATAGCGCTATCAATGGATACATGCTCAATAGAAACCACAAGTTTCAGTGGAAAACACAAGCTTCAGTGGAAACACTGCTTATCAGTGGAAACACTGCTTATCAGTGGAAACCACAAGCAGTACTTTCTGCTAGCACTACCAATACAAACCACTACAAGAGTCAGTGTGTTCATGGACCTTATGGGTGTACACTCCGTACCTCCTAACCTATTACAAGGTGTGAACTAATCCCACAAGTGCACTAAATTTTCCAACAAATATAAGTAGATACTTCTTACACGAAATCTACACCATTATAGTCAAAGATAAGTTACACACTTAAGAGCATCTATAATGCTTCAAATAGGCAAAAGCTTTTTCCTATTCTAAAAAGTCTTTTAGTAGTGTTTTTAGCATTGCATCAATAGCTTTTTGAAAGCTTTTTGAAAAGCTTTACACAAAGACTTGGCTTAGAAAAACTAGTCGTTATGGGCGACGGTACCATTAAAGTTCAAACGGTACCGTCCAATTTAGTGGTACCATCCCAGAAAAAAAACACTCCCATTTTTGTTTTTAGCAGTGAAGGTTTATTTAGGGATGTTTGAAGCTGTTTTGGGAGGAAGAATAACTGTTAAAAATTTTAAAACTATTTTCCCACATAAAACATTTATTTATAATTCAAAAATAATTTGGAAAATCTATTTTTGAAAAAAATATTCTGTCACATTATAAAATGTGAAGTTTTGAACAAAAAAAACTGTTTCTTTGATCATTTGTTAAATTGTAAATTTGTGTTCTTACATTTACGTCAAAATGAAATATTACGACTAAAAACTTGTTTACATTAATTTTGACGTAACATGTTTTTATATTTTGTTATTATCCAAACTTAGAAGTGTCGAAAAATATAAAGAACATTTTTAGACATTATTTGTATTAACAGAAGGAGTAACAGTTGATAGCAGAACACAAAAATCAAGAAGTAACATACAATCCGCAGTCTCGGAACTTCTGTTATTTTTGTTGAAGAAAATAAGATGACAGTTAACACTCGGTCAATGAATGTTCTTGATGAAGCAGCTACTCAGAACGTCAGTGCTTTAGTCAATCAGATGGTGAATGAGGCTGTTTATAGACTGACGGAAAAGTTATTGAGTCAGAGACCTGAATCAAGTAATGCTGCTGAGACTAGAGCTTTTGGACAAGCGAATTCAGGCTATCAGCAAATGCAGTATAGCAGAGTTCTTCAAAGTTGTAAACATCCCTGACAATGCTAAACTGAACCTAATTTCAATACATCTTCAGGATATGGCTCTAATGTGGCACAAGAATTATGTGTATATCGTGGGAGATGTTGTAGCATGGCATGTGTATAAGGAAGCTATATTGAAGAGGTTTGGTCAATAGTATGAAGATCCTCGGAGAGCTAAAGCTAAGGCACACATACTCAATCAGGGACTACATTAATGCTTTTAACATGAAGTTTTTCAGGACACGCATAGGAGAAGAACAGAGTATGAGTCTCTTCGTAGCTGGATTACAACTTGACATTCAGTTGGCTGTTAGGATGTTCGGGCCAAGGCATTTAGCTGACATATATGAACTGAGTACTATGGAGGAGGTTGAACTGAGTGTTGCTAAGCAAAGGAATAAAGCTGCTATATTAGCAACTCCTAAGTATCATCTACCAGCTACAGGACCTAAGCCTATGGCACTACCTGCACCGAATGCTCATTGGAGGAATAAGGCTCTCACTAATAGTGACATAGTGTTTTCTTCATACAGACATCTACTAAACAAAGTAATGTCTATTTGGAATTTTATTATTGTGTTTTATGGAACCAGCTATGCATAAAAAAAACTTACACCAAGTTTGCAAAAACGATATGTTTTGGGAATTTGGGCTACCCAACAAGCTGTATAGTAAACTATAGCCCATTAGAATCTTCTTTAAAATATATTGGATCCATTTAAGAGGTATCAACACACCAAAAAGAATCCATAATAAATACAATAAGATCGGCAATATTTTTAGAATTTGGGTCAATATATGCCAAAACTATTAAATGTTATAGCCTTTTGTCCACATTTAGTGGACAGGATGAAGTTCAGTTATTTAGTTTGGATTGATATGAAAAATAATTTGATAAACTGGACATTATTTAAGTTAAAACTGAAATTGGAAATTTTATTATACAAATATTATCTTGGGGAAATTGCATATATGTCCTTTGAAAGTCTCATAATTACATATATATCCAACTTAAACTAATAATTGCATATATATCTTTCTTAAACAACATAAATGTCAGATATATCCAAATAATTAATTTTATATATTTATTACAAAATATTACATAATTAACAATACATGGACTATTATACCTTCGTTCTTCTTCATCTTCTTGGATACACTTAACTCTCGCACACAACCCACTACACATTTACCTTTTTTAATATTCATTTGCAATCATACAACAATGGTTTCATTCTCAACTTTGCATATGCTATGTTTTTCCAACTGAGTAACCCAAGTATCATTTCAGTTGTCAATAATTTTTTTTAAACTAACAATTATAAATTAGAAAATTTCAATGTTGTTGTGGTAAACTCATTCCATTTATCATTAAAAATAATAATAATAATAATAATTTCCCTGACTCCAATCAAACACAACATTGATCCTTACATATCGAGATGGGTTTTTCTACAGGTTATGTATATGTTGAATATTAACATAAATAAATTATATTACAGCCATCAATCCAATTACAAATACTTGAAATTGATAATCGTCATTGCATTGTTTAAAATTGATACTGGTAATTGACTAATAATGTTATGGGTTGTGTGTGTGGGTTAGTCGGTTACATTCTGTTCTCGATCTTTTTTTAAGATGGAAAGGTAAAGGATGAAAAGGGAAATTACAAATATTGGTGTTCTTGAGTTTTTTAGATGGAAAGGTAGGGGACGGGAAGGGGTGAGGGAGGGAAGTTATGGCTTTTTTTGTGTAGATTTGTTTAAGGGTGAGCAAATGGACCGGTTGGACCGGACCGACCGACAAAACCGACCGGACCGGACCGAAACCGACCGGACCGATGGACCGGCGGTCCGGTCTCGGTCTAGGATTTTTGCCGGATTCGGTCTCGGTCCGGTCCGGTCCGGTCCGGACCACAAACCCGAAATTTAGCCTTGTTGGACCGGACCAAACCGACCACATTCGGTCTCGGTCTCGGTCTAGGGTTTTTGCCGGATTCGGTCTCGGTCCGGTCCGGTTTTTCTCGGTCCGGTCCGGTTTTCGACCGATAAGCACCCCTAGATTTGCTCCTTCCAAAATTAAAAGGAATAGAAAGAAAAGTGGGTCACTAACATCATAGAGTTGGGTTAAACTACAATTATATCCTCATTTTCTTTATTCACGTTGCATAACTTAAACGTGCTTACCTTGAAGCAAGTAAGACTTTTATCTTGATCTTTCCCAAATACATATAGCATGTCTGTTTTGGAATTGTTAAACGTCCAATTTAAAAAACTAAATTAATTATATTTGGTTATTAGATATGTTAGCTTAGCTACCTAGGTACTCTTTTAATGAATTGAGTATGTATTAAAACATACTCCCTCCGTCACAAAATTATTGTCCCCTATTGATTTTTTTAGTTTTTCTTCTTCAACTTTGACCATAATTATTTTTGTTTGTGTTATATAATACTTGATGAAAAATATATGAATATATTGGGTTTTAAATGTATTTTCATTGGTATAATTTTCATCAAGTATTATATAACACAAATAAATATATTAATGGTAAAAATTGAATAAGAAAGACTAGTCAAAGTCAAAGTGGACAATAAAAATGGGACGGAAGGAGTATTTGTATTTGGTTTTAGAATTAAATCATTGATATATGTAATTGTAGGTTGAAAACGCTTTCTTTGTGGTAGTTTACATTGATAAATTAATTAGACCATTTTGGTTATATATTTTAGAGTAAATTACACCGTTCGTCCTTGTGGTTTGCGTTGACCGCAGGGTTTAGTCCTTTGACCAAAAAAATTGCACCGTACGTCCTTAAGTGTGAAACGTTATGCGCCACTAGTCCTTTGACCAAAAACCGTTAAGTTTGACCGTTAAACTCCCTCATGTGACTTGCACATGAGGGTAAAATGACGGAAATACCCCTGCGTTAAGTTACACCGCGCCCCTCTTCTTTGCAAAATTGACACAAACTACCCAGTAATATTCAACGAACCTATTTGTCACAAATTTAATTACTTAGACCACCATTTACGATTTTATTGCACCTATCACCAGCTTCCAAACTCTACACTCATATTTTCCTCCGCCCATTTTATACTACACTCCAAATTCACATCCATATATTTTATCATCACAAATTTCACACACTCCTTAAAAAAAACACTTATCACACTTTTCACCTAAAAAAATATGGCAACCATAACTACTTCATTCACCATCACCCGCCTCTCGACCACCACGAACCGCCTCCATGCCACCTCCATATACTCTTCCAACACCACCCTTCACCACCGTACCCGGCTCACCAACAAGCACACCCTCAAATCCACCACCTTTCCAAAAATAAGTGCTATAATATCCGTGGGTGACAAGCTACCCGACGCCACATTATCTTATTTCGACTCAGACAACGAGCCATGGCTCTCGGCTTAGCTGCCATGACACATACGACACGACACGCTAATCAAACACGGATACCAACAAGATTTAACACGTTTTTATTTAACAAGAATCCATTTCCCATGTTTTTATACATCAAACCAAACAAGATAGTGAGTCAACTCGTGACTCACCACGAGTTACCAACAAAAACGAGTCAAAGTCATGAGTTTTCGAACCTACCTTCGTTTTGACACAATAAAATGACTCGTGGTGGCATTGTGGTGGTGTTAGGTGGCACATGAGTGACGTACGAGGGGAAGGGGGAGGGGGTTGAGCATGTGGCCTTGGGGATCGTGTAGAGGGAAGTGAGTGTAGTGTTTTGAGGTGGGTGGTGTAGTTGGGGAGCGGCTGGGCGGCGGTGGTGGTGGCGTGAAGGTTGGCCGGCGGCTAGGGTTGAAAGGGAGAGAGAGAAAGATGAAAATGGAGGTGATGATATGTGTTTGTGTGTGGTGATGTGGGTGATATACCACATGGTCTTATCCACATAAATTACACCGTTCGTTCTTATTGTGTTGAAATGACGAATTTACCCTCATGTGCAAGTCACATGATGGGTTTTTAACGGTCAAACTTAACGTCGTTTGGTCAAAGGACGAACGGTGCATAACGTTTCACACTTAAGGACGTACGGTGCAATTTTTTTGGTCAAAGGACTAAACCCTGCGGTCAACGCAAACCACAAGGACGAACGGTGTAATTTACTCTATATTTTATGAAAAATGATTCTTAGGCCTAATTAGCAAGCCTACTAGTATGCCTAATGATTTGATTGGTGGATTTGAATAAGTGATTGGTGGAAATTTGGAGAGAGAAAATGTACAATACAATTGTACAAGTAATTTATGCATTAGGCATGTATTTAGGCATGGATTGTAGGCCTAAATAACATTACTCATATTTTATGTAGTGATTACATTTGTAATGGATTTGATAACTCTGATCGTATCTTCCAGGGATAGTGGTTGGATATTTTATATCTTAAATGTAGATGTTGTTGAGTATTTGTCAACAATGGAACATCAGACTTATACTTTTCCGTTTGATTTTTGATAATCAATTTTGTTGCAACTAGTTTCAACCTGATAAATTTACCGCGTGAGGTAGGTCACTTGGGTCATGTTTTGTTACTGTTCAAACAGTTTAAAAAAATATAATAATGAAACGCGTCAAACAACTCAAAGGGACCAAATTCAGTATATAGTTTCGAGGATATATTGGTAAATTTGTTAGCTTCCTTATCCTTCCTTGCTACTTAAAAATACAAACTCAAAAACACAAATTGCAATTTCTTTACTTTTCCCTTCCCATCCCATCCCCTTCCATTCTTTAAAATTTAAACCCGAGAACAGAGCGATATGTAGCAAAGAAGATAGAAAAAAGTAAGGGTATAATAGTCAATGTATGGGTTATTATGTAAGTTTTTATAGTTATATAAAAATTAATTATTTTAATATATATGATATTTATGTAGCTTTAGAAGGATATATGTGTAATTATTAATTTGGTTTATACATGTAATTATAGAGCTTTGGAAGAATGTATATGCAATTCCCCTTATTATGTTACTTGTTTGTAATCTCAATTGATTTGTGAAATACAAATCAATATAACTTTATATACTTAGCAGGCCATTTCGTAGATTTTGATGGCCCCGTGCTACTACCACAAAGAGACTCTTGAACACACATACAAAATGCATATGTATCAGTAGTAGTGCATGAACTAAGTAAGCTCGAGCCTCGTATTGTGTATGTATAATAGAAGTGCATGAAGTTTTTTGTGGCCTTCGCTTACCCTGTACATCGCACCGCCTGCACTCACGTAAAGACGGCCCTAAGACTAAGCCATAAAATCTTGCAAGCGTTAATAAAATGATGCTCCCTCGGAACTATGTTTCGAATAGGAGTAAATTAATATCTTTATATCAGTTCTATAAAGCTCAATTTATTTATTTATTTTTTTTTTTTTGAACTTCTTGTTAATAAAATAAGGTATATAGATCATAACATCAATTCATTTCGAATACATAATAAGATTTATAGATCATAACATCAATTCATTTTGAATACCATAAACTTCATCACTTTATTTTGGTATGTGATCAAGCTCAATGTCCTTAAAAGGACTATGCATTGATGATTGTCCCACCTGTAAAAAATATTCCAACATCACGATCTTCGAATGATCATAAACATAACGGAGAAGGAAGAAATGCAGGGTTGTATGTTCTAATAAAAAAGATTGCATGTATGTGTTTAAGTGCAATTGCTTTTATGTGAAGATTGAATCATACCATTAGGATGAAGAAATTGGCCTGTAAAATAGGAAGAGTCCTCAGATGCTAGGAACACGTACGATGGAGCAATCTCAAAAGGTTGACCGGCCCTATCCATCGGTACCTGTTCCCCAAATGTTGCTATATCCATGTCATTGAGTGCTGCAGCTTGTAGTGGTGTCCATATAGGGCACACCATTCACACGAATCTTCTTGTCGACAAGATGCAATGCTAGGCCCCTTGTGAAGGATACGATGGCTCCCTTTGTTGAAATGTAGTCAAGCCATTTTGGTGCATTTGCGATGTATGCTAACACTGACGAGGTGTTTATGATGGTGCTTCCTTCTTTCATGTGCGTCAAAGCATGCCTGAATAAAAACAGAAAGTCACTACAACCCATCACATTGTTCAAAAAAGTAGGAAAATAAACTAATTGGAGATAGATAATAGTTTTTAACATGTTATTAATTATCCAACAAATAGATTAATCATATGTTAAGTAATGATACCTACTTTGACAAGAAGAAATAAGAGAAAATATTGGTCCGAAACACCTTTTCGAGTCTCTCCTCTGTGATCTCTTCTAACGAATATGAATTTGTATAGTACTGCACGGCTGGAAGGTTCACTAAGATATCCATCCGCCCATATTTTTCAATGACCTCATCCACAACATCCTTACAATTTTTGTCATACCTAAGATCTGTAGGTATGGCAGTAGGATCACCCGAGCCTTCCATTTTTGACTCATTTATGATATCCAATGTGTCTTTTGCATCTATGTCCTCGTCGCCCTTGACATAAGTGAAGGCTATAGTCGCACCCTCCTTAGCAAAGTGGTAACAAACTGACCTTCCAATACCTGAATCTCCACCTGCTACTAACGCCACCTTTCCCTGTGCCAAGGAAAATAAAGGCTTTAATTTCTTTTACTTGACTTGCTCACAGGAGTAAAATTCTTTTGGCCCTTATGGTTAGACTGGATTTGCAACTCTTTTTCAGCTTGTAGAAGCAGCTTCTAACCCCCTATGTGCTCTAACTTTTAGCTTCTTACTAGTTATCAATTAAATTGGCTGTCGAATAAAAATTGATAGACACTAAATTAGAATGTTTCTTACTGACTGTATATTAGTGACACCTTTATAAAATACGAGTAGTCTATTTGTTACTTCTACCGACTCATTTGGAATAAAGTGATAAAGGTATTAATTTATTGTTGTACTCCTACAAATTAAGAGATTAAGAAACTAACTTGTCAGTAAAAGTCTTCTGTTTACTTTTAGTAAACATACTACTAGTTAAATTCGATCTTCTTTACTCGTCAACTTAACAACTAACTGCAATGGTTGTTTAACAAAGGAAAAAAGCTATAAATGCTCAATGTACTTTATAAAAATGACTCATTCTACATACTATACTTTTTTTATTGTTATTCTTCTTAACCTTCTTCACGATAGTTGTCATAATGCTTAACAAACGCTCTTCTCTTATGCAAAAAGACTTAAATGCCCTTGGATCATCATCACCACTACCCGAATAAGGTGTCATTAACAAGAAAACGGAAAATCCAGAAGGGTTACACATATGGCTACAAACAAAAAAACCCAAATCGTGTTTATCAAAAACACAAATCCACTGTAACATTATTAAATTGTTTGCTGTTAAGATGTTAAACCCATTTCCAGCCAAGCAACCATCACTGAGGTTTCAGTATCGCTTTTAATTGTCTCATCACAGGTTTACCTTGGTATCCTCATCACAGGTTCTGGCCAAATAACCCATTTCCAGCCAAGCAACCATCACTGAGACACTGAGTAATTATTGATGCATACCGAACCTTCCGAACACAAACCTCCGTTCATCGGATCTTGTAGGACACGCCTCGCCGGAAAAGTGGGATTTAAGCTGGGTGTTTAGATAAAGGGTTTTGGGGAGAGTGAGTTCAGGGTTACAGATGATGAAAATGATTAGATGGGTTTTGAAGATTAAGTGGTTTGAAGTAATGGGTATCTTTTGTATTTGAATATTTGACAATCCACCTCTTTAATGATCTTGTGTGGTTTGATTGATAGATGCATCTGGAAAACCTGTAATGAACCCATGATCGATGTAAGCAAGGAAAGAAAGAAGGTTCTAGTGAGTGGGAAAGTTGAGTGTGGTGTTTTTTTCCCTCTTTGATTTAACATTGGAGACAAAGAAGAGTATAGAAGTTTCAGGAGAATAGCAAACGGGAAACGGATGATATAACAGGGCTACAGTGTTTTATGGTGGGAGGGAGAAGGGGTACTTAAGTCTTTTCGCAAGAGAGATAAACATATAATTAAGCATAATGATACCCACGTGATACATTATTAAGTAAAATGACAATAAAAAAAGTTGAGAAAGCATAATAAGTTTTTATGGTAAGTACATTAAGCATTTATAGCTTTTTTCCTTTAACAAAAGACAGAGCCAATCAGCATTTTTTTTTTTTTTTAATTTATCGATTAAGTATACCTTGAGTTTGTTAGAGGGCTTGTAATGAGGGTTGGCGAATAGAGGTCGAGGGTTCATGAGATATTCTTTTCCTGGTTGAGACTCTTGGTTCTGTGGTGGAAATCGTCGTTCGTCTTCCTCCATCAACATCTCCTTCGACTAATATACATTCACCATAGTCCGATAATTAGGATAATTACAATAAATTGAAAATTGTTTCCATACGTCATGGTATGTGCATGTTGCTCTCAAGCATCATATCAACAGAATCAAAATAATAAACTATAACTAAAAGATAAAGAAAGTGATGTAAAAGACCTTAAAGGTGCGAATAGCTGAGGAGCGCCGACTTAGAAGACTTCCTATCAGTGGCGTGACCCCATTAGTGCTAATTCCTGTTATAACAGGTGAGCTTAACAAGCTACGTGACATTAAACAAGACGTCCATGCGATTGAAATCTTGTTTGTGCCTGACACTATTGAATGCATCATCATAATTACTTAAGATATTTAGATGAAGTGAATGAATGAAACCCATTTAGTGACAAGTTATATATATATATATACTAGACGAGTACCCGCGCCTAGCGGCAGCGGTGTTTAGTTTCGACAAAATTTTAGCGGCGATTAAGTTTGTTTCAAGAATCGGAATCCATTTTGAATGATTATATTGTTTTTCGATAACATTGTTTTGAATTTGAGATTTTCTTTTTTGATAGCATTTTTGTAAGTTGCATTAATCAATTAATATTAACATAATAATAACGCCATTTTTTGTTGGAATGAGCAATTAACACAATTTTTTGTGTCCCAAGAGAGTTGTAGTACATAAATAGTTGGTGCACATAAAAGAATGCAAATACAAACATTTATCTTTCATCTTTATGTCTCAACCTTTCACTTTTATATCGTATAATTTCAGATATTAGCATTCATATGAATATGGTATATTGGAGTCATTTTTGCATTTTAAAGGGAATATGCATTAATCTCTTAAGTATATATGGGTTTAGTCATTTTTGTGTTGAGAAGAGAATACATTTTATTGTAATAATCTTATATGATATATATGTCACTTTTGCATCGGAGGAGGGAATGGGATCTAGAGACTCTTTGTCAACTATATAGTGATTAGATATTTATATAGTGTAAAGTTAGTTAACCATTTAATTAATTGGTGTAATTAGTGATCTCAAAATATTATTAAAAGTTCAAGCATTCATCCGAAAAACTTTAGATGTTGAAAAGTTTCGAGGCTCGGCTATAGTTGAATACTGGTTTTAAACGTCTAGCCATTTAAATGCTATAGTTTCCTTTCTCGTCACAATGGTTGACCGAAATTTAGTTTTTCACTTTTAAAGAAGACCATTTTTCTTTTATAGTTAGTAGAGATAAGTTGATACAGCCACGCATTTTAACATTAACTCAATTAACTTGCAATAGTTTCTATCTTTGTATAGCTAACTTCCCATCTTTACAAAAATCCCATATGTTTCCATCTTTGTATAGCAAACAATATTTCCTCAACATTCAACAATGCATTAAAAATAATTGGTTTCAATATTCAACCTTGACTTTCAACTTTCAACTTTCAATTTCCACTTTCACCTTTGACCATTTTTTTATTTTATGTAGTAAAGATATAAAGAGAGCAGATTAAAGAAATTTGTGATCAATCATCTGAGAGTCAAATAAATGTTAGGTACACCTTTCTGTTAGTCGACATATATTTAGTTTAGGCTTAGTTATTGTGTTTTGGGCTTTGCCCACTTCTACCTAAGCCCAAACTAAATATACGTCGACTAACACTTTCAACCTTGCTAAATGTAGCAAGATAAGCCAACAACCTATAAAAGAAGTGTAGCAAGAGACACGTAATGTAGAAGCAGTCTCAGGATAGTGCGGTGACATGATTGAGTATTGTTGTTGTTGTAGCAAGATAAGTAATGCTTCAATTATTAATAATCAAGTATTGCAACTTTCTTTTTGAGAGGCATAGCAACCTTCTTGTTGCTTAAACAAATGTCTTTGATTTAATTATTAAATATATATTTCTAAGTTTACAAGTAACACTGCACAGTGAGTCTTCCAGTTCTGTCTAAAAGTCTCAATCCAGTGTTTCCTTCAAAACAAGTTTTTAAATCCGTCTAGATCATGAAAATGATAGAACGTAACTAAAATATGTTTGAAAATTGATAGCGTCTAATATGTGGAAAATCACAAATTGATCAGTTCTTGTCAACAGTAAACTAATAAAGTTATTTGATAATGTTTTGTGGCGTGAATATTGTTGGTGTGTAACTCCCAGAACAGGGTAAGATAATCAACTTCAGCAGAAACAAGCAACTATTCAGCAGAAACAAATACCACTAGGTGGTTACCGGATATCACTTGGAATCGTGCGATCACTTTCCAAAGTAAACTATTCGACCCTAATACCTAGGTTACACGAATATCTACTTGGGATAAGACCAAATGCAGTTATGGAATTAGGCACAATTCTATAACCCTTGCGCCTATAAGTGTTAATGGTTTTCTGTATATATCTATCATGCATAATCAGATCTCCTATTTATAGGAGTTTACTCTAAGCTAATCCAATGGAATTATGAGTATTAATCGGCCCATTAATAGCCTCATAATTATCCCCATTATAGCCGTTAGTGGTTACATGACCAATTAAACGTGGTCATTAAGCAGTTGAAACTGCCACTTGAATAGGTCAAAGCCGTTACAAGCAGTACTTTCATAGCGCTATCAGTGGATACACTGCTTCAGTGGAAACCACAAGTTTCAGTGGAAAACACAAGCTTCAATGGAAACACTGCTTATCAGTGGAAACACTGCTTATCAGTGGAAACCACAAGCAGTACTTTCCACAAGCATTACTTTCTACTAGCACTACCAATACAAACCACTACAAGAGTCAGGGTGTTCATGGACCTTATGGGAGTACACTCCGTACCTCCTAACCCATTACAAGGTGTGAACTAATCCCACAAGTGCACTAAATTTTCCAAAAATCCTCCCCAAATTTAGTTCACTTCCTTTGCATGAAAAAATAAACATCAAGCAAAACATGCGCATAAACGAAAATGTCCTGAGGATTGAATTTCCATCTTAGTAAATTACACGTTCAAATATTCGAGAATCAGGGTGTTCTAAGAATTGAACCCTTCAACCCATTTGAATACCTGAAGATAAAATACACACAAGTTTTCAAACACTTAAAAGCTCCTGACACTATACAAGCCATGTGTCCATATCCAAATTCATAAATGTTGTAAAAGCTAAAAGTCCAAAGCTTCCTGAAGCGGCAAAACTTCAATATTTACATAGGTGGTTCCTCTTTATTCATGCTCCTGCCAAGCACTTTTTCAAAGAAAATTAACCATTGAGAAGTAAAGACTTCATCCTCCTTTCAGCAGGTTCTGAGCACAACCTTGGGATGTAAATAAAACATGTGCTCCAGTCCACTGAATGTTCAGCTTTCCACATTGAACTCAGCTCCTAAGTTTCCTCAGGAGGGAGTTGGGTGTCCTAGCATTCAGCGACTAAGTTGGACTTAAACCCATCCCTTTAGCAGACTTTATAACCAGGTCTCTAGCCAGACCCTTCGTCAAGTGATCAGCTAAGTTCTGTTGAGATCTCACAAACTCTATAGATACCACCCCATTCATGATAAGCTCACGAATCATGCTATGTCTGACACCTAAGTGTCTAGACTTACCATTGTACATCTGGCTATAAGCCTTAGCCAATGTAGCTGCACTATCACACCGGATAGAAATAGGTGCTATAGGTTTAGGCCACAATGGAATCTCAAGAAGCAAGTTTTTCAACCATTCAGCTTCTTTACCAGCGCTAGAGCCACAAATTCAGATTCCATGGTTGAACTGGTGATGCAAGTTTGTTTCTTGGATGCCCAAGAAATTGCACCTCCACCAAGTAGGAATACCCAGCCATTGGTAGACGAATTGTCTTCAGTGTTACTGATCCAACTTGCATCAGTGTAACCTTCCAACACTGATGGGTAACCAGTATATGAGAGACTATAATCCATAGTTCTCTTCAAATACTTCATTACCCTCTGAACTGCTTGCCAGTGATGAGCACTAGGATTACTAGTATACCCGCCAATTTTCCTACTTCAAAACCAATATTAGGCCTTGTACAAGTCATGGCATACATCAGGCAGCCAATTACCCTAGAATACTCAAGTTGAGATACAGCTTTGCCATTATTAGGCATCACCTTCTCACAAGTATCCATAGGTGTACTCACAGGAGTACAATCAAAGTAATTGAATTTCCTCAACACCTTCTCAATATAGTGAGACTGAGAGATAGAAATTCTTTTACTTTCATGTTTAATCCTTATACCAAGGATAACATCAGCCTCCCCCATGTCCATCATGGAGAACCTTGATGACAAAAATTCCTTTGTCAGGACAACCTGATTTTGGTCAGTACCAAAGATCAACATGTCATCAACATATAGACAAATGATGACTCCTTTACCAGATTCATCAAATTTGCTATATACACATTTGTCACCTTGGTTAAGAACATAACCACTAGACAAAACCACTTCATCAAATTTTTGATGCCATTGCTTAGGTGCCTGCTTAAGTCCATAAAAAGACTTAATCGGTTTACACCTTGTTTTCATTGCAGTGCATGATGAAGCCCCGAGGTTGGTTCATGTAAACCACCTCATCCAATTCACCATTCAAGAAAGTTGTCTTCACATCCATCTGATGAATAACCAGATTGTGAATAGATGCTAAAGCAATCAGAGTCTTATGGTACGTCACGAGCCACAGGGGCATAGGTATCAAAATAGTCTATCCCTGACTTTTGTTTAAAGCCTTGAATAACTAATCTAGCCTTGAACTTTTCAATAGTTCCATCTACCTTCATTTTCCTTTTGAAAATCCATTTGCAACCCAGAGGTTTGCAGCCTAGTGGTAGATCAACCAACACCCAAGTGTTGTTGCCCATGATGGAATCCATCTCATCATTGATTGCTTCTTTCCAAAAAGCAATATCCTAGGACTTCATTGCTTCTTCAAATGTCTTGGGATCATCCTCAACAATGAAGCAATAGGAGTATTGGTCTAAGACCTCATCCCTGGTACCTTCAACTAAGTATAGCTGAAACTCAGGTCCAAATAACTTTGGAGTCCTGACCCTTTTGCTCTTCCTGAGCATAGGTTCAGGTTGCTGAACCACAACCTCATCAGAGACCACTAATGGTTCATCATCAAGGACCTCTGATACACCAGTGTCATGAGTTCCATTAGGAATCCTCTGACTTGGTCTAGGGACTGATGTGAATCTATTCTCATCAAAAGTTGCATCCCTTGATTCAATTATTGAGTTAACTGAAACATATTCATTAGGTTCAATAACATAGAACCTAAAATCCTTGGAATGCTCAGTATATCCAACAAAGATGCAGTCAATGCCTCTTTCACCCAAAGTCTTTTGCTTTGGATCGTGGAGTCTAACAACACCCTACAACCCTAGACCCTCGAGATAGTTCAGTTGAGTTTCCTTTAGTCCAGAGTTCATAAGGGGTAACCTTGTTCCATTTGTTGGGAACCCTATTTAATAAATAGCAAGCTGTTAACATAGCTTCACCCCGGAACCCTTGACTCAGTCCTGAATAGGACAACATGGAATTAACCATCTCCTTCAACACCTCGCTTTTTCCTTTCAGAGATACCATTTTTCTCGAGGAGTATAAGGGCAGTCGTTTCATGGATTATACCAACAGACAGAAAATACAGAGTATCCATGTACTCACCTCCCCTATCAGTCCTTAATCTTTTATCAAAACCCAAGTTGTAATTCAACTTCACTTTTAAACACTTTGAATTTATCTAATGCTTCATCCTTGGTATGTAAAAGATAGACATAACAAAATCTAGAAGCATCATCAATAAATGCCACAAAGTACTTCTTATTCCCCAAAGAAGGAGTAGCATGCAAATCACACAGTCACCGTGAATTAGCTCCAAGACCTTAGTCTCAGGACTAACACCCTGAAAGGGTTTCTTGGTTATCTTGGTCAACATGCAAGTTTTACACTTTTCAGTGTCCATGTCAAATACTGGGATCAACCCATCCTTAGACATATCTTGCATCCTTTTATAGTGTACATGGCCAAGTCTTGCATGCCATAGGGTAGAGTCAGTCAGGTCAGTGGTGGTCACAAATGCTGAATTAACACTATCAGAAGAAATATTAAGCCTTAACATTTGTGACAACCCGTACTTTCAGGTCATTTCTCGAAACGATTTATGCTTCACTATTTCAACATTTATCGTAAACTTGGTTTACGTGTTCCAAATCCGCGTAACCTTTATGGTTTAGCGGCGAATTCATGATCATATCATCACGAACATTTCATATGGACTAAGTTTAGTCTACATTTCATTAGCATCATTTGCATCATGTTAGTTCATTCATGACATTTCATTTCACATTTAACGCGAAAATTTTATATTATATAAACGTTATCGCGTGAGTTATTATTTTGAATATTTAATCCGTTACTTTCAAAAATGATCCCGATGTATTTTAAACTTACATTTAGTTTATAAAAACTATATTTTTAGTTTACCTAGTGCTTTAAATTTATTTGGTATATAAATCGTTAAAGTTATATTATTACGACGTTTTCCTTAAAAACTGCACGAAAATTTTTATATCACTCAAATTTCACAAGGAATGTATTTTTACAATTTTTATAAAATCATTACATTCTACTTTGGTCTATTAAAAATCTCTTTTACCTAAAATCTACCATTTACCTTTACTTATACATTTTCCTACACATTTACTTACACTTTTCTTACAAATTGTTACAAGTATTTACACAATACATTTAAAAAAAAAAAAAAAAAAAGATATTTGGAGATATTCATCCCCCAAAATCCGGCCCTATAGGGTGGCATTAAATTATGTATGGTTCTTGATTGTTAAAAGTTACACATATACTTAAAAGTCTTTCATTCACTTCACTCTTCATTCACCTCAATCATTTTAGTTAGCAAAAACTTTTCTCTCCTTGTTTTCCACTCTCTAAAAACCGGTTCTATCAAAGGTGTACAAGAAATCATCAAACTTTCAAGTTCAAGTTTATCACAATCTAGATAACACTCTTGATTAAGTTTTGAAATAAAAAACCTAGGGTGTTTAGGTTAATCCTTGGTTCTAATCACCTCATCATATCACTTGTAAGCATCTCATATTTATTTTTCATCTTACATATTCATTTCATACTCATCTCATCATTTTTGAGCAAAAACATGCAAGACTTGTGTTGTTTATACCATTTTTACATTGATTTTAAGAGTTCTATATATAAAGGTCATCCTATAATTATCCCCTTGTTATATATTGGTCTTGATGATGTTTAGGAACCCATGACACCCTAAGAAGGTGTATGGTAGGATTAGAATAGCTTTGGAGTTGATTTGAAGGGATTGGAATAGGTTTAGTACGAGAAAAACTATTTTCGATAGCTATAAAAATAGGTTCTGTCCTTGTTTTGATTTTCTGGAAAATCCGACCATAGCCACGACATTTTGGCCTTGATAATTAGAAAATATACTTTAAAACGAATCCGTGGCCGCTTGAACGGATAAAAACGGAGTTATAACGAAGAAGTTATGGATTTTACAAGTTTGACGACGAAATATATTATTTTCAGAAAATTCAGCAACATGTTTTTACTTTATTCGAGTCAAAAACGAGCCTTAAGCTTCACAAATTATTTCGACTTGTCAAAAATATATTAGTATACTTTGATACGAAGCTAAGGACGTATTATACGTAGAAAACGGATTTGAAACGACTAAGATATACACGTTTTCATAAACTTGCCGTAACTATTATTTTTAGAAAAACTATATTATTTTTACGAGATAAGTGTTACGGTAACTAAAATCACCATATTTAACCCCTAATATCTTTATGTTAGAGACCTTTTGGACGAAAACTCCTGAACTGAAACTTTTAGATATCGATACAAACTTTCCAAAACAGTCGAGTTCGTTCTCTAACGATCGACGTACACCGTTACACCGCTTTTAACTAATTTTCCAAATCCATTTTTGTTAATTTCATGAATATTCCGACGACATTGTTTTGCGACGAAAAGTGTAAATTTCACCAAAAATCATTATAAAACCATTATAGGATGACATTTTAATGTAAAAACATGTAAAGTCATTTTTGAAGGGTCAAGACGTCAAAAGAGTATTTTTCGACGACGAGTAATATTTTCAAAACTCGTAAATGGTATAAATAACATACGAAATGCATGCATAACATTACATTGCAACTCATATCAGATCATATCATTGGTACTAGGTACCGGATAACGCATCACATTATACCTCAGTGTACTCACTCTTGTCATTTCGTCAGTTTACCAAGTGAGTTCCATAGCCCCACTTTTCTTGTTTTAATGCTTTCATAACTGTTTTGGGGGAGATACATGCTCGACTATTTTCATTTACTTTCATAGTTACTCTAATCATTTAAGGATTACCGTGAGTTTCGTAGCCCCTGCTTTTACTTGTTTTCATAACTGTTTTGGGGGAGATACATGCTCAATTATTTTTCACAAGTACTTTAGATTTTTAAGGCTAAAATCTATCATGATTACCATTGTTTCTAAATCAAAGGTTATACTATATAAATTGTTCTTGTTTTCGTGCTACGGTACTACGTCAGATAACGCTCTAAATCGTTGACTACTGATAAATTGAGTTAAGTGCTATTGATTATGTGCTATTGTTCTACGCCGAGTTAAGTGCTATTGATTATGTGCTATTGTTCTACGTCGAGTTAAGTACTATTGATTATGTGCTATTGTTCTACGCCGAGTTAGGTACTATATTGTGAATTCATTTGACATCATGCACTTGATCATAAACTATATACATTTTGGCAATGGGTTGTGAACACACAGGTTGCAAGTTTTGTATGGGCGGGACTTGGAACTGAGTGGATTTACAATGCCTTTGCTGCATAAACGATTTCGATTCATTGAGTCATGCACTATTTTGGGAATTCATTTGACGATTTCTGTTTGAACATAAACTATGCATATTCTGGCAGTGGGTTGTGAACACACAGGTTGCAAGTTTTGTATGGGCGGGACTTGGAACTGAGTGGATTTACAATGCCTTTGCTACATAAACGATTTTGAAAGTCTTTACATTTCAACGATTTACAATGCCTTTGTTGCATAAACGATTTCGAACGGCTTTTCATTTCAACTCAAACTCTATGAACTCACTCAACCTTTGTGTTGACACTTTTAGCATGTTTTATCTCAGGTATCTAAGGCATTCACTTCATGGCATGCATTTGGACACATCATGGAGTCGCGATGACGACGCTGCCTCCCATGGGTTTTACGTACTTTAAAACATCGTTTGAATTGTACAAACTTATTTCCGCACAAGTTGATTTTCATTTGGGACCTACTTTGTAAACTCGGATTATTTTATTAAATCAAACGATGTATTTTCCAAACGACACTTTAGGTCGTTTAATATAACTGTGATTGTGATGCTATGACAGTCAATCCCCAGGAATTCCATTCCGCTGCAAAACAGGTAATTTGGGGGTGTGACAGATTGGCATCGGAGCTTCAGTTATAGAGAACTAGGTTGCATCATTGACCCTAGACTATAACTACATCATCATAGCATCTCATCATTTCTTTACAAGTGCATGTTCACTTTGCATGCGATTTATACGTACATATTTTTCGAAGTTATTTACTTTCATTTCATAACGATTGTCACATGGATGCCCTTAAATGCCCATTCCATTATCTTTTCCCCATACTCTAACGTGGAGAATTCCTTGTCATTCCCTATCACAAATTTTTTATATCACTGATTCATCATCGATAACGAATGCCGAGATAAACTTTATATAGGGCTTAAGTCGCTCTCATTCCTTTGTTTCACCACTAACATGTCAAGTTACACTTTATTCACACATTAAGTCTCTAAACCATCATACATTGAAGCACTCACAACACCTCATAACCCATCTTTTCGAAAACCGACGATCATTTTTGAAACATAACCTCAAATTTATCATTTCTTATCACATTTCTCTGGAGCGTTTATTATTAACATCGGATTTTGCTACGTCTCACCCTTTCCTCTTATTTTGAAGAATTATGGCGCCGAAGAAAGCCACACCTGTAATGACCCAAGCGGCTATTCAAAAGTTGGTAAGGGATAGTGTAGCAGAGGCATTAAGGATTGAAAGGGAAACAGTGGTCGCTGCTGCCGAGACCGCTGCTGCCGCCGAAGCCGCTAGGCTTGCTGCTACTGCTGGAAATGCAGGAGGACCCGGAGTTAAGAGTTGTTCTTACAAGGATTTCAAGAGTGGAGATCCCACTAAGTTTCGAGGTACCGAGGAGCTACGACCATGGTTCGATGGTTTGAAAAATTGGAATCGGTGTTTTTGCTTTGTGACTGTCCGGATGACAGTAAGGTTAAGTTTGCTACGAGCACATTACTCGATGGAGCATTGTCTTGGTGGAATTCTTATGCTCAACCGATTGGAATGGAGAATGCTTTCAAGCTTACTTGGGAGGAATTCAAGGGTTTGGTGACTAAGAAGTTTTGTCCTCGAACGGAAGTGAAAAAGTTGGAAACGGAGTTCTATGAACTAAAAACTATTGGGTATGATATCGACACTTATATTCGTAGATTCCAAGAATTGGCCGTGTTATGCCCATCTATGGTTTCAGATAATGAGAAGCTACTGGAGGCTTTCATTGAAGGACTTCCCGAAATTATTCAAGGAGACGTGACTTCTTCTGACCCGCAAAAGATTGAGGAAGCTATTCGATTGACTCAAAAGCTCATGGCTCAGGTAGTGAAGAGAGGCAAGTACACCAACACCAACCAAAACAACAACAACCCCAACAACCGCACCAACTACAACAATAACCAAAACAACAACGACAACGACGATAACCAAATCAACAACAACAAAAGAAAATGGGAAGACGACCAAGGAGGTTATGATAACGACAACCAAAACCATAACACTAACCATCACCAACAACATAATAGAAGACAAGAAGTCGCCAGGGTCTATGTTGCCGCACCAACAGGGGAAGAGCTTACGCAGGAAACTTACCACGATGCCGCCAATGCACGCTACATCATAATGGTCCATGTGGTATATGTTTTAGCTGTCACAAAGTAGGACACCTTGCTAAGGACTGTAAGGGCAAAGCCGTAGTCACATGCTTCGGATGTGGGGAGCAAGGACACTATCGGAATCAATGTCCTCAAAACCAAGGTCAACAAGTCAAAGGTGCTCATGGGAATGTATATATGTTAGAAGGAGGAGGAGGAGCTCGCCATGGTCACAACAACGTAAGACTCAAGAAATTCGAAACTAACAGCCTTATTTCTCCTTATGTATCATGTCGTACTAAGTTTATGTTTTCCATCGTACTTAATCTTTATAACCTAAGACGTACTACTTTTGCTAAACTACTCGTTGTAAAATATTCTCATCTATTGTACTTTATTTTCTTTCCGATTTGTTATCATTTACGAGGATTTTAATTCTTTTTACTTTAACTATCATTTTAACGACACTTCTCCATGTCTTCTCCCCTCGATGTTCATCACAATTTTAACATCAGTTGACTCAACACCAAACATCATATGAGTCGATTAGTCCAAGCATTGCATAGTTACTCCTAAATTATACATAGCCTGATCACCTATGTCTAATTCAGGAAGAATCATGCAATGAAGGGAGTAGTAGGCTTATATGTGTAAGCAATTCCGTAATCGAGCCAAATTTTCAAAAGATTTTCTTCAAACCACTTGTTTCCAGTTGATCCGCGGATGCAGTTCTTGTTTGATGAGTTGCAAAGATCGAGCTAGAGACAAGTTGTTACCTAAACCGATTTAGCCTAATCGTATGACAGTTCTTGTTTGATGAGTTGTGGGATTAAGTAAAAATCGGTTACCAAAAAGTCTTTTGAGGGTTTTGCTCGAGAATGGGAAGGCTTGCCTCATCAAACCCTAAACCCGTTAGACCTAACAACGATTGAATTCAGTGGATCAATTCCTTTTGATGGGCGAATGTGACAACCCGTACTTTCGTGTCATTTCGAAACGATTTATGCTTCACTATTTCAACATTTATCGTAAACTTGGTTTACGTTGTTCCAAATTCGCATAACCTTTATGGTTTAGCGGCGAATTCATGATCATATCATCACGAACATTTCATATGGACTAAGTTTAGTCTACATTTCATTAGCATCATTTGCATCATGTTAGTTCATTCATGACATTTCATTTCACATTTAACGCGAAAATTTTATATTATATAAACGTTATCGCGTGAGTTATTATTTTGAATATTTAATCCGTTACTTTCAAAAATGATCCCGATGTATTTTAAACTTACATTTAGTTTATAAAAACTATATTTTTAGTTTACCTAGTGCTTTAAATTTATTTGGTATATAAATCGTTAAAGTTATATTATTACGACGTTTTCCTTAAAAACTGCACGAAAATTTTTATATCACTCAAATTTCACAAGGAATGTATTTTTACAATTTTTATAAAATCATTACATTCTACTTTGGTCTATTAAAAATCTCTTTTACCTAAAATCTACCATTTACCTTTACTTATACATTTTCCTACACATTTACTTACACTTTTCTTACAAATTGTTACAAGTATTTACACAATACATTTAAAAAAAAAGGATATTTGGAGATATTCATCCCCAAAATCCGCCCTATAGGATGGCATTAAATTATGTATGGTTCTTGATTGTTAAAAGTTACACATATACTTAAAAGTCTTTCATTCACTTCACTCTTCATTCACCTCAATCATTTTAGTTAGCAAAAACTTTTCTCTCCTTGTTTTCCACTCTCTAAAAACCGGTTCTATCAAAGGTGTACAAGAAATCATCAAACTTTCAAGTTCAAGTTATTAACAATCTAGTTTATACTCTTTATTAGGTTTTGAAATAAAAACCTAGGGTGTTTAGGTTAATCCTTGGTTCTAATCACCTCATCATATCACTTGTAAGCATCTCATATTTATTTTTCATCTTACATATTCATTTCATACTCATCTCATCATTTTTGAGCAAAAACATGCAAGACTTGTGTTGTTTATACCATTTTTACATTGATTTTAAGAGTTCTATATATAAAGGTCATCCTATAATTATCCCCTTGTTATATATTGGTCTTGATGATGTTTAGGAACCCATGACACCCTAAGAAGGTGTATGGTAGGATTAGAATAGCTTTGGAGTTGATTTGAAGGGATTGGAATAGGTTTAGTACGAGAAAAACTATTTTCGATAGCTATAAAAATAGGTTCTGTCCTTGTTTTGATTTTCTGGAAAATCCGACCATAGCCACGACATTTTGGCCTTGATATTTAGAAAATATACTTTAAAACGAATCCGTGGCCGCTTGAACGGATAAAAACGGAGTTATAACGAAGAAGTTATGGATTTTACAAGTTTGACGACGAAATATATTATTTTCAGAAAATTCAGCAACATGTTTTTACTTTATTCGAGTCAAAAACGAGCCTTAAGCTTCACAAATTATTTCGACTTGTCAAAAATATATTAGTATACTTTGATACGAAGCTAAGGACGTATTATACGTAGAAAACGGATTTGAAACGACTAAGATATACACGTTTTCATAAACTTGCCGTAACTATTATTTTTAGAAAAACTATATTATTTTTACGAGATAAGTGTTACGGTAACTAAAATCACCATATTTAACCCCTAATATCTTTATGTTAGAGACCTTTTGGACGAAAACTCCTGAACTGAAACTTTTAGATATCGATACAAACTTTCCAAAACAGTCGAGTTCGTTCTCTAACGATCGACGTACACCGTTTTACGACTAATTTTCCAAATCCATTTTTGTTAATTTCATGAATATTCCGACGACATTGTTTTGCGACGAAAAGTGTAAATTTCACCAAAAATCATTATAAAACCATTATAGGATGACATTTTAATGTAAAAACATGTAAAGTCATTTTTGAAGGGTCAAGACGCCAAAAGAGTATTTTTCGACGACGAGTAATATTTTCAAAACTCGTAAATGGTATAAATAACATACGAAATGCATGCATAACATTACATTGCAACTCATATCAGATCATATCATTGGTACTAGGTACCGGATAACGCATCACATTATACCTCAGTGTACTCACTCTTGTCATTTCGTCAGTTTACCAAGTGAGTTCCATAGCCCCACTTTTCTTGTTTTAATGCTTTCATAACTGTTTGGGGGAGATACATGCTCGACTATTTTCATTTACTTTCATAGTTACTCTAATCATTTAAGGATTTCCGTGAGTTTCGTAGCCCCTGCTTTTACTTGTTTTCATAACTGTTTTGGGGGAGATACATGCTCAATTATTTTTCACAAGTACTTTAGATTTTTAAGGTTAAAATCTATCATGATTACCATTGTTTCTAAATCAAAGGTTATACTATATAAATTGTTCTTGTTTGCGTGCTACGGTACTACGTCAGATAACGCTCTAAATCAGTTGACTACTGATAAATTGAGTTAAGTACTATTGATTATGTGCTATTGTTCTACGTCGAGTTAAGTACTATTGATTATGTGCTATTGTTCTACGTCGAGTTAAGTACTATTGATTATGTGCTATTGTTCTACGTCGAGTTAGGTACTATATTGTGAATTCATTTGACATCATGCACTTGATCATAAACTATATACATTTTGGCAATGGGTTGTGAACACACAGGTTGCAAGTTTTGTATGGGCGGGACTTGGAACTGAGTGGATTTACAATGCCTTTGCTGCATAAACGATTTCGATACATTGAGTCATGCACTATTTTGGGAATTCATTTGACGATTTCTGTTTGAACATAAACTATGCATATTCTGGCAGTGGGTTGTGAACACACAGGTTGCAAGTTTTGTATGGGCGGACTTGAACCGAAAGTGGATTTACAATGTCTTTGCTACATAAACGATTTTGAAAGTCTTTACATTTCAACGATTTACAATGCCTTTGCTGCATAAACGATTTCGAACGGCTTTTCATTTCAACTCAAACTCTATGAACTCACTCAACCTTTGTGTTGACACTTTTAGCATGTTTTATCTCAGGTATCTAAGGCATTCACTTCATGGCATGCATTTGGACACATCATGGAGTCGCGATGACGACGCTGCCTCCCATGGGTTTTACGTACTTTAAAACATCGTTTGAATTGTACAAACTTATTTCCGCACAAGTTGATTTTCATTTGGGACCTACTTTGTAAACTCTGATTATTTTATTAAATCAAACGATGTATTTTCCAAACGACACTTTAGGTCGTTTAATATAACTGTGATTGTGATGCTATGACAGTCAATCCCCAGGAATTCCATTCCGCTGCAAAACAGGTAATTTGGGGGTGTGACAACATTTGATTACATAAATAACCAAAACCAATAAAAACACCATGCTTTGAAAGCACAAATTTATCAGATTCAATAACTTGTTTATATCCATGATTATTCAAAACACTACTTGAAACCAAGTTCTTCCTAATTTCAGGAACATGAATAACATTAAACAAAGTTACAATCTTTCCAGAACCAAACCTAAGATCTACACAACCATGACCATGCACCAAGGCTGTTGACTCATTTCCCATGTGAAGAATAGAACCATCATTCATTGACTCATAAGTCTTGAACCAGCTTCTATCTTTGCACACATGAACTGTTGCACCAGAGTCAACCCACCACGCAACATCATCATCCTGCACATAATGAGATTCAGATACATATGTAACATAATAAATATGAAAAGACTTATTAACCATATTATGACCTTTCAGTGAGTTGGAAGAACCACCACTCCCTGAACCATTAGTGCCCGATCCATTGGCTTTACCACCAACTTTAACACCCTTTCAGTCCCTTTTATGTGGCGGTTTGGCACATTTCCAACAAGTAGGAGTTGCCTTCTTGTTAGAATCAGCCTTGTGTTGTCATGATATTTGCGTTTGCCTTTGTTGTCATTATACCTGGTGGAGTTGTTATGCTCTACCATATTGACAACAGATGGTCCAAAGAAGATTGCTACCCTTTGGCTTGTCATTATCCTGCACCTTGAGAGATTCCTCAATGCACAGATGACTGACCAACTCAACCAGAGTTAATTCCTCTTTCTTATGTTTCAAGGTATGCTTGAAATCTTTCCAAGAAGGAGGAAGTTTATCAACAACACAAGAGACTTGAATAGCCTCATCCATCTGCATATTGTGTTGCGTAAACCTTCCAAGTATTCCAAGAAGTTTATTGTATTGTTCCATGACTGGTCTTGAATCAGTCATTTTGTAATTTGTGAAATTACTTACAAGAAACTTCTTACTTGATGCATCCTCAGCCATATATTTGGCATCCAAGGAATCCCACAGTTCTTTGGAAGATTCAAAGTTCTGATAAATATCAAACAGAGAATCAGACATACCATTCAGAATAAGACCTCTGCATATGTAGTCATCATTCTCCCACTTGCTTCTCCTTCGACCGCTCAACCGTAGCATCATCCCCATCATCAAGAATTGGAGTAGTCAGCACAAAAACCACACTCATGCTTGACAGCAAGAAGTGCATCTTCTTCTGCCACCTCCTAAAGTCCACCCCTTCAAACTTATCAAGCTTGGCAAAGTTTAAAGCCATGTGTTTCATTATAGCAGCAGCCATTGATTATCACAAAAAATAGTTTACTTTGATTGTTGGTGTGTAACTCCCAGAACAGGGTAAGATAATCAACTTCAGCAGAAACAAGCAACTATTCAGCAGAAACAAATACCACTAGGTGGTTACCGGATATCACTTGGAATCGTGCGATCACTTTCCAAAGTAAACTATTCGACCCTACTGCATGGGTTACACGAATATCTACTTGGGATAAGACCAAATGCAGTTATTGAATTAGGCACAATTCTATAACCCTTGCGCCTATAAGTGTTAATGGTTTTCTGTATATATCTATCATGCATAATCAGATCTCCTATTTATAGGAGTTTACTCTAAGCTAATCCAATGGAATTATGAGTATTAATCGCCCATTAATAGCCTCATAATTATCCCCATTATAGCCGTTAGTGGTTACATGACCAATTAAACATGGTCATTAAGCATTGAAACGCCACTTGAATAGGTCAAAGCCGCTACAAGCAAGTACTTTCATCAAGACTTTCATAGTGCTATCAGTGGATACACCGCTTCAAAGAGAAACCACAAGTTTCAGTGGAAAACACAAGCTTCGAAGTGGAAACACTCGCTTATCATGGAAACCACAAGCAGACTTTGCTAGCACTACCAATAAAAACCACTACAAGAGTCAGGGTGTTCATGGACCTTATGGGTGTACACTCCGCACCTCCTAACCCATTACAAGGTGTGAACTAATCCCACAAGTGCACTAAATTTTCCAACAAATATAAGTAGATACTTCTTACACGAAATCTACACCATTATAGTCAAAGATAAGTTACACACTTAAGAGCATCTATAATGCTTCAAATAGGCAAAAGCTTTTTCCTATTCTAAAAAGTCTTTTAGTAGTGTTTTTAGCATTGCATCAATAGCTTTTTGAAAGCTTTTTGAAAAGCTTTACACAAAGACTTGGCTTACACCAAGTCTTTCTCAAAAGCATTAGTTTATAAGTATAGTATGCATTTAATGCATTAAATGCTTCAAGTCATTGAAGACTTGAAGCATTGGGGATGCTCTTACATGCATGAAACATATTTCAACAAAAACTTTAATGCACCAATATTTTATGGTTCAATATCTGACCTACTCTACTTAAATGGATTTTTTTTAGTGTGTTGGACACTATCAAGAAGCTAAGAATTAAAAATATACATTGTTTGCTAGAGCGTTACTAGGGTTGCTAAGCACCTTTAACAAATTTTGGACTTCTTCTTAGCCCCATTAGAAATCCACAAAAAGGATTCGAATTTGATTTCTTTGAAGATGAGCTCCTTCCTTGGATGTTTGTTGTGAAAACCATGTCTGTGTACTAAAATGGATATATTCAAACTATCAATATTATTATCCTCAATCGTATTTTCAGATGCTTTCAAGTTTCTTCAAGTCTAAAGGTTAATTAACACAAGATTCGTCTGATGGGAGTGGGTGTTTTGTATAAAGACATGAGATCAATAGTTGGATTGATTTGTATACATGCGAGCTTGTAGATGTGTATAAGAAGTTTTAATTAATTTATGACTTTGTAGGATCTCTATAGAAAGACAGATTTAAAGTGAGGATCCAATGTTAAAATTTCTCCAACATGAAGTTTGGAGGTGTTGAATCAACACGAAATTAGAAGGATATATAGAGTTGTTGTCAAGTCTTTTGATGTATCAAGTCCAAGTTATTTCTCATTGCTCGGTTAAATCTTCAGTGTTGGTGACATGTTAGGTTTTCCAAATTTAGACTAAAAATCTCTTTTTTTGGGTAAAGGGGAGTAATCCTGCACCATGGTAAATATATTAACCAAAAACGTTTAAGTACAATGGATATGAGTGAAATCCCATATCTCAGCCCGTTACATAGGCATAAAGCTTACATAACAAGATACTTCCTATTTTCTAAACAAGAAAACAAAACACTACTCAAATGATAACATAGGACATAATGAAAGAAAATTACTTCCTAGGACCTTGAAGCTTGGTGCCATACATGGCATTAAAGGCATCCAAATTCCCTGGAAGATCATAAACCTGATTCGCATAATCATCGTAGTCATAGTCCTCATACTCATCTTCAAACTCTTGGCCACCACCGAATAGATTAGCAGACTCATCAAATGGGTTAGCAACCACCTCATCTTCAGAATCAGAAATCACGATCTCTCCCACTTTAGAAAAAGGGTTAACTCTCTTAGTAGAAGAGGCGGGCGGAGTACAAAAATCACTAGTTTTAGGAGCCACACCCGACTCCATCTCTTTCAAATCACTCACAAGGGGTTCTTGTGATGCAGAGACTGCCTTAGTAGACTTATCTTCATTAACATCCATTGTACGACCAGAATCCACATCCTTATTGGTGTCATTTGAAGGAATACCAAAAGCATCCGTATATTCCATATTAAAAGCATCAAACTGGTAAGATGTAGAGATCTTTGTTCCACTCGAACTAGCCACATCAGAAGCATTCTTCTTAGTGACTTCCACTTTCTTAGGTTCAGGAGGAGTCTTTTTGGGTTGATATTGAAACTGCTTACCCACAACAGGTTTAGTAAACCCTTCTTGACCCGGAATAGTAGACTTACCATGCTTTCCATTCTTTTTGTTTTTGACCGTCTTGAAGCCATCATTAACACGCTTAGTAGGCTGAGCAGGAGGTTCAACAACTGTAGGACATTCAATAAGAGTATGACCAAAAATCTTACATTTATCACAATGAGGTGGTTTCTCATTCCAGTATTACCTACAAAACTAGGCTTATCTAAAACCAGTTTTCTTTAATTTGTCTACAAAGTGAAAAGGGCATAAACTAGCCGTGCACATACCGGTTATTTTCGCCTAAGTGGTTCGGTTAGTAACCGACCCGTTTTTTTGGTCAACCCCAGTCAAACCGGTTATTATCAAAAACCGGTTAGGGTCGGTTAGGATTTTGAGGGGGGAAACCATACCCGGTACTATCCGGTTAGGATCGGTTTGTAACCTGTTCGGTTAGAAAAATCGGTTGCTAAACGGTTTTTTTTTTTTTTTTTTTGCCATTCAGTTTTATACATAATAAACTTAATAAACTACAACTTTTATTAAATAAACTCATAATACATCAAACATAAACTACTTGAAACATAAAGCTAATACATTGAGCGATTTATTCATCGAAAAACTAATATATTGGATAGTGAGGTCTTATTCGGAGTCTCCGAAGCCGGACCTAGCTTGGTCATCTTGAGCGATTTCTTCATCGGAAAGTGAGATTCTATAACCCTCTTACATCTGGATCTCGATTATTTGTGGTCCGATCTCTAAATAATTGGCTTCAAGATTAGAAATGTGTTGTATACGTTCTTGTGTGTCTAAGTGATCCGTTAAGCAAATACACATCTCCAAAGATGTCGGCGTGAGTATTGTTCTTCGGATCGTTAATACCCTTCCACTAAGAGAAAAACATGATTCCGAAGCTACCGTAGAAGCTTTTACGCTTAGTAAATATTGAGCCATGATGGATAGAACGGGAAATTGAGATTGCCTTCCTTTCCACCAAGTCAAAACATCAAAGTTTTCAAATTATTCTTGTCTCATAGCTTTTATCCAATCGGTATATCTCCCAAATTCGTTAGTACCAGTTTGGTCACTCCTAGTTCGTTTAACACTTTTTTGTCTTAAAGTTTGAAATAAGTTAAACCTCAAATGAAGCAACCGAACTCATTGAAACATTGTTTGAACCATGTTTATTAAAATAAATATCAAATAACTCTTTAAAACATTTGTTAAAATAAGCTTTTGCATCGATTACATAGTTACCGTTTTCTTTATCCAAATCCAAATCAATAGAAATCTTCTCGATCAGCACTTCCACCCCGCTAATGTTAAAGCATGGGTCTAATGCGGCGGCACAAGTAATTACGGTGTAATTTCTTTGAAATATTTTCTAAGTTTATCTTTCATAGGTTCAACCATTATATCATATGGTGGACCACTAAATTCAGATTCGCCTATTTTTGTACACATTGCAAAACGTTGTTGGAGTACCCTATGACTCGTGCGATAATAAATACCCGATAGTAAAGTTGTTGCATCGTTAAAAACTTTGAGTAATTCGGTTAATTTTTCAATAATCACCCAATTTTCGACGGGAAATGGTGCAACTAGGTTATCACCGGCAAGATCATCATGAAAAGTACTTAAAGCAATTTTTTAGCGTAAAGCACTTTTAAACATAAAATAAGTCTAGTTCCACCTTGTAGGAACTTCCCAATTAGGTGATTAAAAAGTGGTTTCCGTTTCCAAACAAAATGTCATATAATTCTTATATCTTGTTTTAGGCCCACAAAATATATTTCTCATCATTGTTTTAAAAGCGTTTTTTATCGACATTATTTCGGGTACTGCTAGTCCGTCTTGCACAACCAAGTTTATGATGTGTGTAACACATCGACTATGAAAAAAAGTGTCGTTCAAAGATGGTTGGTATCTTGCTATTAGTTTAGTGGCGGCATTTGTATTGTTAGAAGCATTATCAAATGATATTGAAAAAATCTTATGTTCTAATTAAAAAAAAAATAATACATCTTGTAACTTATGAAATAAATTTATACCCGTGTGAGGATAATCAAAGTTTTGAAAATCAATCGTACGCTTCATCATTTGCCAAGTTACGGGATTTATCCAATGCGCGGTAACACAAATGTATGATTGCGGCAAATGATGAGGCGACGACCAAACATCGGTTGTTAAGTTTACATTTGTATTTAAATTTTCAAAACCTTTTATGATTTTGAGTTTAGCCTTTTTCCACATTTTAAGTGCATCACGTTTAAGAGTAGAATGACTTACTTGATTATATCGTGGTTGAAGACAATTTTGAAGCACTTTGGTTAATCTCGGGTTGTCGAAGTGGTTAAACGGCAAAGCTTTTTGAATCACAAAGCTTGCAAATTGTTGTTGTGTCCGATCCGCCTCATATGCAAAAAGACCCCCCTCTCATGACATAGATGCTTGACCCTCATCCGGAACAGTTTTGAGTGCTTTGCAATACTTTCTATCGATATGTTACATCAACATCGAGTTGGATGAGCTACTTAAAGACTTTCTGCAAAGTTTACAATGAGCCTTCACGGTATTATCCGACAACCTCACGAGATTGAAATTACACCAAACATCCTTGCTTCGGTCCGTTTCTAAAAACGCAGCAATCATCTGTTTATTTAAAGAACCAACACCGGTGGAAGTTGAAGAACTTTGAGTTGCCATTTTGTAAGAGATTTGATTGTTTCAAGAGTGATTTTGAGAGTGTTTGATTGTTGTAAGTTGTAAGTAATTAAACCTACTCAGGATTAGTATTTATACTAAAGTTTGTAAGCATAAATGGTGATTAAATGGCAAAAATAATAGCTAGAAACATAAAAAAGGTGATATTTAGGTTGTCTGCTCCATGTCCCTCGTTAACAGCAAGATCCCAATGTTCCAAAAAAAAAAAAAAACTACTGATTACTAACTGGTTTTTCCCTAACCGGTTTCCCACCCGGTTCGGTTAGTAACCGGTTCCTAACCGGCCCAACGTATAAAATTTAAGACCGGGTACTAACCACCGGTTTTTTCCCTAACCGAACCGGTTATGGTCAAAAACCGGAATTGACCGGTTTCGGTTTTGGTTTTTTTTTCGGTTTTGGTTTTGGTTTTTTTGGTCACGGCTAACATAAACTAACAAATATTTTAACAAAATGTTCCAAGTTGCCACTTCAAATTACATAGTTGAGTTCAGCTAAAAAAATGAATAGTCAAGTTTCTTAGTTTATGGACACTTTTTTAATACGTATATGACCGGATTCGAACTCAAGACTATGGGATTGCACGCTTTACGTATGAGACTCGATGTCTAAATAATTAGTATAACATGTTATGTTTAATTATTAATTCACAATAAACGACCAATGAGCGTTAAGTACTTAACGAAATTGACTAACGATCGTTTAATGTTAACGGGATACGAAGAAGAGGAAACAAGCCAAGAGAAGGTTCTAGAAACCCTCCTTTGGGCTTATATTTGGCCAAACAATGGGATCCCACATGGGAAACCATTGTAAACTTGATCTCTACCATAAGGGTATAAATACATCCCTCTTCGGCACACTTGATTTCAATAGAAGGTCAAACTTCTTCTTTTCTCCTCTCATGTTCCTAGGTCGACATATGAAACCCCACGAAAGGGATTTGCGAGTGACCTTGAGCATAACAAAAGTGTTTGGTTAATCTATTGTGATCAAGAACTAGCATTCGCATCGAATCGCTAATAGTATGTGTGTACAAGACCATAGATAAATCCTATTTTGGATTTTTGGTGTTTCCCCATTCGACTTAGGTGTTAGTCGATTATATAAACCCTAATTATTTATGATTTATGCTTCTTGATCGTTTGATTGCTTGGAGTTGCTAAAATGTATGCTTACTTTATGTCTCGGTTAATTAATTTTGAATATTTTTTTAAGTCTTTCGTTGCGTGCTCTTGTGGTTACTTGTTTATATATTATGATTGTCATGTTTATAGAATTCCAATAGTGTCATCATTAGCCGTTAATATTTTGTAATTAATTACCGAAACACGTAAAAAAAATGAATATTGTATTGTGTATTGCATGATTAATCGAATTCTAGGGTTTGGAATTAGAAACCCTAATTTTTTTTATTTACGGCGAATGCCCTCTTTTAGTAAAAAAATAAAAAATAAAAAATAAATAAAAATAAAAAAGTTTTGTAAATTGTAGAAACCCTAGGATTGCATGAAATTTTTTATGTGTTAATTAATGGATAATTGTTGTTATGTCATTAATTGTAAGCGATCTTGCGACTTAATAATTATTGTTATGTGGAATCCATGAGGAAAACATGCATGTTTTGTCATGGACTATTGTTTATGTGCATTAATTGTTAAGTGCCTACACATGCGTTTATTGATAAATCTTGATTTGGGGAAGACCTCAATTAAAATTAATGAATCAATTTTGTGCAATGTGGTATATATTAAGCTATGGCTTACGCAATCGATTCATAGATGTATGTTGCTCGCTTGGTACTTAGCTCGAAAACAAGTGAAAGCCTTAGTTAAATATATGCATTATAAAACCTAAATTGATTATTAATAGGTTATTTATCAAATAAAGCTTGCATGTGGCTATATGTTTACACATATTATTAATTGTTAAGTTTTATGTGTGCATCGCTTTAGTTATTTATTTTTTATTTACTTGTTTGTTTATATTTTGTTTGACAAGTTGAGCAAAGGGTTTTTTTGAATAGAAAAATAAACCGGATTAGACAATGGTGAAATTTGATTTGCTTTTAAAAATTAAATCTTAAACTTTTAGTCAATTGATGTGATTTTGTACCAAATAGTTAGAAAGGCTCATCAATTGTTGACAAACTATAAGAGAGGTATAAGGAAGGTACGCATTAAATTGTGACCTTAAAGAAGAAGATTTTTAATACGCTTCGCACTGACCTTCTTCTCCGCTTCTTTATGCATCAAAATAGAGATACCTACAACTATTTAATGTAAAAAACATGTTAAGGGTGAATTTACCTTAATCCATGCGCCACTTTGTGATAATTATTCGAAAAACTTGGGTCTTTTGACTCATGCAGTAGTACGATATAGTGGAAGATAATTAAAGGTATTCCTTTGATTGATTTACCCAATACCTCGATTTAAACTTTATTGATTTAATCTTAGTAATAAAAACTAATGAGTAAAGTTTTATTAAAACCTATGATCCAAAGATGAATGCGTGACATTTTTGTACATATTTGATTTGACACCAAAATCAATTAGTACCCTTTAAATTTAAGTTTATGCCATCCAATGAAACGGGAACTCCTGAGGTTGCCATTTACGTTACGTGAGACGTAGCTAGATTGTAATCAATGGGTAAATCTTCACTTGTCGTGAGACGGCATGGATGAATTTACAGTTTCTTACGTTGTACAACTTAATTTAGTTAGATAGTGAGACCTAGTAACTCAAAGCATAAGATAGGGATGAAACAAGCTTACATTGCAATTGGTTTGGTAAAAATGTAAATCACATAATGATTAAGGAATTGCAATCCGAGATTGGCAATTGATGTTCGACTCGTACCTTGTTAAATACTTTCATTGCTAGTAGATCAACTGATGTGATGAAACTATGTCAATCTGGATCCTAGTTTTTCAAAGAAATTAAATGGTTATATGTATATTTACCAATGGTATTTAAATTTTTGAAAGATGTAATTATCGAAAATACAAAAATTGAATTTTGTAATTCTTTTAAATGTATTAATACAACATTAAACCGTAAACGTGGTTTAGCCTTGTATTGGTAAATTGGTCCATTTCTGCTTTCAAACAAATGTTTAATTGAGAAAAATTTACTAAAAAGACAAACAAAGTCTCTTTTCTATGAGAGTGAGACTCAATCGTATTCCTTTTCATGATTGAGAAAGTATGATAGGAACATTAGAAATGTCTAAATTCTAATATAACTCATAGCAAACTTTAATAGTTAATAGAATTGCATATCTTATTTTCCATAGAGATTTCATCACCCTCATTCGGTGATTGAATTCTTTTGTAACAAATATGACATTTTCTTAAATGGAAAACATGTATGACATTTTATGAGTTATTAAATTAGAAGGTAGACTGATAACCGCAAAAATTGTAAAAAGCAAACTAGCATAATTTATCTAGTTGTTTTGCTTTAACCCTTAAAAGGTGCCACATACCATTGTGAGGATTAAATTCAGTAGGTTGAAAATCACCCTTAATAATAACAAGCGAAAGATCCGGATATTTTGATTTTACATAATTTTCGAATCTATTTTTCCAGTAAATAAATTCATTATTTTTGAAATTTTGTGATCTTTGAATAGATTTCCCTTCTAGGTATCTTTCAGACTCCATATATTGATTCAAGTTTTAAAATATAGTAGTATATTTTAAAGTTCTTGAGTAACTTGGCTCTGATACTAATTGTAGAAACTATGAAGGGGGGATGAATAGTTTCACTGTTTTAATTTCGTTTTAAAAGAAGTTTGTTCTTTTTGAAAAAAAATTCGATTCGAAGTTATGTGATATCAATCAACAGTGTATGAATGCTATAAGTATAACAACTAAATATGAAATATAAAAGTAAAGATGGTAAAGAGTTAGAACGATCAAACCAATGCGCGAGATTTATGGTGGTTCGGCTACGAATCTCACTCTTCACCCTATTCCACTCCCCGAGTATCACACTCGAGAGTTCTCAATCACTATGTCAACAAACTCCCTTCCGACACTAAGCTAAATGTCGAGTCCTAATCTTAGCTAGAACCTATCTACACAACAATACACACAACGCTAACTGTTATACACAACACTTCACGGACTTACACCTTGTCCGAATCTACACAAAACACTACTCGGACTTACACCTTGTCCGAATCTACACACAACACTACGTAGACTTACACCTCGTCCGGATCTACACACAACAATACTATACCCGACTTACACAAGTCGGATCTACCAATATACAAGAACGAAGATTAAGAGAGTTTAGATAAAGGAGAGAATCGTAACAACGGTTACGTGTGTAATGTCTAATCTACAACGCTTCATTTCTTGATGAATCCGAGTATTCTTCTCTTTGCATTTTGATGGAAGAAAGAATGAGATCACTTATAAACAAATATATACAAGTTAAAGTGATCAAATAAGGGAATAGAAGAGATAGGGAGAACAAAAAGTTTTGTGCAAAAAGGGTTGAGAAAATCTGATTGAAATAGTGCAGTATATATAAGCACCAAGAGGAGCGGGGGACGGTCCTTTAAACATGCCCCTATAAGGGACCGTCCATAGGACGCTCCCCTTTTTGTCCTAATGTGGTAAAATGTTTTTCTGGTGAAGGTGTTATCTCCTAGGGCGGGAAAAATGGCTGTTGGAGATTTCAAATTTAAATTTATTTTTCTTATTAAAACATTTTTTTATAATTACAAAAATAATTTGTATAATTTATTTTTGTAAAAAGGTTTTGTCATATTTTAAAATGTGATTTTTTTAGGACAAAAATATTTCTTTGATTACTTAACAAGTTTAGTATATTGTTTGTACATGCCTTAAGTGATATTATGTTGAATGGACTTTTACGATTAAAAACATGTTTACGTATATTTTTACGTAACGTGTTTTTACATTTTGTGATTATCAAAACATACGAAGGTCGAAAAATATAAATAAATTTTTTGACATTATTTATATTAACAACTTCCCTGCGTTGGGATCTTGCCGGAGCAAGATAGTATTGAATGCATCATCTTCGAGTAGCACATTAGTAGAGGTGGCAATGCCCAAAATCAAAAAAATTGGCTAAGTGGGCAAACTTTAAAAAGATTTTGGCACATTTTGGCTCATCTTTTTTTTTTATATGGGCATAATGGGCACATGTTTTTCTCGAACATTAGATTGTTTTTAAAGAAAAAACTTATTTTTAATTTTTAAAATATAAATAAGGTGTTACGTTCGAGGAATTTATTTTATCGTTTTGGGTCTTTTTAAAAGCGATTCGTATAAAATGAGCCCGTTCTGTGCTTAGCCACTGTTGGCCCGTGGCCTGTGCCCGGCCCGTTTGCCACCTCTACACATTAGTTAAGACTAGAAGGGTACCCGCAATGCGGCAAGGCACTGTACATGACTATTTTGTAGCTAACAAATGTTTTGAGGTGGTGATGTGATGAGATGGTGGTAACAATGGCGATAAGTATAGTTATATGTGTTTGCTTACCCGCTTAGTAAATTCGCTTTCACAACACTTGCAAATGTATATGTGTTAGTTGTAAGTGTTTGTTTGGTTTACCATAACTTTCACGCGACATCATTATTCCCGCATATAAAAATAACCTCGCAATCTCTTACGCGTCAAACACTCCCCAAAAATATATGATTTTGACGAATCAAGATTATATTGATTGGAATAAATGAAATAAAGGTTAAAGTTGTAAAAATTTGAATTAAAATAAAGTAAACCCACTAAAAATATAAAAACTAAAAACTCATAAAAATATATTAAAATGGATGTTGAATTAAAGAGCATAAAATTTTAAAAAATATGGTGAAATTAGATTATAATATAAATAAGTAGATAAAAAGATATTTTAATTTGAAAATAAAGATGAATTTTTAGTTGAGAAGTGACACATGTCATTTTATAATTGGAGCTTCTTATCTTAATTTTTGGTGGTTAGAAGTTAGGCTTGGAGTTTGTTAAGAAGTGACACATGTCATCTCATGATTGGAGCTCCTTATCTTAATTTTACATGCATTATAATATATCTTTCCATAATAAGCAAGTAAAAAAGTCTGAATTTTTAAGCCTTCTAATTTTAGAAGGCCTAAATGAATTATAAAGTAGTATAGATAGACGAAAGAATTAAATGCATTGAGTGAAAAATATCACATATATAGAAAGAGCAGAGACGGGGGAAATGGTAACCATCTTAAGAGTAAACTCCAAAATACATCCCTGTGGTTTACCCCGTTTCGCACTATACATCCCTCACCCAAAAGTTTAGACAGATACATCACTCCGTTAGTAAACGTTAGCCTATATACATCCACAAGGACGAACGGTGCAAAATTTGTGTCATTAACTTTGACACGTATGCTTAAGTAAGGGTAATTTGGTCATTTTATGTCCCAGCTACTTCAATCTTTTAATACTTTCAGTCATAAACACAATCCAAAAAAAAATCCCAAATCGAAACACAATAAAAAAATACCAAATCGAATCACAAATCAAAAACACCAATCAAAAAACACCAATCAAAATCATGTCATAACCTATTTCACATAACCTATTTCAATCTATCTCATCCCACAAACTAAAAAACACATATCTCTAAAAAAAGAAAAGAAAAAAAGATCTCTATAAAAGCGAACCATCGATCTATCTTTCTTTCTTACATCAACCGAACCACAAAAGATATATCTCTACGCTGTTTTAATCTTAGCGCCGCTAGTCAATGTGGACCGGCGTGTCTCTACGTTAAGGCTTTGTTTATTTTCGAAAAGATCTATTAAGCTCAACCCGAGATCTTGAATCTTTCTTTTTTTCCCGAATCGATCGTCAATAAGAATGGGCTGAGTTCTTGTTTAAAAAAAGTGGTTGTAATGATGATAATAAAGTGGTTAAAAAATGATAATGATAAAGATGTAGGTTCAGTTCGTACACAAATGTGTTATGTGCATATGTGTGTTTCTGATTGGTGTTTTTTGATTTGGATTTGGGATTCTGATTTGGGAATTTTTTATTGTGTTTCGATTTGGGATTTTTTTTTTGGATTGTGTTTATGACTGAAAAGTATTAAAAGATTAAAGTAGCTGGGACATAAAATGACCAAATTACCCTTACTTAACGCCTAATGTTCAAGTTAACGACACAAATTTTGCACCGCTCGCCCTTGTGGATGTATATAGGCTAACGTTTACTAACGGAGTGATGTATCTGTCTAAACTTTTGGGTGAGGGATGTATAGTGCGAAACGGGGTAAACCACAGGAATGTATTTTGGAGTTTACTCCCATCTTAATGTCAAATATATTTTATCAATATAAAAAATAAGTCTTAGCAAATCAATTTTCCGTACACCTTTCAACCTTTGCTAAATGTAGTAAACTAGTAAGGTATTGACAAGGAAGCAGCCTAAAAATTCAGTTGTTTACAATTTCTACATGTGTGTGATATTAGTGACACTTATTAGCAATTAGCCTAGCGATAGCTTAGTGACACTTTTGTAGGATAATCTTGATGGGTTAAGTCTCAGGCGGGTCAACCCGGTTGGGAAACAACCTGAAATTGATGAGTCATTTAATGGGATTGAAGACATAAATAAAGGGCATTTATCTAGTGTTATTTCCACTTCAAATAATGGTTTTGTTATGCCTTTAATCTTTGCTTTCATTAGTTTTTATTATGAGTTTAATATTTTGACGGTTTCATGTTTAAGGAGTTGTCTTTGTTTAGCTATAAATAAATTGATGTAGGCTTCATTGTAGAATGTATCAGTTTCTTTCATTTCCATACTGAAGTATACCATTGAAACCCCAATGAGAGTCGTCTTTTGATTTCTGTTTTGTATCAGTGGGTAACAAGGGTGGGGTGTGCATTCGGGTAATACAGGGACCTATAACCAACAACTTTTATACTTTATTTCACTATTACAAATCAAATGCTAAACTTTCTTATTTTAACCAAAACTTGGTAGAGATCGTGAATTCGTGATGTGGCAAGCTTGTTATTTCAACAACAATTTCATGAAGCACTTCAGATAGAAAAAGCTTGACATTCAACGATATAAGATATTACATAAAAATGCTAGTATAGTTTTCTTATTCAAGTACACGTGATTTTATTATGAAAGAGCCCGCATATGATTCAGTCCACTTTCTTTTAGAAAAAACTGAGCAATTTGCAAGCACTAAGATGTAGCCCCGCCTGCAAGAAACGGATTGCGATATTATGATCAACGCCCCTTCAGAGATATGACACACTACTGTAGAACTATGATAGGTGAATGTGTTTCAGTCGTATGTTTAAGTTTGTAGAGTCTTACCATTACAATGGAGAACTTGGCCAGTGTAGTAGGAAGAGTCCTCGGATGCAAGGAACACATACGTTGGAGCAATCTCGAAAGGTTGGGCTGCCCTATTCATGGGTACCTCTGACCCAAATGTTGCAATATCCTGGTCATCAAGTGCTGCTGCTTCCAATGGTGTCCACACAGGACAAGGCGCCACAACATTGACGCGTATTCCCTTGCTTAGAAGCCGTTGTGCTAGTCCCTTTGTAAAGGACAAAATGGCTCCCTTGTTGAAGCATAGTCAAGAAGCTTTGGGCTGCCTATGAATGCTAATAGCGATGCAGTGTTTTATGGGAACAAATGTTAGAATTTATGCGTCCATTTCATTAGTATTATTCTTTTTTTCATTTTAGGTACCCGACTTTTTTGTTTCTGATTTAGGTTTATACTAAGTTACTATTTCGTTAGTAAATTATATTTGGTCCTTGAGTTTGTATAGGCATTACATGTTTGGTCCTTGCCGTTTTGCACATTTTCAAAAAAATATTTTTTTTCAAAAAAAAATTTCAAATATTTTTTTCCAAATTTTTTCAAAAAGAATTTTTCGAAATATTTTTTTCCAAATTTTTTCAAAAAACTTTTTCGAAATATTTTAATCAAAAAAATTTCAAATATTTTTTTCCAAATTTTTTCGATATATTTTTTTCAAAAAAATTTCAATTTTTTTGTGACGTGCGGTTAAAACGGATGAAAATATTTTGAATTTTTTTGAAATATTTCAAAAAGTTTTTTATCTTTATTATCTAAGAAAAAAATTTGAAAAAATATTTCAAAAATTGTTTTTGAAAAAAATTTGAAAATATTTCAAAAATTTTTTGAAAAATTTTATTTTTGAAAATGTGCAAAAAGCGGACAAGGACTCAAACATGTAATGCCTATACAAACTCAAGGACCAAACATGTAATTTACTAACTAAATAGTTAACGGAGTTAGAAAAAACCTAAATCGCCCAAAAAAGTCGGGTACCTTAAATTGAGAAAAATGCATAAGACATTTAATTGAAATTGGACATAAGATGAGTACCTTTTTATGCGATTTGCCCGTTTATTATTGTGCTTCCTTTTTTCATGTGCTTCAAAGCATGACTATCAAACAACAAAGCCATGACAACCCATCAACATAATAAAGGAATATAAAGGCAATATAACTTAGCTACTTCTACATGGTGCACCTACTTAGTATTATGAAGTATGAACTTTCTTCATAGTTTGATTTACATTAATCAAAGTTCTTATCGTGGGTTCAACTAAAGTTATTTTGATTAATTGATATGAATTCTTCGATAATCTCAACTCAAGCTACTGATATTACCTGGCTACATATGTTGTCGTGACATATCAATTGTGTCAATAGCTCACGCTATATGTTGTACTACATTCAGGATTTCACTTTATCTATTCACACAAATGACACCCTATATCAACCTATATATCATGTTTAGTTTTGTTCAAGTTATTGACTTTTTCGTTACATAAAGATCACAAAGTCAAAGCTTCACTGTTGATACCATGTACAGTACAATGACACCCTTGGGTTGGGTTTTCCAATTCTTTACCAAATCTCAATCCAGTGTTCCTTGAAGAATATGTAAATGATATATTGACTTGTATTGATCGAGAATTGTACACAAAAGATAAGATACATATAGGGGCTCTACGTGATCTATTTTTGGCAAATGGAAATTGCCCACTAATCAAGCATCAATCACATTAAGTGTACAATGAAGATACAACTAAGGCTAAAGGGATAAGGATTAATGTACAGCTAACATTCCTCACATAATCAGGCTTTTCCGAAACAAGTTTTCTTTGTCTACAAAGTGAAAATGACAGAAAGTAGCAAAACATATCTTGGCAAAAAATTTCAGGTGTATTCAACTTCCAAGTATTCAAAAACGTCTCAGTTCACTCTATCGTTTATTAAAGGAAAAATGTAGCCTTAATATAAGGGGTGGATGGTACGTATTTCTGGCATTTGAGACTTCCATGAAAGTTGAATATAACATATATAATTGTCAAAATTTGTGGTACCAATATTGTGTTGTTCTTTCTACTAGTGTCACTTCTAAAGAAAATAAGATTACGCATATTCTCTGTCAAAATTTATGGTACCAATATTGTGAAGAAGTATTGGATTAGGCATATTTCTTAAAGAGTTAAAGACAAGTACTTGAATGATGGTTTGATGATTAGAATCCGCACACACGTCAAACCTTTCTGCATACAAATTATCTCCTTAACCTATGGACATCACCTCACAGGCCATGCCATATCGGAAATTAACTTTTATAATACATTGTAGATGTGTTTTGTTAAGACTTTTAAGTCTAAAAAGAATAATATAACTGTGAGGAGATGATACACACCTTGTCAAGAAAAAATGAGAGTAAATGTTGGTCCTAAACACCCGTTCAAGCCTCTCCTCTGTGATATCATCTAAAGAATATGTTGGGTACTGAACGGCTGCATTGTTCACCAGAATATCGATGCGCCCATATTTCTCAATGACCTTGTCAACGACATTCTTACAGTTAATGTTATACCCGAGATCAGTAGGTATTGCAATTGGATAACCCGAGTATCTCATTTTTGACTTGTTAATGATCTTCAAGGTGTCATTTGCATCTATGTCTTCATCACCCTTCACATACGTGAAGGCTATAGATGCACCCTCCCTTGCAAATGCATAAGAAACGGCCCTTCCGATACCCGAATCTCCTCCTGTCACCAACGCCACCTTTCCCTATGCCAAGAAAACATACACTAATGACCTTAAAGTATTCATATACTTAGCGACCCTCATATGTCCTAAAAATGATTAGATCTTTGTTGTTATTGTGACCACAATTAAAAAAAAAATTAGAACAAATAAAGTAATAAAATAACTAGTCAAGCGTACATATAATTTAGCAGAAGGCCTGTAACGATAGTTGGTGAATTGAGGGAGAGGGTTCATGAGGTATTCTTTTCCTGGTTGCTTATCTTGGTGCTGTGGTGGGAATCGTCGTTGGCCTTCTTCATTCTTCATTGCCTTCGTCTGAATAGAGTCACAGATGTTGAGTTAGGGGGATTATCACAATTACTATATTTCATCATATCGCTCTATATCATTCTTTAATCGCCCTATTTATCTCAATAAGTATATACATAACATTACATTTATTGATTATAATAGCAAAAAAACATGTATTGAGACCTTAAAGGTGCGAAGAGCATAGAAGCAACAGGGATGACGACTTTCAGCAACAGAGCCAATACATGTTACCGTCGGTTTGACACTGTTAATGTCAACTCGTGCTGCATTACACGAAGCCAACGGCCACCATGACCATGGACATGACTTCCCTATGATTGAAACTTTCCTAGAGGTTGAGCCAAATGAATGCATCGTGCATGAATGAACGGATGAACCACGGACCAGCTTTGGAAATTTTTAGAAAATAAACCACATTTTATCAATACGTTTCAGTTATGCTTAGAATAGTAGTATGTACGTAACGTAACTACCTACAGAATATGCTTAGCATGATACATAGTGCATTATTGGACATTAGTTTGTTCATCGTGTCTTAAAGAACACGGCTTTATTCACATGTTTCGATTATCTAGTATTTCAAGTTATTTCATGTCATTGCAAAGACTTAATATTTGTAGTTCAAATATATGTATCCAGAAAAAAAAAATGATTAGCCAAAAGATACATAAATTTCTGTTTCATTTTCATCTCTTAGCATCATACTATTCTACCATAAACAAACCAGCTTACAGTATCTGCTTCAAATTTCTTTTTATCATGGAAAATTGATCCTGATTGAGCTAGCAATAAACCACTGTTACAAATTTTATGTCAATAAAATATAAATTAGGCACCTAAAAAGGAAATTTGTTAAAATAAAGTTCAACGACTTTATCATTAAGTTTTAGAACTTGAGGGCAAGGGGGTAATGCATATCAGCAGATTCAGCAAAACTTCACAAAGTTTTTTTATAGCATAATTGTCATCACAAGTCAAATATATACAACTCTAAAGAGTGAAAACTTGAAGGCAAAAAATAAAACTAAGGCAAGGGCAATAGCGAATTAGTGTGCTGCACCCATTATACTAACACAATTAGTCAGTTACTCGTAAATTAGTAGTAAATGATTAGATATAATATTCTAGCACAAGGTTAGGTTAAGCAAACACAGCCTGTTGACACATCAAGTTGTAAATTGTAACCAACCGGGGTAACTCAATCTAGTTGACCCAGTAACCGAAGGCTAATCCCAGCAAAGTATGCACATCCCTATGTATCATGTCATATAAAGTTATCAGGACCTTCGTGATGTCTCTTCAAGTATGAGTGGATGTGCCTCCCAAAAGTCATCTTCAATTATATTTGAATGTTCCACGACTACTTTCTTGAGAGATTTTGCAACGACTCCATTGTCTGTCACTGTCATCTCCTGGACATCATAAGACTAGTGTTTAGATCATGCATTACTATTACTGTAGACGGACTCATGAAAAAGGTAACGGGCAAATTACAATACATAACAACATACTTTCACCACAGTTCTATTTTGGTCTAGAATTTAGATATTCGTTACAAATGTCATCCAACTTTTAAAACTGCTGTAAAATTCATTCAGCCAAGTCAACCTTTTAGGGTTCTTTCTAGTCAAATTACTGAAAAGAATCAATGGTGGTTTGAGTATTGATTTTTAAAGTATACTGGCTAGATGAAAAATGAATCGACATATTTGTTTACTGCAAATTTATCCCCAAAGAATATGCAATTATGCAAGATTTCTATTTCGAATGTCTACAGATATGACCAAATCATTTCTTATGGTATGTAAGTGTACTAAGAGGTTGTGGGTTGCGAGATAGGTGGTATACCGGTATATGTGTGCAAAAAATTGCCGTTTTAAAACAAATAAAATACAAGTTTGTTCGGATGAGAGAGATAGAGAGATGACCTTGTCCCAGAATACACAAGAACCATTGCGGAACATGATGGGCAACAAACTGTAATCGATACCGAATAACTCAGAGAGTATCTGATTCTTCTCCTGTGTTTGAGTCCCCTGCATAACATTCTCATTAAAAAAACAGCATTTACAGTACTCAGATACAAAGAGAGATTGACATCCATGAAAGAATGTAAGGTGCAAATTTGTAGGTGGACGTAATTTCAGACTTATTATATGTTTTAAAAAAAGTTCTAAGTAAATACATAGGAAATACAGGAGAAAGTTGGGACCTTTAACTTGCTTTGAGCTTCCCTTGTGGTTTTGCCCGACTTGACAAGCATCCAAAAGCAAGTATTATACTGATTGTTTATGTGACCTACACAAATAGAAAAAACCAAACAAGTTAACAGAAATGGCATCCAAGGAATAAATGAGTAAAACTATGTGCATCAATTTTGAAAAATGAATAACAAGACAATTGTACAAGGATGTTAATGAGCCTGACAGGCTGACCCAGAAATTTTTTAAAGTCATTTTCGTCATCCAACATGTTTTTGGCCAGAATTGGTATTTGATGAAACCAAAAACATTAAAGGTGGAGTAAAAAGTAGTTTCGATATAGTGGTGACCTAAATGAATAAAGGTTGTATACTCGGCCTCCACATACATTATCCCTTTCTGAAGAAAAATAATTAAATAAAATGAAGAGAAAGAGACCAAAATTTACTCACAGTCAACTTGTCTCCAAGCTAGATAATCTCGAATAATAGCATATGTTGGATAGCAGACAGCCCTTCCATCAAAATTTGGTAAGCACTTCAACTCTTTGTGCGGGAGAAATTCTTTCCATCTCATCACATATGAAGCAGTGAAAAACAAGCAAATTGCAGATACTATTTCACTGCAAGGATTAAGACTTTAAGAGGGTAGGCAGACCAATACTAGTTACAAACTTGAAAAGACATTTGTACCCTTCTAACTTGGATTTAAGTCACGTATCTTACCTGGCACGTCTTTGATATAGCTGACTATTTCCCTTTAAAACAAAGCTGAAAATCAAAAAATGTTGAGACTAATTACTAATTAACAGTGCATTATTAGCACAAGATAAATCAATAAACAATTAATTTAAAGTTTTACCTGTATTCATCACTCACTCCGTACGCAAATACAATGTCGTTAAACTCCTCCAATACAGAAACTGCACATGAGTTCATAAGTTTCAGAGCTTGCTCATCATTAGGCTTCTCAAATCCGTGAACATCGGAAAATCTAGTAGAAACGAATACAAGAAAAAGAAATTAAGAAAACTATATTTACTAAAGCATTTGTACTCTTTTAAAATATGATTTTACCTGTGAAAATGAGAACCATCTATTCGTATGACAGTCCAAGTAAATGGCAGCAACTTTTTATCAAACTGAAACAATTTAATATACTCCGGCTTTATATTATTGACATTCTGCTCAAAACGACCAATCTCCTTGCAAAGATACGAATAACCATTCCAGAAACTTTTTGAGGCTATATTTTCTGAATGGACAACTATGAGCCTCTTCCGAAGTCTTATGACAGGGGCTTCATTGTCATCGATCTCAAAGGTTTCATCAACCTGAGTGAAAGCTAAGTTTAGTTTTAAAGAAATTGTAGTGCAGAAAATTATTAAAAATTATGTGCGCCTCATGCTAATTGTCCTATTAAGGGACTTTTTAAAACATTGAGTATATAAAAATAAGATAAATACAAAAGCCAGACAGAATACAAACCTCTGTCCTGAGGATGCAAGAACCCTGGCGGTACATGCTCGGAAGATTTTTGTAATTGATACCGAATTCATGGAATAGCATCTCGTTTTTTTCTTGCTTTTGAGTATCCTATATATAAGCCATATAGAATATCAGAAAGCCTTGTGGGATATGCAGCAGAATATCATAAAGATAAAGAAGTCGAAACTTAAGAAATCATAATCAATCCACAAGTAATTAGTAATTTCAAAGCACTATCATGGTGCAATTAAGATACATGATTTCTAAATTGCTCTGTAAGATATTGCAAGTATTTTATATTATGCATTTTAAACATTATCGGCTTTTTCTTCAACAAATAAATACCTTCATAAAACATATAAAAAATACACACCTTCAACTTTTCCCGTGCTTCTATTTCTGATTTCCCACTTTTAACCAACATCCAGAAGCACGTACTGTACATATTGTTGGAATGACCTAGAAGAAAAACAGGCAGGGTCAATTAAGGAATTACTCACATAGCTGTACAAGCAGGGTGAGCAAAGTAATTACTCACGTTCTCTTTGTCTCCATGCAATATATGCTTGAAGAGTGTCGGCTGATGGGCAGGTTATGACTCGAGCCCTAAATGGAGGAGTAGATCTCATGTCCTTTTGAGGAAAGAATTCTTTCCATTTTTTCACATATAACGATATGAAGAAGGAGCCAATGATTGAAAGAATCTTGCTGCAGTTTCAACTTCGTTGTTAAGACAGGCAAAACTAAAAGAAATATTATTCCAAAGAATTTCTTGAAGAAAAAAAAACCACCAGCGATATGTTTAATCACCTTTCACGTCTTTGGTGAAATTTGGTTTCCTTCTTGAAAACGAAACTGCAGGCGACATCAGAATACTATAACTAATATTTCAGGAGTATAACTTTTCTTATATGTACTGATCAATAAAGTAGGAAGTTTGACACTAGAGGTCTCACCTATACTCGTCGCCATAACCATAAGCAAAGACGATATCTGGGTACTGCTCCATCACTGACTTTGCACAGGAATTCATCAAACTGAAAGCTCTTTCATCATTCGGTTTTTCGAACTCATTAATTTCAGAAAATCTGCCAAATTTGGTAGATGGTTACAATAGTAAAAGTTAAGCATATAATAACTAATAAGCACTAGTTAAGGTAGCCTAGAACGACAAAGAAAATATTAGTGTCATAATTGTAGCCAAGGGTAAAAAGTAAGCAAAAAAATCTTGTACCTTTCAAAATTGTGACCACAAATCCGGACTACAATCACGTTTGGATACATCACTTCATCTTCAAGTTCGAAGGACTTAACATACTCATACTTGCTATTCGCCATGCCAGCCTATAATCAGTTCCAACAACAGTTCAAAACTTGAAAAAGGAATACAGATCGAAATTCAAATTCGCCGCATGTTGCCAGACTACGTATAATAGACACGCAACAAAGTATCAGGGGGTGTTACATTGTTTTCGAAACAAATTGTCAAGTATGAGACTGTTGAACGAATATTCAGTTGTCTCCTCATACAACTCTCAATGTGTTATACAATGTTGTAAAACTCCTATTACAAGGCCAACTAATCAACAATTACTCACTACAACGTCAGAGACCGACGCAGCTTGAGCTGAATCGGCCAAAACAATCCGTTTGGTTAAAACTCGGTTTGAAGTATTTGACAAACTGTGTATATGTTTCTAGACATGTGCATAAAAATTCCAATCCGAGTACTCCCGGCCTAGGCCGATTAATTGCTACAAGGTAACCAACCGCTCTAGTACCGCCTAGCAAGTTTCACAAATTACAAAGATGGTGTTGTATACTGGATGGAAGAATGGTCTATGAGGCTCACTTTATTCATAAAAAACTTACGTATTGAAGTTAGTTTTTTGTTGAAACCGGGACACTAAAAAACTATTTCTATTGCCGACTCGGCCCGTTTTATGTGTGATTTGACTCGACTAGTACAAGCTAACTCGTAAGTAATACGATTTTCAAAACTATGGTTACAAGCCCCACCAACAACAAAACTTGATTACCTGATATAAGGGGGCGTCTGGATTAGCTTATTTTGCCAGCTTAAGGGCTTATTTGAGTTAGAAAAAGCTCATTAGCTCACATTTTATTTTGTTATAAGCTTACCAAGTTGAGCTTATCGACTTATTAAAATCGATAAGCTCAACTTGATTACCTGATAAGGCGCTGAAAAAGTGGGCTTACGAGCTTTTCCAAAATCAAATAAGCTCGTAAGGTGGAAAAATAAGCTAATCCAAACACCCCCTTAAGCTTATCATGACATAATAAACAAAAGTCCCAAAATTAGCCAAGAAAAATGCGCTTATGAACACAATTAGGCATTTTATCAAACGGTTGGCAGACACATTATAATATCACATTTGTACCAATATAAAAAATCAAAATTGAATCTTTTAACAGCTTCAGAAGCTCATAATGCATTATATAACATGACCCAGAACATAAAAACTAAAACCCATGTTGTTAAATTCACGAAACAGTATATATATTTGAAGATAAAGGAAAAAAGAGTTTACTTGAAGAATGTGGGTCAAATGGTATTGAAAAGTGGAAATCTTTGCTATAATTAGGGGTTTATGTGTTTGTTTTAGGAGTGAAGAATTAGGGGTAAGCATATTTAATATAAGCCGATTTGGGCTTATTTTTTTATAAGCTTAAGCTTCGATTTTGTGACTTATTTTGAGACTTCTCGGCTTATATAAGTTTATTATGATATGATAAACTTATAAAAACCGACAAGTCTTAAAATAAGCCGTAAAATTTAGGCTTATAAAAAATAAGCCAAAATTTTAATGAAATTTCGGCTTATTTTTTATAAGCTCCAATTTTACGGCTTATTTTGAGACTTGTGATAAACTTACAAAGCCGACAAGTCTCAAAATAAGCCACAAAATCAGAGCTTATAAAAAATAAGCCGAAATCGGCTTATTTAATACATAACTTAAGTTGTGACTAGGAGTGTCAAAATAATCCGGACCCGAATTAGACTATTCAGGTCGGGTCCGTCAATTAGGTTCAAAATTATATTCGAGTCTTAACCCGAGTGGTCTAATATGTGTGTCTTACTCGGGTTCGGGTCAACTCGAGTGACCTGAGTAGTTTGTTTTTTTTTTTTTTTTTTTTTCCTAATGTTTATGTATTTTTTCAAATGTAAACAAGAAAATTGTATAATTCTTAAATGACCTAGACCTGAACCCGAGTTAACCCGACCCAATCCGACATACCCGAACCCGTTCCGATCAACCCGAATCGACACCCCTAGTTGTGACCATGTTAATCACAAACATTCTTATCATTACAAGTAATATTACATAATTATACTCTTTGTTTAGTCTTTGGTTATTATTACACATAAAAGTAGGAAGAATTTAATTACTCTATTGAAGTGTGCAAAAGTTCACAAACTCATGTCATTGCAAATAAATTGATAACATTGATGATATGATACAAACCATACCCCGCCCCGGCGGGATTGGGTATTGTTGTTGTTGTTGTTGATGATATGATACAAAAAATCTACCGATAATGTTATTGAAATGTATTACACATATTTAACCTAGTTGGAATGGACAAGAAGCATTACTAGGACTAATTAGCCGGCCATTTGTTACAAACTCTAAAAAGGCTACACTTTCTTGACATCCACGAACGTCCGGCTTAAACCTTAAAAATGGCGGAAAGAACAACCAAAAGCAAGTAGCAAGCACACAAGCTAACGTTAATGGTCGAGACACAACAGGAGGCAAACATAATTTTTCTTTTGCAGCTCTCTTAATGATAACTTCAATGCCCACCAGCAATCCATGTAATAAAAAGAAGCAAGTAACTTCACCCGTTGGTTTTAATCTTCCAATGTTATAGAATATGAACTCGTGCATCAACCCTGAAACAAGAAACGTTGTAAGAACTGCAAGAAATGAGGCCCATTTTCTTGACATAAAACGCGTTGAAAAGGAATGGATGGGATCATATATAGTTGGATGTAGAATTCTTGTGACCATGAGGTTCCATCTTTTTCCCCAAAAGTTTTGGAGTGAAGTAGCTAGATAAGGCTCATCAAATTGCGGCTCTAGTTCCATTTGAACCAAGGTTCTAGCCACATATGCAACTATGACTAGAACTATCTCAAGCATGAAGTATATATGGAAGGAATACAATGACATCTTCAATAATGGATGAATGTATTCATGGTAATCGTACATCTTAAGTAAAATCCCGAACAACATAACCTTCACTAAGAATATTGTATTCCCCGTTTTCCTAGTTTCTTGAACCGAACTTCTAGAGTTCAACGGAGGTGTTGTATATATAGGTTTAATTGGCAAACATGCCGCGATGACAAACCTTGACAATGGGAGTGGTGGATCGGACGAAAGAGGGCCTTTTCCATAAGCAAAAAGAATAAGTTTGAAGTTTGCAAGCCATGCTATAAAGAAAGATGTTAAACCACCAAGATGTATGGTGTTTAGATTTAGTGGAAACCATATAAAGAGGCATGTAACAATGGATATAGCCAAATGTCTAGTGGTACCTTTTGGGATGAACTTGCCTATGGTATAACAATAAAGAAGAGATACCAACACTACTGCCCAAACCACAATGAAGTTGTTAACCTCTCCTTCCATGGTGGTCTCTTTCCTCCTTTCAATGTCTAACTAAGAAAATTTATTCTATTCATATATGTTGGTGTCATGGCAAACAAACAAATTAAAGTATCAACAAGAATACAAAAGATGCATGTACTATGTTATAAATGCATGTCGTAGATCTTCTCAACTCAAAACTTTCATCGTTTATATCATACTTTTATTTAGGGGTGAGCATTTGACCCGAACGGACCGGACCGACCGAAGGACCGACCGGACAGACACGGACCGAGACCGGACCGACCACATTCGGTCCGGTCCGCGTCTCGGCTTTGGGCTAATTCGGTTCTCGGTCCGGTCCGGACCAAAACCGACGAATTTGGCCTTGTTGGACCGGACCGACCGAAGGACCGACACGGACCGACACGGACCGAGACCGACCCGACCACATCGGTCCGGTCTCGGTCTAGGATTTTTGCTGAACTCGGGTGTTGGTCCGGTCCGGTCTTGGCCGGTCCGGTCCGGTTTTCAGACCGTGCACACCCCTACTTTTATTTACATTTTGAATATATATTATATATACATATGTAAGGTAAAAAAAACAAGGTAGTAGATGTTGATGGATAAAAAAGTTGTGAGTGATAAAAAGGATTAAAAAAAATAAAATGTTTTTTAAAAATTCCTTGAAAAATTACACAAGGTTTGAGACGTTGGTGGATAAAAAAGTTTTGAAAAGAATTTTTCTAAAAGTGGATAGTTTTGCCCAAAAAAATTATGAGAAAAACGTTTTTTCACAAAATTTCGTTTTTATATCCAACTTATTTTGAATTTTTGCTTCAAATTTTACTGTGCATCAAAATATAACAGGTACATCAAATTTTCATTTTTTATGCATTACAAAAAACGTATAAAACTCAAAATTAAAAAGACTTCCTTCACAACATTTTTATGCACCAACATGCTCTATCTTTGAGTAAAATTTCAAAACTTTACACAAACATTTTATAATTTTTAAGTATTTTTATCTTTTTTGCGAATATTTTTTTTTTATTTCATCACATCCTTGTATATACTAACGAGTTGGAAACGCCCGCCACGTTGCGGCGGGGCTTTTTGCAATATCCTTTAGTGTGATATATTAAGTTTCGACATTATGACTGTTTTTTTGCTTTTGTTATTTTAAAATTGTTTTAAGTGGTGTATTTTTTTCTGCTTCAAGTAATATGTGACATAAATAAAAATGATTAAACAAAAGTCAAAAATGAAAAATAATTATGGGATGAAGGTAGTATAAAATATGATGTTAAACATTTATTTTATATTTGCCAAAAAAGGTATAGCTTTATAAAAAAATATATGTTGATTTCATATTTTGTTTTAGGTTTGTAAAGGTGTTTACTTACGTTTGGTACCCCTTTTTTTATTCCATAAAATTCACGTTATAAATACTTCTTCATATGAGAAGGTGGCCATTCTTCTGTATTCGCATTTACTATACTTCACCACCTAACAATGGCGGCCATGCCTAATATCGAAGAAATCAAGTCAGCAAGCTTGACAATCTCGTAACAGCGTTCAAATTTCTTTTCAATAGCGAGATCAATGAGGATCGCAATTTGGTCATACGTATGGAGGCAGAGCAAGATCAGTTGCGTAGCAAAATCGAAAAACGTGAGCAAACCATTATGGAGACTCATTGGTTCGGACCCTTTAATGAGAAGGCGGTTGACGGTCTGAGGGGGCTTTCAGAATTGCAGCGTGTGGATCGTCAAACGCTAGTTGCACTTGGAGCTTATATCGAAGCCATTCGTGATGGGATTGTTGAAAAAGAGAGGCAGGTAGGGTTAATGGAGGTTGATGAAGATTTCTCTGACGGTTAGTCTGGTGAACGCTGGCTTTTGTTGATGTTTTTTGGCCGATTTGTGTTGATAGTAGGTTCTAACCGTTATTCAGGTAGTTTGATGTTTTGTTTTTATGTACTTATCTAACTCCAACAGGTGCATGTAATCTGAGGCAGATTACGATTTTGTTTTGTCTATGGTAGTCACGCTGTTGCAATGACAACGCTACAATTAGTATTATCTTAATGGTGAATGATTAATGATGATAGCTATTTTATCGTATTTATTATTGTTGTTGGATAGTAGCGATAATGTTTGTTGCAATGTTGTTTGTGTTTGGCTTGAATCATGGGTTGAAGAAGGTAAGGAGGGTTAATTGGTTATCGGGGAATGTGGGTTTAGGTTTTAGGGTTTGGGGTTGCGTGGGCGGTTGTATGTATGAATGCTAAGGTTTGAGAGGTTTTTTTTATGTTTTTCTAGATGTCTTGATACCCAATGCAGTTCTTCTAGTTTTGCGTCAGGCTGCCGGTATGTTAGTTGCATGAGCATAAATTGTTGTTTAGAGTCTTTTGTGGGAGTTGTAGTGTTTCGTGAAAGATAGCGTCGTGCAGTGATTGTTGTGATCAGGCATTCTTGAGATAGTCGGTGTATTGGAGTTACGGATTTTTATTACCGTTATGTTGCAAACGTTGTGCAAAAACCGTGTGCAGCTGTAGTGTACAGACTGTTATTTACTTAAGAGTGATTTACATTACCATTGCTCCCATAGAGCAATTTTCTAAGTTAACTATCCCTACAGGTAATTTATCAGAATTTGTTATAGCAGCATTGTGTCAGCTATACTATAACCATATTACAAAAGTCGATGATTTAGTGTTTATAGTTATTAGAGCTCTAATTTGGCACCAGGGTCAGCTTTAGGCTTCTTCGTTACTGGAATTTCTTGGTCCTTTCCTGAGGATTGGAATAGCTGTTTCCGAACTGATGAAGCTTGCGCATGTTTAGGAACAACTTCCTTTTCATTGGTTTCAGTAGAAACTGAAGGTGGGGTTAGGGTGTTGCTCAAAACCTCTGCTACAGTGTTTCGCTGATTGGAGTTTTCATCCCTGTTGAAGGTTCCGCAGTGTCTGCTGTTGGTAGTGCGGGTGTGGGTGCATCAACGACGCTGTCAAGTATCAACCTTGGATTCCCTTTTTTGCTGCCATAGCCAAACCGCACTTCAAACTTATGTTTTGTGTTCTGAAGGTCTTTGATAATTGGTGGAACTTTGTATGCATCGGGGTCTGAAACATAGCTGAGAACCTCTGAGCAAACTGGAAGAAGAGCATGTGCCTCGGGGCTATACCATGTCAGAGACGCTTCTCCGGTTACATCAGCAATGATGGACTTGAAGCAATAGCTGCAATTGTTGTGTGTTAAGTTTGCAATGAGTTACCACTTGTAGTTGATCAATTTCCAGTTTCAGTATGGTTTTGCAATTCATACCTGTAGTTAGCTACAACCGGCATCCCTGGTTGTTGGCAATGCCAATGAGGCCTACCTGGCTCGATGTTCATGTTGCACCGTTTGCATCTGTTTGTATACCATGCTGCACCTTCCTCAATTCTGACTATGACCGCTTCGGTCACGAACTTTTGGTTTTGCTGTTAAATACAGGAGTTAGTGATATATATTAAGTAATTGTATTGCAGAATTTTTCGATGCCTTACAGTAAGCGTTTCAGGGCTTATGTCCAGAAGTGTTGCAATCCTCACTGTCTGCTCGGGTGAGTCCTCATGTGATTGTTGTTGGGTCACTGGTGGCAACATCAGCGGTGTTCCAGTTGGCAATAGATCAACATACCTGCAGCCATGATTTGTGTCAAATAGTAGTCTTGCATATGCATACATGACCTCATAAGTTGTTGGATATTAGGCAAGACTTACACTCCACATATTTCATCTGCCTCGGGTATTTTAGGATTAAAATAATAGCTCGTTGCAGGGGTGGCAGATAAATGTATGCTACCAACAAAGCTTTTAAACAGACATAAGCTAACATCAAGTACAATAGGTTCTTCGACCCGCATACCAATTTCCGTTTCGAATCTTTTTGTTGTTTCATTCCATAGACTGTTGGGTTTTAGGTTCCTTGGATGATGAATTACTTTAAGTATTGGAACCACGGACAAGCTTGAAGATAACCACGGACTGAAGAAGTGTAACCACTGATGAAGATAACCGCGGCTAGTAGTATTGTGTAACTGCTGATAGTATATTGTAAACACTGCTAGTGTTATATAGTCGGTTAGTTTAATTGTATCAGATAAATATGGAAAAGATATTTATCTTGTAGGTTACGTATTGTATATTGTATAGGACTCCTTAGTCTATAAAAGGAGGTTCTAGGTTAGATTAGATATGTGTGTGTTAGATATCTAAAGTCGATTCACTTCAAGGTTGCAAAACCCTAATACTGTAAGAGTATTCGTATTAATAAATAATATTGAGGTGTTGAAAGTTAATTGTTCTTCTTAAGATCAAGTGTTAAATTCCGCGTAATACTTGATAAGCTTTTGTTACAAGTCAGTTTCTATATAGATTGTTTGCTCAACTGGGATCAACAAGTGGTATCAGAGCCAGGGGAACTCGTTACCTAGGGATTCGCAAGGTTTTTCGATGAAGAAGATGGAAAAATTCGAAGCTGGTACAAAATTCGCAACTTTTCTGCAACACTGTTTTCCAGAAGGCATAACTTTTTATTCAACCGTTGGATCGGGCTCAAATTCGAACTGGAGCTTCTTGGTATATCTATCTTTAATCTCACCGAAGGGATTGTCAATCGGAGCTCTCAATCAAAAGTTATTCAGTGTCGAAGCTAATGAGTATGCATTAGACTTTGATCAGTATGATTCAGCTAAAGAACTATTGGATGCTCTTGAATTAAGGTTTGCTGGGAATGAAGCCACCAAGAAGTCAAGAATGAACATGCTTAAGCATCAGTTTGAAACCTTCACTGCTCAAAGTGGAGAAAAGATTGATGGTACATATAATCGGCTTCAAAAACTCATCAGTCAACTGAAGGCTGTGGGTTACAAGTTCCTTCAAGAAGACATTAATTTGAAGTTCATAAGGAGCTTATCATCTGATTGGGCTATTCATACCATTGTGTGGAGAAACATGACAGACTTTCCTACAATGACTCTAGACAATCTCTTCAATAATTTGAAGGTCTATGAGTCTGAAAATACCTTTACTAACTCGTCTTCTTCTAATCAAAACATTGCTTTTGTCTCCACTAATCATAAAAGTCCACAAGATGCATCCACTGCTGCCTATGGTATAACCACGGCTATTGCAAACAATACCACTGTTAGTGATAATGTCAGTGATGGTGCAATCTGTGCTTTCCTGGCTGATTTAACTACCAGTGTTACTGTTCTGAATCAAGATCTGGATGAAATTGATCCTGATGATCTTGAAGAGATTAATCTTCAATGGCAAATGGCAATGTTGACTCTTCAAGCAAGGAAGTTTCTGAGGAGGACTGGAAGACAGGTGAAGTATGATGGTCAAAGGAGAGCTGGATTCGACAAAAGCAAGATGGAGTGCTTTAATTGCAAGAAGAAAGGTCACTTTGCTAGGGAATGTCGAGCTCCTAAAAGACTTGAGGGCATAAAGAAGACAACAGAAGAGCCTACTATTACTTCAGCTTTGGTTGCTCAGGATGGACTTGGTGATTATGATTGGAGTGAGCAAATTGAAGAAGGTCCAAATGCAGCTTTTCTTGCTAGTGAAGCTTCTAAAGAGCATAACTTTGCTCTAATGGCCTATGCTTCATCTTCTGGTTCAGATTCTGAGGTATCAAATGATTCTAAAACATCTACTTGTTCTTTTAAATCATGTGCTGATAGCTTAGAGTCTCAAAAGGCTATCACTGAGAGTTTGAGAAAAGAAGTAGATAGATTAACTCTAGATAACTTAGGATATAAAGTTGGCTTAGAGGGTATGGAAGAGAGGCTAAAATTCTGTATTAAATGTGAATTTGAGTATGTAGAAAAGATCAATATACTAGGTGGTGAAATTGATCTTAAAAACAGAGAGATTACAATGCTTAAAGATAGACTAGCAGAAGCAGAAAGTATAAAAGTTCAGGCACTAGAGGAAAAAGAAAAACATATTGTTAGGGTTGCTAAATTACAATATGCTTCTGACCTTGTACAGAAACCAATTGGCCAAAAACTACTTAGAGATGGTACTGGTATAGGGTACAATGATATGCCACCACCCCCCTTAATGAAACATGCACCACCGGTAAAAGAACTGTCATTTAGTAGTGAATTCAGTTTTAATAAACCTGTTGAAGAAGTAAATAAGACTGAAAAACCTAAGATAAGTTCTGATAAGTTATCTGGTGCTCCCATAATTGAAGATTGGGAATCAGATTCTGAGGATGTTAGTACTGAATCAACTAAGTCTGAAAAGATAGAGCCAGTTAAGAATGTTGATTCTAAACAAGTCAACCTTGTACCTAGATTTGGAGCTAAAGTTACCAAGAATGTTGTAGAGTACAGGGAAATTCCTAGGGAACAGATGAAACAATTTAAACCTAGGGGAAATCAAAGAAGCTTCAATGGTCTAATTTCTAACAGATTAGGTGATGAGTTTCAATGTGTTAATAAGGCTTGTTTTGTGTGTGGTAGTTTTGAACACTTACAGAGAAATTGTAATAAAAACAGACCACAAGTTTGGAATCATTGGAGGAGGGTAAATCATAAACACTTTTCAAGAAAAACAAACCCTCATCCTAACAGTAACATGATTCCAAAAGCAGTGCTGATGAGGAATGGGAATACAAAATCTATTGTCACTGCTTCTCCTAAATGGGTTCCAACCACTACTAAGCAAAATGTAAACACGGCTAAGCAGTGTCAAACCACTGATAAGCCAAAAATCACCACTGATTCAAAAGAAGTTTTAAAAATTCCAAAGGTGATAACTGATACAGTGGTTGGAAATCATTTTTATGCTGTTAAGGCCTCAGCAAGTTGGCAATGGAAGCCTAAGACAAAGGTTTTACATAATGTCAACTGTGCATCAATGGACCTAACAAAATTTGAATATTTTGATGCACAGGGCAGACCCAAGTCAGTACTGACTTGGGTCCAAAAGAGGAACTAATTTTTGTAATCTTATGTGCAGGGCAATCTTCAAATTGAGCTAAAAGATAAAGGAGTTTTTGATAGTGGTTGCTCTGGGCACATGACTTGGGATGGAAGCAATTTGGAAGATTTTGAAGCTTATGATGGAGGCTATGTGGCATTTGGCAATGATCCAAAAGGAGGAAAGATACTTGGAAGAGGCACAATCAGAACTGGGAATCTAGACTTTGAAAAGGTCTATTTGGTACAGGGACTAAAGTACAACTTATTCAGTGTTTCTCAAATGTGTGATAAGAAAAACTGGGTACTTTTTGGGGAAACTGAGTGTGTGGTGTTATCTCCTGAGTTTAAGATGCCTGATGAGAAGTTTATACAACTTAGGGTACCTAGGAAGGAAAATATATATTGTTTTGATCTTAAAAATGTTCTTCCTAACAGGTCCTTATGTTTGTTTGCTAAAGCATCTGTTGATGAGTCAATACTGTGGCATAGAAGGCTAGGTCATCTCAATTACAAAACAATCAATAAACTGGTAAAAGGAAACTTAGTGAGAGGGTTACCTTCAAAGGTTTTTGAGTGTAAGGAACTGTGTGTGGCCTGTCAAAAAGGAATACAACATAGAGCTTCTTGTAAGACCAAGACTGTAAACACCATAACACAACCACTGTTTATGCTTCATATGGACTTATTTGGACCAACCTTTGTTAGAAGCTTGAACCATAAGCAGTATTGCCTGGTTATCACTGATGATTATAGTAGATTTTCTTGGGTATACTTTTTGGCTACTAAGAGTGAGACTAGTGAGATTCTTAAGAGTTTCATTACAAAGATAGAAAATTTAGTAAGTCATAAGGTCAAAGTAATCAGATGTGATAATGGAACTGAGTTTAAGAATGCTGTGATGAATCAGTTCTGTATAGCTAAAGGTATTGAAAGACAGTTTAGTGTTGCTAGAACACCACAACAGAATGGTGTAGCTGAGAGGAAAAATAGAACACTAATTGAGGCTGCTAGGACTATGTTGTCAGAGTCTAAGTTACCAACTACCTTTTGGGCTGAAGCTGTAGGAATTGCATGTTATGTGCAAAATAGAAGTAAGGTAGTGAAGCCTCACAACAAGACCCCCTATGAGCTGTTACATGGTAGGAAGCCAATGATTGCATTCCTAAAACCTTTTGGGTGTCCTGTTACCATTTTGAATACCATAGACTACCTAGGCAAGTTTCAGGAAAAAGCTGATGATGGATACTTTTTAGGCTATTCTACCAATAGTAAAGCCTTTAGAGTATACAATAGGAGGACTAGAATTGTTGAAGAGAACCTACATGTTCAATTCAGTGAAAAGACTCCTAGTGTTGAGACCAAAGGACCAGACTGGCTGTTTAACATTGATATGCTAACCAAATCTATGAATTATGAGCCTATCATTGCAGGAACTTCCACTAACTGATGCAGGTATACACAAGGATTCTGAAGTAGATAAATCTTCAAAGGAAGCTGATTCTCCAACAGAGTTCTATTTGGTTGAAAAGTGGAAAGCTGGTTCTATTCCTCCCATCATTCACAAGCAAGGTCCTTCTGATGATGATGTACATAATCCTGGGGGAAAGTTGATCATCATAAAGATAAAGATGAGTTATTGCAAGATAACTCAGTGTTGGTAGAAGAAATTGAAAAGAAGAAAAGGCAGTCTGCAAGCACTGCTAAGCCTACTGAAAGTGCTGATAGGCCATCTGTAAATGCTGACAAGCCATCTTCTACCACTGACAGTTCAAGTGCAATTTCAGCTACAAGTCCTGATGATAGTACTTTCTTTGGACCTTATCCAAAGCCACTATTTGATGATGAGGAGTATCCACATGATCCTGATATGCCTGACTTAATAGAGATGGATACTCATACTGATGATGAAAACATGGATGAATTCTTCAATGCTAATTTGACTAATTTGGACACTGTGATCAATGAAAGTCCAATTACTACTACCAGAATTCACAAGATTCATCCCAAGGAACAAATTCTTGGAAATTTGAATACTCCAGTTCAAACAAGAAGCAGGATAAAGAACACAGAACCCTTTCCTGAACATGGGTTCTTTGCAAGATCTCTTAACAAAAGAAACAGTCATAAAGATCTGCAAAATTGCTTGTTTGCTTGTTTTCTGTCTCAAAAGGAGCCAAAGAGAATAGAAGAAGCTTTAACAGAAGAAGGTTGGGTTGAATCAATGCAAGAGGAGCTTCTTCAGTTCAAACTTCAAGAAGTTTGGACATTGGTTGATCTTCCTAATGGGAAGAGGGCTATTGGAACTAAATGGGTGTTCAGAAACAAAAGGGATGAAAGAGGAATTGTAGTGAGGAACAAGTCAAGATTAGTTGCTCAAGGATATACACAAACTGAAGGTTTGGACTATGATGAAGTATTTGCACCAGTTGCAAGGATAGAGGCTATTAGATTGTTTTTGGCTTATGCTTCATTCAAGAATTTTGTTGTGTATCAGATGGATGTTAAAAGTGCATTTTTATATGGCACTATTGAAGAAGAGGTATATGTTTGTCAACCTCCTGGTTTTGAAGATCCTGATCATCCTGACAAGGTTTACAGGGTGAGGAAGGCTATGTATGGACTGCATCAGGCTCCTAGGGCATGGTATGAATGCCTATCTACTTATTTGATGGACAATGGGTTTAAGAGAGGACTGATTGATAAAACTTTGTTCATTAGAAAGCACAAAGATGATATATTACTGGTTCAGGTTTATGTAGATGACATCATCTTTGGGTCTACTAACAAGGAGCTATGCAGAGATTTTGAGAAACTTATGCATGCTAAGTTTCAGATGAGTTCTATGGGAGAACTCACTTTCTTTTTGGGGCTACAGGTTCAACAAAGGACTGATGGTATTTTCATTAGTCAAGACAAGTATGTAGCAGATGTATTGAAGAAATTTGGGTTTCAAGATGTAAAAAGTGCAAGTACACCAATGGAGACTCAAAAACCTATGCTACCAGATGATGGAAGTCCCAAGGTTGATTTGAAATTGTACAGATCCATGATTGGATCTTTGATGTATCTTACTGCATCCAGGCCAGACATTATGTGCTTTTTATAAGTGAGGATTAGGGTTTCTGAAGTAACTAAGGGGCAGGTTAAATGTGGTTGGAGAGTTAATGAGGTTTTTGGGATTAGACTGAGATATATTCTAGAAGTTGACTAAGTTGACTTTACTGTTCTAACCTCGGATAGGTTGTTTGTAACCACTTCTGGCTATTACTAACCACTGACATCTAAAATCTTTGTCTTTGTGTTTGTTTTGTGTTGTCTTGCAGAAAAGAAGGATGTGTGTGCATAAGGAGCTAGTCTGTTTGTTGCTTATGTTTAAAAAAAAAAAAAAAAAAAAAAAAAAAAAAAAAAAAAAAAATTGTATATGGTTTTGTGTAATCCTTCCTATTTTTGTGAGATCACTTTTCAAGCGGCATGGATTTGCTTGCTCTAATTTGGAACCAGTTGGGAGAAGTACTTATCTGTATCCACTGATGGTGTATTATAACTGCGGACAGTTGTTGTGGAACAACGGATAGTATGTTACTCTGTTTTGATACTTCAGGGGTTGTTTTGTCACTTTGGCAAAAGTATATATTTCACTTCCACGGATGGATCACTTTCAATTGCAAATATCCTAAACCCTAAATCACTTTTATTAATTTCTTCACAAACCCACTTCATTTACATCAATGGAACCGCAGTCAATGCCTGATACGTACTCCACTTCACATAATCTTGTTGCTATTCTCACGAAAGATGCTCGCTCTGAAGGGTTTCATCAAATGATTGATTTTCTTGCTCATAGTCACATTCACTTTGCTTTAACAGTTGAACCTACCATTTATAAAGCCTATATTCGTCAGTTTTGGAAGAATGCTAAACTTGAAGAGGTTAATGGGTTGGAGGTTTTTCGTACTAGGGTGGATGAGCATGATATTTCTGTTTCTGAGGAGCTTATTAGAGAAGTTTTGAGGCTTGATGATGCTGATGGTGTTGAGAATCTTACAGATGTTGAGATTGTTACTGGTTTAGAGCGATTAGGTTACACACACAGGGGTAACAAGGTACAATTTTTTAAGAGTATGTTTTCTCAACAATGGAAGTTTTTGATTCATACTTTATTGATGTGTATGAGCAATAAGACCATAGGCTTTAATGATTTTCCTTCCAAAATTGCTACTGCTATTATTTGTTTGTCCGATGGAAGGAAGTTTAATTGGTCTAGGATGATATATGAGGGGTTAGTGCAGAATCTTAGGAAGAAGGGTAAATATTATTTGTATCCTCGATTTGTTCAGTTGCTAGTGGCACATCAAATACAGGATCCAATTGAACATCTTAGAGAATATGAGGTTCATCGTATGCTTCCTAGAGTGTTTGCTCATATGAGGAATCAGCCACAGAATGTTGTTATTCAAGATGTTCCTTTATTTCCTCACATGCTTAATTTTCCTACTGATTTTGAGGTTTCTGAAGGTACTCAGCTTCCTCAGGCTAGTGCTAGTGGTATGGTTAATGAGGCTGTCACACGGTGTGGAGGTGACATGATTGGAAGGGCTTCCACTACTGATTCATGCTTAGATGCTGGTCAGATAGTGGGAACATCAATAAGACCCGACCTTTGGCAACTCCTAATGTGGAAAGTTCTTTGGAACTTAACACAGGTGGAGGTATCCCTAGCCAACTGGCTGCTACAGGGTACATAGATGATCAGGCTCGGTCTGGTGCTATGTTTTCTATGTCCAAGGATTCACCGCTCGGAGCAGTTCACACAGCTCGAAGTGATGAGGATAGGTTGGAACCTGACAATGAATTGACGGTTAATGACTATGTACCTGATGACTTTTTCGATGATCCACCTCTCGGACCAGTTAACACAGGTCGAAGTGGGGAGGACATTCTTGAACGCTTAAATGAATTGACGGTTAAATGTGCTACACTGGAGGGTACTGTTTCTAGTTTACAGGAGTTATCTGTACTCCAGGGTAAGGATATTCGGCGGTTGAAGCATAAAGTCTTGGTTTTGGAGAAAGTGAAAAGACCTGGAGTTGCTGCTTTGAAAGCTTTGCGCCGAAAGAAAAAGAAGGTCGTTTCCTCTGCTGATCTAAATGTGAATGATGTATCCAAACAGGGGAGGAGTGATGGTATGAATTCAGGGGAGGCTGTGAATTTATCTGTAGGTGTTACTATGGAGGAAGAGGTTGACAGTGGAGATCAAGATTTTCTGGTTTCTGATAAAGCTGGGAATGCAGTTGTTCTTGAAGACTTGAAAAATGTTGATGTAGTTCAGAACACAACACCTGACAGTATATCTGCAACCATGGTTAGTACTTTTGTAACCACGGATGTAGTTTCAGAATTGGTTATTGTTCCTACCATTGTCATACCCACTGCTATCACAACTACTTCTACTGTTGTGACAACTCTTTCTGAGTTATCATCTAAGCCTAAAGAAGTAGAGAAAGAGGCTGCAAGCACATTGATTCATCTGAGCAAAACATCATCTATATCTACTTCAATCATTGAACCTGTTTTAGATATTCAGTCTACTGCTACTAAACCAAAAGGTAAAAGTTTGGTTATTGGTGAACCTTTGAAGAAGAAAATGGTCAAATCTAATGTTGGAAAAGGCAAAGAAGTAGTACTGAAGTTCAAAAATAAAATAGAACAAGAGGCTTATGATGAAGAGTTTGCTAGAAGTTTAGAAGAGGAGGATAAAGCAGTTTTGGAGAAGAGAAAGCAAGATGAAGAAGAAGCTAGTCAGAAGTTATTAGCTACATGGTATGAATCTCAAAACTATCTTAAAGCTTCTGAATTGATCAATGATGAGTATACAGTACAAGAATGGGCTTTGTTCGATGATGAAGAAAAGGCTAGACTTCTGGGAATATTGGCAAAGATGGTTTGTAAAGAAAGGAAGACAATTGTAAGAAAGAAACCTCCTTCTATTGCTCAGTTGAGGAATGCTTTGATGAGGATTATCAAGAATTCTGGTATATATGTTTCTGAAAATGGTAGTACCTGTTCATTTAACAGAATCTTGGAAATCTATAAGACATGTATGAGAATTAATAATGATGATTTCTGTCCAATGAATTCTCAAAAGGAGAAAGAGTGGATAAAAGAGCATGATGCATGGATGCAAAGTAAACGAAAAAGAACATCTGAGGTTCAGGAGACATCTGATTCTAAGAAGTTAAAAGTTGTTGCAGATGTGAATCAAATCATTTCTTATGAGTTTAATCTTTTAGATGGAAGTGAAGGAGTTTGGAAAATTCAAAGACTCAATAACGAAGTTTCTGAGTATAATAAATTTTCTCAAATGCTTCAATATTTTGATAGAGATGATTTGATGAATCTTTGGATACTTTACAAGAATAACTTTGGTGAAGTACATCCAAATGATTATCATGAGAGGTTGTTGTATCATAATTTGAAGATTCTATTTGAACCTACTCATGCTGAACTTGAATGGCAGGGACTCTACAATGGTCAAGTTACTCGTTGGTTTTTATATCAAACCTGTGGAGTTCATGTTCTAACTGTTTCTGGACAGATTATTTATATGCTTGTAGAAGGTGATTATCCTAAATTGAATAAGCATCCAGGAATAATTGCTCAGATGTTGAAGCCGGGTTGTTTCAAGATGTTATTGTCCTATGATGGTCAAGCTTATGACTTGTTGAAGAAGTATGAGAATATACTTAAAGCAAGTAAGTGTTTGGCTACATCCTCCACATCAGATGTTTTGAGTTTAAGAGAAACTTGAGAATTCTGTTAGAATTTATCAAGTTTAGGGGAGGATTGTTGGGTTTTAGGTTCCTTGGATGATGAATTACTTTAAGTATTGGAACCACGGACAAGCTTGAAGATAACCACGGACTGAAGAAGTGTAACCACTGATGAAGATAACCGCGGCTAGTAGTATTGTGTAACTGCTGATAGTATATTGTAAACACTGCTAGTGTTATATAGTCGGTTAGTTTAATTGTATCAGATAAATATGGAAAAGATATTTATCTTGTAGGTTACGTATTGTATATTGTATAGGACTCCTTAGTCTATAAAAGGAGGTTCTAGGTTAGATTAGATATGTGTGTGTTAGATATCTAAAGTCGATTCACTTCAAGGTTGCAAAACCCTAATACTGTAAGAGTATTCGTATTAATAAATAATATTGAGGTGTTGAAAGTTAATTGTTCTTCTTAAGATCAAGTGTTAAATTCCGCGTAATACTTGATAAGCTTTTGTTACAAGTCAGTTTCTATATAGATTGTTTGCTCAACTGGGATCAACATAGACTCATAGTAATGCCATTTCCGTTGCCATGTAAACTAAGTCAGTAGAACTCTATACCAGTCAATGCTGATTATGACTAGTTTTTATGTGTTAGTGCGTACTTTAGATTTTGGATTTCAACATTTTTTCTGACTATTCGATTGGTAGTCGAGCTTCCAAATGTTTTCATGCTTCCAACGCCTCTGACAATTCCTATGTAGTCTGCAAGCGCATGCAAATATTTCATTAACATTCCTGCTATCATTAGTGATTATCTAAATGAATTACCTGTTAGAACCGCATCACGAACATCAGCTCTAGCTACAAGTTCATTGTATGCAACAAAATTGAAATGATGGGTTGGGAAATCGTTATCTTCTATAGGCAAAACTTCGCTATACTTTCCAAATAACAGTGTTGTGTTTTTGGGAAGGGTGCGTTGCCAAATATTGGTGTTCTTGAAGCTAAACCTGCTGATTCTTTAAGATCAGCCTACTTACAAAACGGTTTCGAACTGTTTTATGTCCCGAATGTCTACATTTGCCTGAATAGTGTTTCCCTCTGGTAATCATATGTTAACAAATATTATTAATGATGTTGTTTGTGTTTAGTTTTCCAAGTGTGGTTAGTATGCTTACCCGTCTGTCTAGCAACATGAAGCATAGACCCGTCGGATTAGGATCGGGCACATTCCTTGATGCCCACTTTTGGTAGACCTTAACTTGCAATTCTTTTTGCAAATCCTCGGGTTTGATATTCGTGATGTCAATAATATCAGCTTCTGCTATTATCAATTGGCCTTTATCTTTCGAGTCTACAGTACTGATTGTATCGGTTGTAGCACTTTCATCTCTGCTTGCTTGAATCAACTCCCCTTCCCCTTTGTCAGCCATTATTCTGCAATTGTTTGGAATACCGGTTAGTGACGCTGGGACAACACAGGATAATATTTTGAGCAAGATGCATATGTTTCTAACGCACGCCTGACATATCTATACAATTCATGATGCAACACGTATAAATGAAAATTACGATGGTGCATGGCTAGTATGAGCCATTATGTAGCTACCGAAAAAGAAGTTTGCATTCTAGGAACAGTACCTGTGCTTTAAAAAAATCACATAACGATATGAAATACTAATTAAACCTGTTGCAGCTTAATTTTATTCAAAAAAATATTTGTATACAATATTTTTTGTAGTGTTTGGTGGCTGGTTTGCCTGCGGTTCAATAACAACTTTCAAACCCTTTGATGAGGTAGCCCTTGACAGGGCAACATATAGTTGGCCATGTCCGAATATAGGCTCGGGTAAAAAAATTCCTATATTTGCAAGTGATTGGCCTTGACTTTTGTTTTATCGTCATTGCATAACATAATTTAACATGGAACTGCTTGTGTTTAAAAACAAAAGGGCATCTTGTTGTCTTTAACCGTCAGAATAATGTGCGGCACAAAAACTTTTTCGCCTATTCAAGTGCCAGTTATAATCTTTGCTTCTATCACGCTACTCAACAGTTGAGTGACGATCATGCGAGTCCCGTTTCACAGACCGCCCGTGAGGTTCAAATTCCGCATCAACATTACCGAAACACCTATTTTCGCCTCCAAAGAGTGTGGAGGAATTCCTGAAAACGTCATTGAATTCAAACAGTATTCTGGGTATAACAACTCTGTAGTAGCTCCATCGTTTCCAATAGGCATTGCATTGTCCACGCTCATATAGAATTCAGATGTCCCAGATACCTGTTGGAGTATCCGTGCATTTATTGTGTCAGTCGTATCGTTTTTTGGACACACTATGGCTTTGTCTTGAAACGTAGTAACTGTGGGTGCTTGCAGCGAGTTGCTGTCATATATGAATTCGATCAGCTCATCCAATGCTTGCCCACCCGGTTGAAAACAATGGATATCCGGGATGCGCACCCAGAAAGTATTTTTTGGGTCTTCGCCATCCTGCGTGCCAACATTTCCATCTCCTACCTTTAACAACCACTCTGAAAATGATTGACACTCTATTTTTTCTTGGTCCGTCATGCAATGCCTTTGCAATCTCATGTTCTCTAGCAAAAAAAAAAAAAAAAAAAAAACTTGAAATGTCACCAATATCCTGATTCAGCAATGGATGCACCAATAATTGCATCTCTTGAAGCGCCTTTCTTTACTGGCAATGTTTGACGGAAATCTCCACCTAGCATTACTGATTTCCCTCCAAAAAGTAACCGTGGTTCGCTAAGAACATCGCGCAGCGTCCTATCTAACGCTTCAAAACACCTCTTCTCATTCATGGGTGCTTCATCCCATATGATCAATTCTGTTCGGCTTAAGAGTTTGCTCAACTGCGTGTTTTTTTCTTATTACACATACTGACTCATCAGTTAGCTGTATCTGGATCTTAAAACGCGAATGAGCTGTTCTTCCGGCTGGCAATAACAATGATGCCACGCCCGATGAACCTACTGCTAAGACAATCCTTCCTTCAGCTCTAAGTGTTGTAATAACTGTTTTCCATAAAAAGGTTTTACTGGTTCCCCCATGTCCATACACGAACATTAACTGTTGCTTGTGATTGCGTACATCATCTGTTATTGTGTCGAATACCTGGTGTTGCTGGTGATTTAACTGTGGGATAAGACTTCTGCTTTCCGAAGCCATTTCAGCTCTGTTTTAGGATGTTTCTTCCATGATTGCATGGTTTCTGAATAAATCTAGCAATCCTGGTGGAGGATCTGGTAGCCTATAACCCCTCAATGACTTTCCATGGATGGTGAGCAATGCCTGCACTTCATATAAAAAGCTCACCCTCTAATCCAGGGTCGTTTACGAATAGTTGCCGAACACCTAGTGCCTTTGATAGTATACATTGTATATCATCTCACATTTCTCTCCAGAACATTTGCCAAAGTGTTATTGGGCTTGTGATATCCGTGAACAACGGTATCTGTGCAAAACGTTATCGCAACTGAAATGCAGTAGCCGTTGTGCAACTTTCCTTCATAGTTGTAATCCATTCTTGATCATCTTGTAACAAACCCATAGCTTCACAGGCTTCCCTATTTGTCGCGTATGTGAACTCGTTAACAGTCCGAATGGCTGCAAACAATGCACATCCTCCTTGATGACACAGTAACATACGCTGGTAAAATAGGTCGCTCGCAGTTGGATGCACATATGCTAATCGGCCAATTGCAGGTTTGTTGAGGTTGCGCCTAGGAGTCCAAGTTTTTTCACCTTTTGTCCACACAAACTCTGACGGAAACTGCAAATTTTGATGATTCATTGAACACTAACCATTCTGTCAGAGTTGTTCACCTGGCGCTTGGGTTATATAGTATAGACTGCACTGTCTGCGATGCTTTGAAAGAAACATGCTGCATGTTTTCAAGGTGAACAGCAAGGATTTGGACCGCCGGTTCCCTACTGTGGATATCAAAACCAAATATACGCCAGCAAGCCTCGTGAGGACCGATATAACGCGCATCCACAAAGTTCTTTATCTCGTCCATACCCATGACTGAACTGCTATTGGAATTCGAAGCACCCGCGTGGCTATGTTGTGCCTCACCTATTTTCCTGGACACCCGAGCAATGATTCTGTCCGTACCCTTTGAAATATATTTAAATAGGTACTTTATGAGCATCGTCCAGCCACAATACTCAACATTTATATGTGCATAAAACCTCATACATAGTTCACGATTATATGGCACAATGTAAGCGTTGTCCAACCTGACAACACTTCAGTGTGCATCTATCTGCACGTCCCTCCTTTTGTAGTGTGCATACCCAGCTTTGTCAAAAAAAGTTGCTTCGCAGTACTCCAATAGGAAAAAAAAATTACACGTCGTTCTATCACGCATACAAACTGCATTCGGAAATGTTGCCCACAGGGACCGTGCATCATAAATTCTGATATAACTCTGAACCTTTCTAGATCGTTTTGTTGATGGGGTAGTTCTGCGCTTATGTACCTATCTACATCCTCCGGCCTCATCGTTTTAGGTCTACGTGTTACTCACAACAACATGTGACAATGTGGTAGACCCCTTTTTTCCATCGTGTACAGCACTGAAAAGAAGAAACATGAAGAAGCAATAAGTTTTTTTATGTGGATGGCATACACATATAAACACATCAGTTATGAACACGGTAATCTAAATATAATATATCTGCATTCACTGAGCCAAAAGGTCGAGAGTCCCATAGATAGTTAATAAGGGAGTGAATTTTACGCTCAAATACACGGTCTATAACATCTGGTCTGTCAGCTGCAGTAAGGTTTGGATATGCAGCCATGTATTCCTGTATTTCAGGCCACTTGGTGTTACATGTGAATGTTACAAAAAATGCAGGGTTGCCATGCACCCTACAGATTGCCAAAGCGTCTAAATAATGACTATACATATATCGGGGGCCCCAAGTAAATGACAAAGGCAAAATAATTCTCAACATTGCTGTTAACATGCTAAAGCGTACTACCAAACAATTACAGGAAATGAATTTAAAAGCTTGCAAGCAAACCTGTTGAAGCATCTGAAAATTGTCCAACATCAGGAACCACACATGGCCGTTGCAACAGATAGACACCATCAATACTAAAATCTACCACACTTTCAAGCGACAATCGAACGTTGGTAGAAGGATCAACAACATTTTCACCAACAGAGCCAACATTCCGGAAGGCAACAGAAGCGTGTTCAACCACAGGGACTGCAACACGCATAGCAACATGCACACTCATAGGTTAGTATCCATCACAATGTCAAATGAACAATGAAAACCTATAATTCATAAAAACAAAAAATGCACACTCAAAACCTGCTGATTGTTCGGCAGATGAAAGGCAAGTCCTTTTATTGGAAGCCTCACGGCCTTCCAGCGCACCGTCACCACTGTCACCTACTTTCCTTTCCAACGTACATTCAGCTCTAGCCATGTCAGGTAAAGCATCCGTACCGTCAACCTTACTTTGTAAATGAAGCATCCGCCCAAACTCACAACGACTATCTAACGACGCACCACCCTCACTACCAACATCACGCCCAAAAATACCATGAACACTAAGACTACATCCTTCAACATCTTGCTCAACTGGCGCATCAGGAACAATATTCATTGTACGGAGTCGTTTTGTGGGACGATGTGTTACACCTGCATCAACTTGGCACCAACTATGCTCTAACGCCACTGCTTCAGGAAAAGAAATAGCCCTTGACTGGACATCAAGATTAACAGGTAGTTGAACATTCACTGGTGGAACATAAGATATGGCTCTCGATCGGAAATCCAAATTTATAGGTAATCGAGAATGAACTGCAACACCCCACGTAAAAAAAAGTGGTTAACATGTTAACATGTAGAACAAAACAATTAGACCAAATTAGTTTAAAAGACTGCCACTAAACCTGTTGAATCATTAAAAAATTGCCCAACATCAGGAACTACAATCGGGTGCTGCAACAGAGACACACTAACGTTTTCACCAACAGAGCCAACATTCCGAAAGGCAACAAAAGAGTGTTCATATGAAGGGCTAGAAGCACGTGCAACAACGTGCATAGGTGTGGATCATGTTATCAAAGTAGTAACATATTCATCACAATGTCAAGCGAACAATGGAAACCTCTATTTCAGAAAAACAAAAAGATACGGTCACAACCTGTTGACAGGTCGACATTTGAATGGCAAGCCCCTTCATTGGAAGCCTCACGCTCCTCCAATGCACCATCACGACTGTTCCTACAACACCTTCCTCAACTGCAACCAAACCACTCGAATCCAACGCACAACCACCTAGGCTCACAACATGCTCACTGGGTTCTAAATTTCGAGGACAACTATCAACAACGTCCACCCTCTTGCATGCCTTACTCTTAACTCTCATACTAACAATCAAAGCATCTAAACAACAAAGCAACCTAAACACAACAATCCCTAACCAAACAACCCACACGCTGCAAAAGAATAGCCGAACTAACGTGCATGCAAAAACATAACAAATAATTATAGATACTATAGCTCGTAAACAACACCAAACACCTACTTATTACACACACTGATGAAACAACCTACAACAAACATTCAAAAGAAAAACACAAAGACAGAAATCGAACATGCAATAATGAACGAATGATCCAACAAACGGCGTACCTACCAAAAATTCTGGAGAAGACACGTAGCTTCATAGCAAAGAAAACGAAGCGACATATATACTGCTAAAAAAAGGCCCAACAAAACTACATCACTCTGTGGTCATAACGGGCCAAACTTCGTGGGCCTGGCTAGCCCTAAACCATAAAAAAAAAACCACCGAAACCTTTAATAAAAAAAAACATTAAAAAACATAAGCGCTTAATAAAAAAAATTTAAACAAAAACGTTTAAAATAATGCCACCGGCGTAACGGTTTAATATAGATATATAATGAAGCTAATTAAAAAAAGAGAAAATTCCTAAAATAAGCCAAAAAGTCATGCATGGTCCATTAAATGGTCATTTTTTGTGTCTTTTCCCATTTTGGTCATGCTCGACTGCTCGACTTCAATCAAATTTTTGACACGTTTCATTCCTTTAGCTGTTCAACTGCTCGACTTTGACTGGTCAACTGCTCGACTCCACCCAAAATTTGACACGTGTCATTCTTATGTATTTTTCTGAAGAAAAAAAAAATACAAAAGAATGACATGTGTCAAAATTTGGGTGGAGTCGAACAATTGAGCAGTCGAGCATGACCAAAATGGGAAACGGCACAAAAAAATAACCATATAAAAGACTATACATGACTTTTTGGCTTTTGAGAATTTTCTCTTAAAAAAAATATGAAAGTCTTATTTTATTTCATTGGTCTTACCTCATGATCTAGTAAAGTCCACACCTAGTTGGGCTGGGCGTAGGTTCCAAGGAGGTGCTTTTGTATCGTATACGAGACATTTTTTGTGAGGACTTGATAATTCGTCCAATCCACGAATGCTAGAATGTTAGAAATAAAAAAGATAAGTGATATATCAAATCACAATGACACTAAAACTACGACGACTCACAAATCAAATTACAGTCGTGGAAAAACAAAACAAACAAATAAAGAGCCCTAGACCCAACTGAGTACGTTAATAGTTAAGCGCAATTACCAAGTAGAAAACATCAAATTTTGTTGGAAGACCGACCATAAACCTAACCGCTGCCACAAACCTCGCTTAAATCTCAAATTTGATTTAGTTCAAGTGTGGCTTCTCTTGTTATGTAATCATGATATTATTATCTTCTATATTATTTTAGTTAGTCATGAAATCAGTCTTCTTACTCTCAAATTTAACAAATTGTAAAAATATGACATGTTGACATTTCACCTTCCTGTTGATAATATTACTTTAGTTAGTATCAACTCACTTATTTTATTTCATACAATCCTAAAAATTCTAAGAACGAAGGTATGTTCACATTTGTCCCTTGCTATTTTTACGTGGAGGAGCAAATGGCGTCGCTACTGCACCATCACCACCCTGCGCCATTTCATATGTGTCTGATTTTACATTCGTCAAATGCACAAGTTTTTCAATTTTGTTGACCGTTTGAGCCATATAATGGCTAGTTTTGTATTTTTTTTTTAAAACTAAAACTATTACATTTTACCACTCCATATAAACCCAAATATAGAACCAATTTTATACACAATTACTTACTTTCAACCTTAATTCTCTTTTTCACAAAACACATTCTCTAAACCAAAAATGAATTCCAATGAAGAGTATGTGAACTTTTTCGACGTCGATGATGAAACTGATATTTTCTTTATGACACAAGCTTATCAGTATCACCAATTGTTGCAAACTGAAGCTCAAACTTCATTTCTGCATACGCTGATATACCGTGAACGTGAAGTTACTGAAGAATGTTTGTGGGACGACTATTTTAGTGATAGTCCAAAATATCCGGAGTATTATTTTAGGCGCCGCTATCGTATGTGCAATAAACTATTTTTAAAAATACAAAGAGGTATCGAAACTCACGATCCTCTTCCTTATCATTTTGATTTCTTTGTAATCAGACCCGATGCTACGGGTCAATTGGGTTTTAGTGTAATTATGAAATGCACTTTCGGTGAGGCTTTTTGCAGAGCGAGGCTCACGATATTCAAAAGGCTCATCAAGGCTCAGCGTCTTGGTTGCGAGGCCTTTATGAGCTTAGGCGCACCTCACGCATATATAAGGATTTACCCTTTTTTATTTACAAAGTATAAGATTTTGAATGTATAAATTTCTTGATGATGATTTAGAAAAAATAAATAAAATATTTAATAATAATAATAATAATAATAATAATAATAATAATAATAATAAATAAATAAATAAATAAAAAAAAAAAAAAAAAAGATTCTTCTGTGCATGTTATTTTAAATTCAACGAGTTTTGGTTATTTCTGGTACACAGAAGTCAGAGTCGAGAAAAGTTAAGAAAACGTATATCCTTTTGTTAGATACTCTATGTTTGATGTCTTTTATTAAAGTATTAACTTTGTTTGACACTATAAGTGATACAACGCTACTTAAGTTTAGTATCTGTAGTTTTCCATTTTTTCTTGACAAAATGCACCTTACATACACGAGGCTTGCGCCTTGGGCCTAGGACCCAAGGACCCCTTTGCGCCTTAGTGCACCTTGAGCGTTTTAAAACATTGGTAACGTCACCAACAAGAAGAAGAAAACTAGTTTATTGATTATTTAATGTATTTTCATAAAGGTTTAGGGTTTAGGGATTTTCGTAATGTTTTTTTATTTTCGTATTTTGTTGAATTTTCGTATTGTAATTTGCATTTTTATTAGAATGAATGAAAATTTAGTTTGTTTGAAGAAAAAAAATGTTGGGGCCAAAAACTGCAAAACGGCATGCAAATGGCCCTGCAAAGTGTGAATGTGAAATGTAAACTGCTGAGGTGACGATGATTTGAAGCAAACACCATGTGACCACACCCTTCGCTCTAAAATAGTTTATCTCTTTTACTCATGAATATGATTATGACAAGATAAAATAAGAGCAAAAACAAGCGTGTGGGGTAGATGAAATGGATAGCTGAACTTGGCTCGAATTCTGCATAAATACTTGTTTGAAAATAGTCGTATAAGATTTGGCGGCCAAGTATACTTATTTTGGCCCCTTTAATTTATCCTCACCTCACAGAGTTGTTTCCAACCCAAAAGTGTGGGACAATTCAACAACACTTGGTCACTTTGATATATTAAAGATCTAAACAAACTTGAAGCATTGTGTCGTCAATTAATTAGTAAGATGGCCAGTGTTGGTGTTTTAATAAATTTGATTGTTTTCTGAGAACGAATCAGGAGACAAAGTGATCGGGTGAATTTAGAATAACCTAAACAATACTACGAACACACGTTTAGGACCGGGTGCATTTAAAAAAATCAATATTTTTTTAATAAAATTAACACTACACCACAAAATTCATAGGTGTCCCGGGAACCCACTCTGATAACCGTAACCGATTGTTTTAGCGCTACATCATATAAAGTTTGTTTTCAAGGTGCCATAGTGGTAAAAAAGTTTTTGATTATCATCACCAGAATGTGAGTGTTTGGTGAAACAAAAAGAGGGTCTTGCTTGGTTTGTGTCTGAGTGATAGCATGTTCAAACACGTCAATTAGTCGGGCAAAAAATCAGAATCCATGATTACCAAAAAGATAAAAAGTTATTTGTTTTTAGGTTATTTATATAGATAAACTATAACCCGCCAGATGATTAAGAGCTCTTTTGTAGAATATATAGCTATTTACGTACCTTGATAATATGTGACAGTGTCATACGAAAATATCAATCAACCAACGAATGTTAAACATCCAATTATTTCGGATGCAACTTGCTTTATGTATATGAACCTTTACCAGACAAGACATTATCGATCGAAGACATTGACATATATAGTCTTTGTCGGACAGATAATTGCCAGAGCACATCCAAAAAACCTTTCGTTTGTCAAGATGTTGATTCTCCTAAAAGATTACGAATTTCAAACCCAACATCTCAAGTTGATTCCTTTTGTTGGAAGGGTGCAAAAGTCTTGCAAATCAAACTACAAAAATATACTTACAACTTATACAAGTTAAGCATCAAGTTAATTTCAAGCTCGTGACATGGCTATGTTTTGCACGGGGCTTTTAAGTGCTTATCAGAGCTTGGGCTTTTAAAATAAACCGGCTTATAAAATAAGTCTCATTTGCCACACAGGCTTATGGCTTATAAAATAAGTTATAAGCCTTCATAAGCCCGAGCCATAGAAAGAGGCTTATAGAGGCTTATGGCTAGTTAATTACTTAAATACCCTTCAAATTATAATAAATTATCACGTAAAAGCTAAAAGTATATGTGAGCTTAATTTGATGTATTTGTATGCGATTTTACATTAATAAGCTTCAGTTCCAATTAATTCGTCAAACAGCTTTATAAAAATATAATCTTCGGCTTATAATATAAGCCCCAACCCCATCCTCAGCTCCAACCGCATCCCCAGTCCCAGCTCATTACGCCAAACATACCCTATAGCAATTAATGATTCAATTTAGAGAAAATTACCTAAAAATGTAGTAAACTTACTCATTTATCTAATTGTGTGAAGCCATTCATTTTCTTTGTTATTATATACCTCAAACTTTAGAATTTCGACCTTTATATGTATTTGCGTATGTAAAATGATCATTTTATCTTTCGCTGTCAATAGAGTTGTTACAAAAATATCAAGGTAATATGGTTATTTTATATGCGTAAATACACACAAATATCGAAATTCAAAAGTTTAAAGTATATAATAACAAAAAAAAAAATGGCTACAACAACTAGAAAAATGAATAAATTTACAACATTTTTAGATAATTTTCCCTTCAATTTATGGCTTGTCGTACTACTTTTAATTATCAATGCACAAATATCGTACTCATTTAATTTTCAGACTCAATTGCATCTCTAGCGTAATCTTTACTTTTTATAGTTTTCTGTTTTCGGCTTAAGGTGAAGTTTCTGCAAACAACAATTGAATTGTGTGATTTTTTATCCTTGTAAGTAGTTTTCCAGGATTTTTTGCTAATGAATAATATATAAAAGTTTCACAAAATGTTGGTTTGATCATTGATGGGCAACCTTAACCAAGAATCCTTTTGTACATGATGTGACCCTCATTTCAGGTTTAATAGTATCTTTATAATTAGTAAGCTATTAGGTTTGGCTTTGGGTTAACTAATACAATTAGTAACGCCTAACTTAACCCACAAAACCTTATAAATTGATTAACAAATGGGCTTGGTACAAACATAGTATATTGGCTATATATTCAGCAAGTCTACATATACATGTATGGAAAAATGTTACCTAATAGTAACCAAGTTTCATCACTGTTTCAATTCAGTCACTCGAACTTTATATTAACCACAAAAATCATTCAAGTTTAAAAAGTGTTTCATTATTGTGTAAATCTTTAAAATAAGTGCATTATTTGGTTGTACCTTGATAATAACCATCCACCCTCTGAAAATCACTAATCTCAACTAACTCGATGTACAACCAACTTATGCACATTTAAGAAAAATATAAGTCACCAAATAATAACGAAGTTTGAGAACTATTCCGTTTTGCTCACTCAAACATAAAAGTTACACAAAAATGGAACACTTGTAAAACTTGAGTGGTTAAACCTCACAAACAAAAGTATGAATGACTAAATTGAAACACTAACAAAACTTCATTACTATTTAATGATTTTTTCCCTAAATGTATCTATACAGACTTCTTTATTCAGAGATAACATACACAATTGTTTAGAAACCCATACATTTGAATCTTACATCGCATATACGTTCTCAACTATAATCATATTTGTTTTATAAACTGCATGATTAGTTTATAACAGTGCTGATTATATAAACATATTAAGTACAAACAAATATATAAAGAAATATTAGAACATGCATGTTCAAGTGGCAGCCAACCTAAAAGTTAAAAGTTGCGAAAAGAGAAGAAGGTGTGATCGATCTCTCGATGGCATCAAAGCTGTTTATTAGTACTATTGATTCCAAATACTCATCACATTCTCTTAATTCTTTTTTGTGTTTTGTATTTGCATTATGAAGTAACATAATTGTTTAAATCCCATGCATATTTTAAGACATTCCAATTATATGTTCTATGACATGGACAAGGCCATCTCGTGGTTTTCGGTGGCCATAGGCAATATCAACAAAGAGACTTTATTACACTTGTGAACTAAAAAGAAATTACATATAAACTTGAATTATATGACTCATATATGTTTAATATTATATGTATTTATATGCAAAAGTAATAAAAATGTGGCCCTTTTTAAGTTGAGGTTACGTGCGACAACACCTATTACACACCCTTCCGAGACCTCTCTGGACATGGAAATCGATAACTAGTTAACTGCTAATTTGAAAACGTGAAAGCAAATAAATGAAATGACGCGATTACTATGTGTGTAAAATAGAGAAGATGAACTAGGTCTTTCTCTTGGAAATGCATGTGTATTTATATGGAGGGATTTATTGTGAACCATAAATGTGATATAACGAGTTTGGGAGACCCACGTGGGAGTCATCTCATAGAAAAGACAAGAATGACATGTGGCGTGATATTTTTGGCTCTTGGTGTTATGGGATTCTTAGTACGAGGTATTATCTATATGTCGTAGCGAAATGTATGCCGCACTACCTTTGTGCCAATGAGGTGTTTACACATGGCAATAGTACAATCACAGTCTAGGAAGATAGACTGTTAGGCAGATTGTTGACTGGAGATTGGTTCTCCAGGAAAAGCATGTCGTGGTGTTAGCTGTAGTTGCCTGGAGATTGGCACTCCAGGCAAAGCTTTTTATGGACTTCCGTCTTTGGGCCTGTAATAATTGTATGGGCTTTAGCTATTGAGATAAAACTCTCATGCGCCATCATGCATACACCATCAATTTTCCCATTTTTTTCATAGTATTAAATGCTAAAAACATGTCGTTGCCGGTTACTATCACCAAGTGGTTGAAGATTATATAGTCTAACCCAAAAAATTCGGTGATGCATGAATAATATTTTACAAATTTATTTTATTATGACAATTAAATGTCTCTCAATATATATACAATAAATATTTTTTTCATGTTCAAAGCATAACTTGAATCTACAATTATTTATTTCAGAAATTTCTCACACAACATAAAATATATTGAAACACAGGTCTTTTGATTTATATGTACATTAGAGTATTGCTCGTTAATTAATGTTGTAACAATTTGGAGTTTCAACAACTTGATAATATGAATTGAGACAGAAGAAGTCTTGTCAAATATCCAAAACCATCTCATTTCCAAATTTATATATATATATATATATATACTAGACGAGTACCCGCGCCTAGCGGCAGCGGTTCCTAGCGGCAGATAATTAACAATATGCGATATTGTGGTAAGTGTTTCGTAACATGCGATAATTCAACTGAAGCAAAAATTATTAACATGTATCAAAGAATATATAAAAATATTTATTGAAACTGAAAATAAAACATTACATCAATTATGAGATAACTAACGATGCACGTTACTCGTCGTATAAAATTTCTTAGTACACGGCATATGAGGTGTTGAATCCTCTTTGGCCGAACTCTTTGATTGGCTTCACTTTGTAGTTATCAATCATCAATGCATGGTATTTGACCCAATCAAAAAAGCTTCGAACCTAAGAAACTTAACAAAAATATATACACCGGTTGTATAATGTATTTGACCAAATTATTTCAGAAAACTTTGTATATCTTTGAAATTAATGCTCCGGAACAATCAATGATTAAAGCACCAATCAATCACCATCATTATAGCAATATTCGGAAACGGATTTGTATTTAACTTATTTAATGCGCAAAAACAAGAACAAAAAAATGAACCCCGTGACTATATAATAAATCGATACAGTGCTTTGTGATTGTAAACATTCAAGTTATTCACAACAATATCTCTGCAATTTCAACTATCTATAAATGTCAAAACAAAATTTTTAAAAATCATATGGTCATTGCACACATTTCAATATTTAATACTCCCTCCGTCCCACATTAAGTGTCCACTATGACTTTTTTAAGTCTTTTTTCTTAAACTTTGACTTTAAATATTTTTGTTCGTGTTATGTAATATTTGATGCAAAATATATGAATGGATTAAGTTTTTAAATGTATTTTCATTTATATAATTTTCATTAAGTATCATATAACACAAAAAAAAAATATTTACGGTCAAAATTAAAGAAAAAAGACTTGAAAAAGTCATAGTGGACACTTAATGTGGGACGGAGGTAGTAACTGAGATCGCATATGATACACACACTATGTAGTAACATAACAATAAAAATAATAAATTGTAATATGGTGCCTTATAAAATAAAGGGATTGTCTAACCAGTGCCCTCAGGGCACTGGTTAAGAAGGCTGAGGACCCACAAAAAGGTACCGAAAAAATAATTTAAAAACCCAAGGACCCACACTTTTTCAATAAAAAAATATTTTTTCGATACCTTTTTGTGGGTCCTCAGCCTTCTTAACCAGTGCCCTCAGGGCACTGGTTAGACAATCCCTAAAATAAAATATGGTGATAAAGTTTTAGAAATTATTAGTGTTAAGATTAAATAAATTAAAAAATATATATTTTTTTTGGGAAATTACATTAGTAAAAGTTGTCAAAATGTGTCATACATTTTTTTGAAATTTTAGGTGTGAATTGTTGTGGTAGCTATTTCATTAAGGACAAATTCTTTGGATTTTTATATAGAAATTTTAGTTTGAAAGGAATTCCAGAAATTTAACATTACTCACTTTTTAAGTTTCAAAAACATGGATACATGCTTTGTATGTATAATAATAAAAAAAAGTTGTATTGAATTTCCAACATGGAATATGCCGAATCTATTTTCATTTAATATTAGTTTGAATTTTTAATGGTAATTATATATACATGTAGTTAAAGACGAGTACTCGTGCATAGCAACGGGATTTGACAGATCGTTTAGTGATAAAAAAATGTTTATGGGTTATAAATGAAAAATAATAAAAGTTTGAAGACTTGGGTATTAAACATAATGTTTTAAAACCCGGATCGACCCGGGTGGTTCAACTGGTTGAATCGTTTTGGTCGAAAAATGAATTGATTTAAACCGGGTCAACCCGACTGGTTGGGTTGAACACGGGTGAAATTAAACCGGGTCAACCCGTCGGGTTTGAAGCGTCCCGGGTCAACTCGGTTTTCGATGTGTATTAATAGTTTCCTTTTGAAATATATGTTTTCAACATTTCTATTTTTAGTTTCAACTTTTTACTTTTTGTTTTTTCCTTTATATATAGTATACGCGGATACTCTGTGATGATTAACTGGAGAAATAGATCTCGATGAGGCCTGATTTACCAGTTTGTATCGGTTTCAACGGGTCCTCTTGGTTCATTTTCGGATTACTTTTATTGGTTAGTTGAACCAGTGGCGAAACCGGTTCCCGGTTGAACCCGTTGGTCCGGTCCGATTTTCAAAACTATATGTACAATCAACTTGTTAGCTTGTATGAAACTTTGTGTGTTTTATTAATTTGTATAATTTGTATAATAACACGTACTTTTCATTTTAGGTTGTTTTAAAAATAACATTAATTAGTGTGTTTAATTATTTTATATTATGTATTATGTTGTAATTGTTTAAATTGTATACTGTGAAAATTTATTGTACTTTTTCGTATGGGGTGTTTTAATAGTTTGTATTTTAATTTGGTAAATATGCTTTTAGTTGGTTGTACAATATGAATAAATCAATGTACTTTTAAGTAATGGGGTGTTTTAATAAGAGTATTAATTACATTATACATTTCTCTCACTTTTGACTTTCAATTTTCAACTTTTCAATTTTCACTTTCACCTTTGACCATTTTTCTATTTTATATAGTAAAGATATATATATATATATATATATATATATATATATATATATATATATATATATATATATATATATATATATAGAGTAGGGATCCAGTGAGAAGTAAATTAAAAAAAGAAGTGGTGAGAAGTGACCAAAACCACGCATTTGAGATGCAACGACTTGCGTTAGATGCATTTCTATTTATATAGACGCAACATCTTGAGTTTCGAAAGTTAATTTGATGTATAGATTGTGCAAATTGATTTTCATGATTTTGGCACGTGCAGAGGAACAAAAAACAAGAGAAATCATGAAATGCATCTAATATACGTATATGCATCTGATTAAAAGCTAGAAAACACACTATGGTGCATTATAATTCATCTAAGATTATAAGGATGCATCTAATTTAGGTCGGTGCATCTCGGATTTGCGGTTATAGTTCTTCTTATTCCTTCTTATTTTAAGTAATATTCTTATTTGATCCTAACTATATATATATATATATATATATATATATATATATATATATATATATATATATATATATATATATATATATATATATATATATATATATTAGATGCATCCCTATAATCTTAGATGCATTATAATGCACCATAGTGTATTTTATAGCTTTTTATCAGATGCATATACGTATATTAGATGCATTTCATGATTTCTCTTGTCTTTTGTTCCTCTGCACGTGCCAAAATCATGAAAATCAATTTGCACCATCTATACATCAAATTAACTTTCGAAACTCAAGATGTTGCATCTATATAAATAGAAATGCATCTAACGCAAGTCGTTGCATCTCAAATGCGTGGTTTTGGTCACTTCTCACCACTTCTTATTTTAATTTACTTCTCACTGGATCCCTGCTCTATATATATATACTAGCCGGTTAAGCCCGCCCAAGGGCGGGCACGACTTGTGATTTATTTCTTGATAAATTCCAAGTTTAATTTATTTATCGGTTTATTATTTTTTTCTATTGTAGGTTTATTTTTTGGTTTTTTTTAATTAAATAATGTGTATAGAGTTATATTCATATTAATGGAGTAAGTAATAAGTGAATGTGAAATGCATGATTTAGGTAAAGACTTATGGATGTTATAGTGTGATTTCTCCATTGGAAAATGCTCCTTATGCAGCTGATGATCAGGAATTGAGATCTGAATATGTCATTTAGTGACTGGATCCTATGAAAGTCGTTAGCGTTAAAGGTAAAGAGAAACTATTGCAAACATTTTTACATATATATAGAGAATACTATATGTGTGTAATCGATCAAATCAAAATTTTATATATAGAATAGTATAATTAACAGATTAAAATTCCATACGCGAGACCCGCACCAATGCTTGCAACATATATTTCTTTCATACCCGTAATCAATCCAAAAGTAGAAACATCTATTTTTAATCTTTAAGTAACAAACCCCATTAGACCATAAATGACATTTCCAACCACATAAAGGTGGTAAAGTTATCGACTATGATACGGTACAACGTCACAACATACAAAATTGATTACAAAAATGATATTTCATGCCTTTCCCAACCCAGTGTATCTCTAAACTTTTTATCTTCTTCTTTGTCATATAGACATGGCCGGTGAAAGGCATCCAAATTGAGAATATTATCACTAAAACTCTATGAAAATTTCACTATCATCTTCTTTAAGCTTATCATGAGTCTATGTTGCATGCGGGACGAACTCGTCATCACTCATCAGGGTACATCTTCTGAAAGAGCTACCATGTACCATAAATACAAAAAGCTAGTGAAAATACTAAGTATTAGATACTTCATTTCAATATCATAGTATCCAATTGTACTTTTAAGAATGACATTTTTTTGCAATTTATTCTAAAAACGTAACTACGGGAATTTAAAAAAAAAAACTCGAAGTACTTATCAAAATAAGGGATTTTTGTGAAAACTTTTTTTTACCAAACCTTTGAAATAAGCAGTTGGCACTGCTTTTTCACCTCAGTTTTGCACAGACCCAACAAACACCCTCTTTTGACAGATTTTGAACTAAAAAGCACTATCCATAAGCAAACATAAATGGAATAAGCTAATCCAACTTTGAGCATACAAACTTAAATTCAATAATAAGCTGAATTACAAAGGATAAGGACCTACCACTGAAATAAGCTATAAATACTACAAAGCTATCAAGTAAAGGGGGGGGGGGAAAGGCAGAATAAGCAGTTTTCTAGGAGATCCTAAGCTAACATGGGAAAATAAGCATTCAAGGGATTAAATAAGCTACAAGAAGCATCAAATAAGCTGAAGTCTACTGAGACCTATACTAACTAATCTAAAAAGCATGAATAAAACTGAATAAGCTAATGGATATCACTAATAAGCATAAAACGATCAAGTGGACTGCTGCTACTCGCAGACCTAAATAAACAAGGGGGAAGTTTGAGCTTAATGTTAAGCACTAAATCAGGTCTAAATTGAGAAGCAAGCCAAAAAAGATCAAATTAGTACTACAAACATCCTAAAAATTCTAAATGGGATGGCTAAATGAACCTGAAACAGCTTATAAATAAGCTGTAAACAGGTGGACCTAGGGGAGTTTGGTTCTGTAACAGGAACAAAAAGGGACAAAGAGCAGTTTTAATGGGTAATTTAAGCTAAGCTAAAGGGTTCCAAAGTGCAAACAAACCAAAGAAAGATTGAGATAGGTGCATAAAGAGTCAAGAAAAGCATTTTTTGAAGATTTTTTTATTACAAATACGCTGTGTAAAAATCCTTTGAACAACAGCATCTGCTGATGTTCTTTGTGCAGAATTTTTGTGACAGAAAATTTGCTTTTTCTAACCAAACCTGTATAAAACTTATAAGAACATGTTCAAACTAACAAAACTAACTTAAGATCATTAAAAGGACTTTGACCTAAAAGGTCAAAGTGGGTAAAACTGGTTTTTAGACCCAAACTAAGATTAAACAAAACACCCCCTTATGGGGTTGAATTCACTTAAAACAGATTTTTAAAAACTTAAACTTGGATTTTTCTTGATGAAAACTAACTCAACAGCTTAAAATAACACTTTTGATTAAATTAGAATGAGGAATAAGCAAATAAGCTGTTAGGTTCCCATATTTGTAACACAAGCATCAATAGAGGAAATAAGATGAAGAGTGATCGGTTGAACACTTAACACATACACACGAATGTTTAAGAAAGTTTATGCGTAAATGTGAAATGATAAAATGAAACACCACCATCTAAGGATGGTTTACATGAGGTATTTATAGGAGGGAACTAGGGCACCCACCAAGTCCCATCCTTTCCTTATTGGGCTTTGGATAA
>OU343221.1:269204571-269260690 GCA_910596185.1 Chrysanthemum makinoi
AGATAAAATGACCGGACATACCAGATTTTCTAAATAATCAGATAATCACACGCAAAAATCTATCCATCCAAACACTAAACTACATAAAATTAGACAGCTGATCATACCAAAACGTAAATGCAAACACCCCCTATAAATGACCTGAATGACCCCATTAAAATCATAAGAAAAAAAATAACCAAGTCTCTTTGTTTAAAAAAATATATCATTTGACTTTTGTGGTCAAATGCCATATTTTAAGTTCAAAATTCAAATCAAGACATATCATTTGAGATTTCCGAGTTCCAACTGTATTAAGCATATAAAATAATGAGAAACATATTTGAAATAGTGTAGGGAAACGGTTACACTTTTATTAATAAAATCTAAATAAATAAAATTAAGAGTAAATAAATAACGAGAAAATTAAATCAAATGAGAATGTAAGCGGATAAACGATAATTAAATAAAATAATAAAATAGTCAAAAGACTTACTTGATCACCAAAATAAAGATCAATAAAGAAGCACTAAAAGCCGGTAGCGTGTTTGACAGCACTTAAAACAGATCGCCGTCTGTTTCCCGGTACTGACCAAAAGCGATGTTATCTGTCGGACTTAACTAAGCTGCAGAATTTCAATCTTAAGAGATGCTGTGATTCCATGTTGGAAAATCAATAATAACTATTGATTTGATGTGTGTGTGAAACTTGTGAATTTAGTGGCCCTATTTATACACAATAACTCCTTCTAAGTTTACTATCCTAATTGGACAGCGGATTGAAAATAAACTACTTTTTCCTTAGGGTACTTTGCGATCAATGCCTTAACTTTGAGACCATATCTCATCTCACATCAACTCTATTTTGGACACATAAAGGCTTAGTGCTAAGCTCTTCGAGGAGAACGCGAACCTACAAACTATTACTCATATATGTGACATATACATATAGATAATTGTGTCCAAAGTTGGTCAAAAGTCACTTTTGCCAACCAATTTTCCAACAATCCCCACATGAATGGAGATCGGTCGTAATACACAAAAATTACGATGAAATTCCAATAGTTGAATCTTGCAAAGGATAGGTAGGTGTGACTTTGAACCTTCCCCTTGTGAGATGCACTTAGTCTCCTAGATCCGAGTAGACGCGATGTCCTTGAACTCAAATTCTGCTTACGTGAGACGACAATACATTTCACATAAGACTCTCCCTAACACTGTTAAGCCCTCATAGTCATGTTCATTATGGTCTGAACATTTGCACGTTCTTCAAGAGCTCTTAGGAGTCGCCCCCACAATTCCATTCGAAGCGACCCCACTTCTCTCTCACATAGGTGATTTCATCTTGAATCATTAAAACATATGTTTTGTGATTTCATCTCGAATCATTATGCTTTGTGATTTCATCCTGAATCATTAAAGCCATATGTTTAACCTCTCAACAAGTCACATTTGTTATAGGAATGGACTAGGAAGTTACAATGTTAAGTAACTCCCCATATTGACGTGACTTCCCCCACATTTATATGATTAGGTTGTCCTATTGAACCCAGATCTTGGGATCTCCAGTCAACTGGGTTAGGTTTTCCTTCATATAAACTCATTCCTTTAAGGGCTTTAGTCTCATTCCTTTAGACGACTTACTAACTAACTCTCGCTTAAGCCTGTAAAGCGGATCCGCGATGTTTTCCATTGACTTTACGTAGTCAATCGTGATAACTCTAGTTGAGAGTAGTTGTCGCACCAATCAACGTCTATGATGGATATGTCTCGACTTACCGTTTTACATTGTGATATGAGCTCTGTCAATTTCCAATTGACTATCACACTTTATATGGATGGTCGTTACCGGTTTACGCCATCTTGGTATGTCCTCTACGAATTAACGCAGATATCCGCATATTCTATAAATTTATTTCAAATGATAAATTCAAATTCCATCATAGATTTAGCTATAAAAGTCTGAAATACTTTCAAGATTTCCAAGACACAGCTTCCCACGTAGAGTCAATACATCCGCTCTAGTGGATCTAGATTCTTTTATGTAAGAATCCATATTTGCATTACTCTATCATTAGATAGCGGTTGATATCTTCCAAAATGCAATATCGTAAGTATCATAGTACTTGTGTAATACTATTCAAATGGTCATCACTTGAATTACTGGTATATTTACTTAACTTGATTATAACTTCTAAATCAAGTCTTACACACGTCATTAGACACATAAGGACGCCCAATATTCTCTGAGTATTCAAAATAGGCAACACCTCTACCTCTATTATAACGAGATTTAAAAGATGTCATTGGAGTTCTAGCTAGGCCGGAATCCCCCACATTGAACCTCTCAAGAATATTGTCCTTATAGTGTTTTTTACTTCAAAACAAATCCATTTGGTTTCATATGATCTTAGTTCCAAGAACCATATCGAGCAACCAATGTAGTTCATGTCAAATCTTGACTCCAACATTTCATTAGTGGATTTGATCATCTTGTTATCACTTTCAGTGATAAGTATACCATCTATGTATAGACACATGATTACATATATACCAACAATTATTTCTTTCCACAAACATCCGTTATTTTTAAATCCACGTTCTGACATGACGTGAAAAAAAATTGATGTCATTGTTTGGGAGCTTGCTTTAAGCCATATAATGACTTAACAAGCCTACAAACTTTGTTTCTCTTGTCCAGAGCCATGAAACCCTTAGGTTGGTTCATGTAGATTTCTTCTTCTAAATCTCCGTTTAGAAATGCCGTTTTCACATCCATTTGTTGAACTTCCAAATTTCTTAAAGCGGCAATAGCAAGTATCATCCTAATCGAGGTTATTCACGTAATAAGAATATGTATCAAAGTACTCAAGACCTTCTCGTTGTCTAAATCCTTTGATTACTAATCTTGCTTTATACTTGTCAATGGTGCCATCGGCTTTCATCTTCTTTTTGAAGATCCATTTATAGCCTAGTGGTTTACAACCAAGAGGTAAATCCATGAGCTCCCAAGTATGATTTTGTAAAATAGAATCTATTTCACTTTTAATGGCTTCTTCCCATTGAGGCCCTTCTGAGGAAGTAACCACTTCTCATATGAAGTAGGTTTCAACCATAAAAGAAACAAAATTGGGTCCAAATGATTTCTCGGTTCTTGCCCTTTTGCTTCTTCTAGGTTCAACCTCTTCTTCCTCGGTTTGATCTTGTCTCTCATCTTGGAGATCATTATCAACTCCTTTGTTGTCTCTTATCACGAACAACATTATCATCTTGATGTTTCTCATCATGAAGGACTTCGTCATTTGGTTGCCTCTCATCATGGACAACTTTACCACCAAGCCTAGATGAACATTCATTCTCCTCTAATAATCAAGGAAACACGGTTTCATACAATGAAAGTTTTCCTTGATTCGGTTATCGTATCTTTGTGTATATTTATCGTTTCCGAATCACATACAAAGAAATGATAAGCACAAATTGTATGAGCATATCCAAAATTATGCAAACCACAGTTTTAGGTCTAATATTTTGAACCTTGGGTGTCAGATGTGATAGACACCCCCACATTCGTAAGTACTTATAGGATGGTTTTCTTCCCATCCATAGTTCATAAAAACTATCTTATTTTCCTTACAGGGGATCTTATCTAAAAGATAAGTAGCCAATAAAACCACTTTCCCCCACATGCCATGGCTTAAACCATGACTTTAACAACATGGCATAACCATATCTTTAAGGCAGCTTCTTTCCTATCAACAATTATGTTGTGGTGTATAAAGAGCAATAAATTTATGTCTTATTCCATGTTTAGAACATACATGAAATGGAGACACATATTCACCTCCAATATCACTTCGAAATGCCTTGTTTTCGATAATAAGTTGATTCTTAACTTATTTGTATAGATCAATCTTGTCTATATCCTTACTCTCAAGTAAGTAAAAGTCGCAATATTTTGTGCTACCATCAACAATTACGATGAAGTACCTAATTGCTACCTTAGTAGGTATCGATTCCAAATCACATAAAACTATGTGAATCAAGGGTTCGTTAATATACGGTCAACCGAAAGTGAAAAGACAAGCTTGTCAATTGGCTTCAACATAAGTTTTACTTTTGTAATCCGTGTTCGTTTATTTAATTAAACAACGTATTGAGTTAAATTAACATGTCCGAGTTGGCCATGCTATACATTCAGGATCAAATAAGTGAATTCATAGTCATTTTATTAAAAAATAGATTCAGCTTAAACATTTAATGGGGCATAAACTGTACCGACCAAAATTTTATACAATGTTAACTCAATTTTATTTGATTAAAATAAAAATAAAGCCAAATTTATTAAGCAACCATCCGCACACAAGATTCCTACGAATCTCTAGCACATACAACGTGTTGGTTCACTTAAGCTCTTTTCCACATGTGAATGTCAACATCACATTTATTTTCCCTTGCTATTAGCAGTTATAGAGTTGCCCATAGATTGCATCTCTCCATTTTCTGCTACTTTGAAAGAGTTAACCAAACTCTTATCATTATACTCATGACATGATGCCCAAGTGTTAATCCACCATTTTCTAATGTCGGATCCCACCTTGGAAACAATTTTCATTTCATTCAAGCCATTTAACCCATAGTTATGGCACATAAAATCTGAATCCTTTAAAGCATCTACCGTACACATAACTCGAGTATCGGTCTCTTTTCATCAAGTTCGAGCAGATTTTTAGATGTCACTCATGACAGACAATTCAATATCTCGTTAATATTCCGTTATTAGAGTAACACTAAATTTGGAATAATTAACAACTTGCTATATCACAAAGTGTTTCTTAACAAACACGATAACATCAAATTTTGTTTAAAACACTACTGTTTTGTAAGATCCATTATACAAAACCGTTTTTAAACAAGTATTTCAATTAAACAATATCGCATATTACATAATGTTTTTAAACAAAAACAAATTTGTAATATGATTTTGTCAATCTTCTTTAATAATATCTTAATAGATCTTCATCACATGGTATATAATTCTACAATGAAACTCGACAAGGTTTCAAAATAGATTTACTCTTTCAAAGAAACTCAACAAGGTTTCTATAGATCTACTTTCAAATGCATAAAGTTTCAAGAATTATATTAAGTTTATAATTAACTCAACCCGGGTTTAAATAAGCTAAACAAGTCAAAGAAACTTTTCCACAAAATATGATAACAAATTGTATATTATCAGATTTTGTTTCAAACAAACTCATCTTGGTTTCAATAAACACGTTCTAGTAATCTAATAAAATAACAACTTGTATTTTATGAGATTTGTTTCAAAGAAACTCCACTTGGTTTCAATGAATCTAATTTCATCATGATTTTTAACCATGTTAGTAATCGGCACCAATTACATTTGCAAGATTCACTAGGGTCACAAATTATGTTACCATCAGTTAACTTGTGAATATTTAAACACAAAAACAGTTAAAAAACTGTTGAAACAATATGGTATCTAATAAACTCGACATGGTTTATGTAAACTTGTACCAAATATGATTCAGAGAAACACAAGCTTGGTTTCAGATCCGATTTAAATAATAACACATGCAATAAACAATCTAAATAAATCACTTTGAAAAGAAACTCATCATGGTTTCAATATAAACGATTCAATAAATGTTTTAAAAATCGTTTATAAATCATAATTAAAATTTCGTTTAGTTATAAAACTGATTTTCAAATAAACACAATCTTGGTTTCAACAGAACAGTTTCTATAAAATCTGTCAATTAAAATAAATCAGATTTTAATAAAAGTGTTTTAATTTCGTTAAACCGAATCTTTTAAGATCAGAGGAAACGGTTACACTTTTATTAATAAAATCTAAATAAATAAAATTAAGAGTAAATAAATAACAGAAAATTAAATACAAACGAATGTAAGCATAAACGATAATTAAATAAAATAATAAAATAGTCAAAAGACTTACTTGATCACCAAAATAAAGATCAACAGAAGCACTAAAAGCCGAGGCACGTGTTTGACACGCCCCTTAAAATGTTCGCCGTCTGCTTCCCAGGGTACAACAGCCAAAACAGTAAGTTGTACTGTCGGACTTAACTAAACTGCCAGAAATTTCATCTTAAGAGATGCGTATTCCATATGTTGGAAATCAATAATAACTATTGATTTGATGTGTGTGAAACTTGTGGAATTAGGGCCTCTATTTATACACAATAGACTCCCTCTAAGTTTACTCATCCCACCGATGGGGGATTGAAAATAAACTACTTTTCCTCTTTAGGCATGGTACCGAATGCCTAACTTTGAGACCCGATATCTCATTCACATCAACTCTATTTTGGACACATAAAGGCTTAGTGCGAAGCTCTCTTCGAGGAGAACGCGAACCTACAAACTATTACTCATATATGTGGCATATACATATAGATAATTGTGTCCAAAGTTGGTCAAAAGTCACTTTTGCCAACCAATTTTCCAACAAATAGTTGGTGTTATGTTATTTTAATAAAGTCAGATCTTTGTGATTTTCTGAAGTCTATGATTGACCCATAAAAGTCAAGCATACCCATATGTTTTAAACTCTAATAAAAACTAACACTTACAAAAAGTTGCCAGCGAGAAACATATTTTGAAAGATTTGATGCTAGATTTGTATAGTATATCAAATCATTTGTGATTCTCCAAAGTGAAAGATCTAACAATAAAAGTCAGATGAAGAATAATCATAAAATATAAGAGACAACATACGCTTTGATGGTCTTCTCATTGTTCCACCAATGTCCCGTGTTAAAAACAAGAACATCAGCATCTCGCCATTTCAATGAGGTCCAATCCATTTGGTCCAACTTAAGTGTGGTCTTTATATTTGAGGGCGAATTAGGAGGCGGTCGGCTTTGCAGCACAAGAAATGGAGCCCTGTAATACTCAATTGTGCAATTATAGTCCCTAAACTTGAACACCAAGAACCCTTTGTGTTTGGTGATTGGGTTCCCATTTACTTCATAGATTGAATCATTGTTTTTATTAGAAGTAACTGCAGAAGATAACATGCAGAGGAGGGACTCCCATTGGTTTCTGCCAATCGAGTCTCCAACAAAGACTACCCGTTTGTCCCTCAGTCTTTCCAACATTCGTTTCCCGTTAAATCTGTTTTAACACAAGACATGTAACAAACATAAGACTCACTGCATTCATTTGAAGTAACTAACAAGGTATTTAGATCAGGCTTAAATAGTTAGATGATGAACGCTAAAGTAAGGAGAATCAGCAACTTTATATTTGTCTCAGTAATCAGTTTTTTACAATTCCTTATTTGCTTTTCACATAAAAAGACTAGAGGGTTACATTTTAACTGATTATTCTAAATGCATATCCAAATACCAAAAAGAAAGGATTGTTTGGATGCTTATTTTCAATGTGATTATTGCAGCTTGAAATCAGAAACAAATAATTAGTTGAGCAGATACTAATATGCTTAAAGTCAAGAATACTTGGTAATTTACATTTATCTTAACAATTAGTTTAACGTAACTAATTATATGGCCAAACATAACTATAACTATACACAGATGCTTTTCACACACTGTATCCGTTAGTGTCTTGCAAAGGTTCTTAGGATCTTTATTAAACTGATCAACAACAAAGATTTGTCCTAATCTTGGCATTCATTCAATCATGTTAGAGCAAAGATTTTAAAACTAATCAATTGTTAATCTTAAACTGATCAACAACAAATATTAACCATAATACTGCCCGAGGGTTGGTTGTTAATGGAACTCAATTGTAAATCCTAAGAACCTTTTTGATGCCGTACTTGGTGCTTATCAGGCGGTGAACAAAAACAGTGTTTGACTAAAAAGTAGGTGAGGAGAAATTGTAAGTTGGTCCACTAGACACCCCACTGCATGAACTAGCTAAGTACGTGCGAGAGAGTATTATTCTACTTAATAAAAGTAGAGTTATCCGGATTATGATAATAGTTTCTATCTATCTCTCGTATCTTACAGGATATTACTCCGACAAAGTTAAATAGTATTTCATGGGTCCTCGCACCCATGTTTTGTTGCCTTTAGCCCTATCCAGAGCAAGGGAAAATATAAAAGGAACCATCTTGGATCCATGATGTATTCCTTACATTTCACCATATTTTTATTGTTTATTCAGCTTCTCCTTATTCTTATATTATATTAAATAGCTTTTATTTGCATAAATCCACATCCAAACACCCTTAAATTATTTCTTTCAAGTGTTTAACGCTTTTTATTTCTTGTCGATCAAAATATACAATTCTGACAACCAATCTCCCAATCACACCCTTTGTTCCGGGAATTAAATAGTCGACACTTTGACCCTCCACAACATATTAAGTCAAAATTGGGGAAAAAAAAAATTCAATTGATACTCCCCGACATATTAAATAAATATGATAACAAAATACACTTCAAGTGAACCGCTTATACTTCCATTAAAAAGGGAGACATGGCATCGATACAGAATGCAAACTCTTTTTACAAAAAGCAAAAAAGAGCAGAGGTTTAAATTAATATACTACAACAACAACAACAACAACAAACTCAATCCCGCCGGGGCAGGGTATGGGGGAGGTATAATGTAGACAGATCGTACCCTAATCCCGGGATAGACCCGAGAGTGTAGAGACTGCTTCAACGAGACCTCCAACAAGTCTGCAAAAGGGTGAGAAAAAAGAAAAGAGAGGTGAGAGCAAAAGGCAGTAAACAACATGCATGAAAAGGTAAAAGATAGCAGGCAAACAAACAGCAGCGCTAAAACAAGCCCAACAAAGCGTATACAAAACAAGAGACCGAAGAAAGTACAAGCAAAAGCACAAAGCAAAGGACAAACAAAAGGAACCAAGGCACAAACAGCACACAAACCTAAGGACAAACACAGAGCAAAGCAAAGCAACGCACTAGGGCACCAAAACTAAACATGCAGGAGGCAAGGGAAACGAGCAAGTAAAGGGCAACACATAAACAAAAAACAACGCATCGGGCCTAAATCTACAGCAGAGCAAAGACGACAACCAAAACAAAAAGCAAGGGCAGACAACAAAGAGAGCCGACAAAACCTAACTCCTAAAGAAGACAAAAACCACAGAGCTCCTAGCCTAACCAACAAGCCTGGACTACCCGCAGATACTAATTCAATGAAAACAAATTTATATAATCTGTAAAGCAACCAAGAAAAAGTTAAGGGGTTAAAAGAAAAGTATGAAATAACAGCTTTATTACTGGATGGTGACTTCCGTTTCTAAAAATAGGGAAATAGATTGATCTTCTAAGTCCTGACTAACTACAAATTACTTACCCTTTTGTGACTGGAAAAGGATAGTAAATCCAGAAATTTCAGCATCATTGTTGATTATGCACTACCATAAAAAAAAGATCTTTTTATTATGCGTTAATGGCTTAATCTACCAAGTAATGTAAACATTTGTCCTTATTTTACGGTAATATATCTTCAGAATGTTTTTTTGTGGGTATTTAAATGAATACACATTCAAAAACGTATGTTTGACAATGCTAAAAAGGAGGCATTTTCCAACAATGTGAAAAGAAAATGTTGCGTAAAGAAACTGTCACTCCCTTACTTCCGAAAATCCAAGGACTAATATCCCCAATTTCTCAAAAAAGACAACTTAGAGCTTCCATTTTTCAATTTTATTCTCTTAAAAACGATATATATACAAAAAAAACGGAGCTTTCTTGTTTATTAAAGCCTAAGGGTTGTTTTCATGTCACAGGCTAATGCAAGATTAAGAGCAATACTCATTGGGAGTAATTAGTTATTCACACATATAACTACAGAATATAAAAAGAAATAGTTCTATAACCAGTGGTGGCGAAGAGGGTGTGCAAGTGGTGCGGTCGCACAAGGCCCCACAATCTAAGGGGCCTCACTGTGTGTACTTATGCTATATATCCGACTGCCTCTTTTTTGTAAATCTCATTAGTTAAATACAACTCATCTTGCCACTATAAATAAAACGTCATTAATGGGCCTCATTATAAGAAATTGTTATAAATGAACACCTTTAAGTTTTTTTTTAGTTTTGATGGGGCCTCTTTTTAATTTTCGCCCGGGGCCTCCAAATTTATTTGCCGGCCTTGTCTATAACTAGAGAGATCAGATAAACAGAATTCAGGTCTATTTTAGGAGGCAATAATCACCTTCTACTTTTAGAATAATATGCGTTGTCAAGATTACCTAATGGATCAAATAATCAGTTAAGAGTCATCTAACAGCACCTTATTGTTTCCAAAAATAGATTGTAACTAATTGTGCACACTTGTTGTATATGTCACTTACTAAAACAGCCAAAAACCACCAAGCAAGCAATTTTCATCAATCAACATCACCATGTTTCATTATCTTCCTCGTATTAATTTATTTTCATTAATCACTTTCAAATTGCATAAACAGACCCAAACACCCATGTAACATTTCTAGCCAATCAAATACACTATTTTGACTAACATGACCAATCTCCCAATCACATCCCCTTCATTCCAGGAACTAATAAGTCAAACAATTTGACCATCCACAACAAAATATATCAAAACATAAAATTCCTAATTACATAACAAAATTTAAAAACATGTAAAAAAGTAAATATTATTATTCAAAAACTAACCTTGGCAAGTTACAATCTTTCGGCTGCCACCGCCATTTCGTCCAAAGCAAATCCCTTCTCCCATTTTCAGAACATCTAAACCCTTCATCTAAAAACCTACAATCTCTCGACTCGTATAACGGATACTTATCATCCCATAACCAATCACCATCAAACACATCACACAAATCTCCATCTTTACTCAAAAAATCAACTCTTTTTATACCACTAAATTTCAACCACTTAAACTTTTCAGTCTCATTAGATATCCTAAACACACTCCCATTAACAACACTTCTATAATCCAAATAAAAGAACCCAAAAATAACACAAATAGTAATCAGCAAAAAACCCAATATGTCCAATGAAGGCTCTAACAACTTTATAGGCTTAAATCTTTTAAATGTGGCCATGTAATAAGTTGGTGAATTAACTTCTTGGTAAGATGGGCTTTTCACCATTTTGGTTAAAAATTTGTGGGTTTTGTAGAAAACCCAAAAGGGTATAAGAAATTATGTGTTTTTGAAGAAAAAGGCTACTAATTTAAAATGGGTTTTTCACCATTTTGCATAGAGATTTGTGGGTTTTGAAGAGGGTATAAAATAATGGGTTTTTCACCAATTTGCTTAAAGATTCATGGGTTTTGTAAAAAGGCTAAAAGGGTATAAGAAATGGTGTGTTATTGAAGAAAAAGATGATTAATTTATGGTTTTCTTGGACATTTTGCAAAAAGATTTGTGGGTTTTGTAGAAAAGTTAAAAGGGTATAAGAAATGGTGTGTAGATGAAGAAAAAGATGATTAATTTAAGGATGTGTTGGGATATTGGAAGGTTTGTTGGATTTGAATGTTTGCTTGATGGATGAGTAAAGTAGCATTCATTGGAATTAAAAAGATGGATTTTTGCTTCTGCTTTTAAAATGTAGCGGTTATGGAGATGAAGGTAGTGGAAAAGCCATCATTTTGGGAAGAAAACACATTGACATTGTTTGGTAACTGCATCTTGTGTTTCAAAGTGAGTGTACTTTCAAATATGGTTTGTACTTTGTACAAGTAAACCCTTCTAGTTCGAAAGGATTTCAAAATGTGTCATTTATTTATAATTCTAACGAACTACTTCGTAATATGTAAAACTTTAAAATCGAGTAAATGGATGAGTTTTTTTCTGGGCGAGTCTTTGACTCGATGTGTTCGACCTAATCGGGGCATCTCCGTGACTGTTTTTGACTTATTCGTTGACACCTCTAATATATGTAACTACTAAGTGTTGAATCTAAAACCTCTTGTGAGGAATTGAAGATACCATAATCTTCCTGACCACTAGGCTATCTTGATGGGGGTATCTTAAAATGTAGTCTTTCTATATCGATTTTATGGCATGGCATATCACTTCAAAGATATATAATCTACATACATTTTCGATCACCAAAATAAATTAATCTATTTTTTACACAGAATATATTCACTACTTTTTGCGTATATCTTGCTTTGAAATATTTAGATTTAAATGACAATTATCGATGATGCAAACCAAGGTTGCAAAAATCGTGAATCGGTAGTCGGGCGGTCGACCCCCCTGTAGCTTGTAATCGGTCAAGGCGGGATTAATCGGTGATTAATCGGATTGGCATTTTTGGAAAGTTTTGGGTATTTTCAGCGAGATTTTGGGTATTATAGACAAGAATTTCCTTGAAAATCATCTTGTAACAGATATAAACATCAAATATAGTTTATTTAAACTTGTTCAAGACAAGTTTTGGGTATTTCCGGCAAGATTTGCATGTATACGGCAAGTTAGACCACCGTTAATAGTCGTTGACCTCCATTGACCATTGTTGACCGATTTGTTTGACCCAGTTATACAAATCGGCAAGGTTGGTGGCCCAGTAACACCTAATCGGTGATTAATCGGCCTTATAGGCCTTGTTTTGCAACACTGATGCAAACAATGATATAAACATGTCGGTTGTTCGCTTTTTGAAAGTCTATACTACTATAAGCACGAAATAGAACACCACAACATCATAGTTGTATCCGAGTTTGTGCGAGGTATGCAATTGCACAAGGCTTTAAAATTTTGGAGACCTCAAAATATATATCCTTTTATATATTTTAGGGCCTAAAAATTTATTTTCAACTTCAAAATATTAACGATATATGAAATTATGTTCTAGATATTTGTTAAACTCATTTTAAAGTGGTCGAGTGACGAATAACTCATAATAATTTAAGGTTAAATAATTACAATATATCTTTATCGTCATGTTTATGCATTATATTTTGCATAAGGCCTCAACTAACTTAACTACGGCACTGACCACAATATAAGTATGAAAAACTACTTACAAATGAATTTCTTATAAATACTTTCTATAGCTTTACCACCTTCTTTTTTTAACACATAGCTTAATGTAAGTTACGTAACACCAAGTTACTTAAAATGGTCAAAGTCATTAAACTTAACCAAGATAGAAAACATAGAAAAGGGTTAAATTTACAAGGACTAACTTGAAACAACTATAAAAGTAGACACGTTTTTCTTTCTCTACCTTAAAATGTGGGTGGAGGAATGTAAGACTATCTTTATCAACAATCTATCACAACCCAATCTTTTATTAAAATATTATTTTCTTATTTCTCCTCCTATACAACCAATACATCTGTCAATCTCACTTTTAAATCATTTATCAACAACTCAACCTAACATATAATAGTACTTCTTTTATATTTAATTTAATTACAAAGAAAATATATATAGCCATTTATATCATGACATGTGACAGATTGGGCTAGAAAAATGAAAGTCACCAAGTGACCAGGTTGGTGCATTCTTTTCCAACTTTGTACAAACTTAGGGGGGTGGGAGTGGTTGTCTAATCTACTATCTGCCAGGGGTCTAGCATCACTCCTATCTAATAAAAGCCCATTCCAGCTACTACCAACCTACACTACTAACTAGTGGGAGTGGTACCCTAGTACCCTAATTCCATTTTTTTTTTAATACATAAAACCACATACAATATTTAAAATAAAAACATACCATTTTATTAAAAATAAAAAAATACATATTATTAAAAATAAAAACAAATTAGAAAAAGTAAAATATAAATATGTATATACTATAAAGTTTGAAATGTAAACATATATATACTATAAGGTATAATATATAAATTACTTGTATATTAAAAAGTAAAATATAAAAAAAATATCCAATGGTCTTCTCCTTCTCCTACCTGCAGGTACCTGCAAGAAAAAAGAAACAAAGCAAAAAAAATATGAATCCATCTCCTCCAAAAAATATATAAAACACCTTCATCTCCCTTTTTTTTTCAATTTTAATCAACAAATATCTTTGGTAGTCTTGCGAGCTCGGAGCTCGATTTTGGTACTCGATTAAAGTACCCGATCAAGACGGGGCGGTGTACCCGCTCGAGCTCCACTACTCGATTGGGTAGCCGCTGCCCACTCCGTCCTCCCTTAATATTATATCAAGTATTTATTTGATTTTGTACTTCATCCGATTGGTGACCCTCACCAATAAATATAGTCTAAAGAGTCGATTGCGAATAGATAATGGGGAGAGTGGGTGTAGAAGAAAATAACATACTTAAATAATTAAGGACAGCTGAGAATTAAGTGCTTAAATGACTAGTGTGTTAAGGCTAGACGCAATCGTACTCAAAATATCGGTTGGGCATCAAAATTTTGCTACTTCAACCGATGTTGACATCGGTCATACCGGTTGTGGATATCGAGTGGAACATCGGTCATGGTGGCCAAAATTGTGATATCGAGTGGAATTCCACTCGATGTTAAATGCCTCAAATCCCAACCACATTTTACCAAACGGGCTAAAATCAAAAGATTTTTAAAAATTGACCGTTTGGTCATTAAAAAAAAAAAAAAATTTAACTAATTTTACCACTCTATAAAAACAAACTTCACCTCAAACACTATTGCTTTAGCACAATTTCAAACACAATTCAACCCAAAATCTTACCAACACAAGATTTATTATGGCTGCCGTCTCTATTAGTTGAAGTTATGCAAGTGTACGTTCAAAATCAATGCCATAACGACGATGAGGCTCGAAATTTTAGTATATTATTGTTTTTATTTAGTATTGTAACATTTTAATTATTAATGAAATTTTAGTTTATGTTAAAAATGTTTATTTAAAAAACACTCTTGGGTCATCATTTGGGGCATTAGGGTCGGTCATTCGGCGTCACGAGAGAAAGAAAGCTGACGTTGTCTTTGGATGACCCAGGTCACGACTGGGACCAGCCTAATGATGTTGCAGTGCAGGTTCAGCATTGTGTGATAAATACACGTGCATGTGATCCTGTCTCGCCGGTTTGGCCAAGTGACATTTAAAATTATTTGGTCTTTTTTTGTCTTTTCTTTCTTTAATTTGTACATGGTGCAATGTTACATTTGACCTTTATGAAAAAGATATAAATGTTGGTTACATTTTAAAACCAGAAAAGACCACAAATTAATGAGTTATATTAAGTTTGTTTAGTCTAAACATTAAGCTTTGTTGATTACATAGCTAGTTGTTACTAACATTGCTATTAGGATAAAATGATAAATGCTATAAACATGTAAGCGTTCACGCACAAAAATATAAAGATGAACACCTCATTTTGCTAGTTCGTGTCTCTTTTTAATGATAATGTTTTTCGACCTTCTGACCGACTAACTTAATGAGTTTGAACTCATGTTACATAGACTCAAACCGGATGAAATACTCTTATTTTGAGAGATTAACGTGACCACTTCAAAGTTATTTGCATTTAATAGAAACGGAACTTGAAATCTCTCACAATTTAGTTACGAGAGTTACAATTCTTTTGTCGTCTCATTTAGATGATACTTTATTTTAAATATGCAAATATTTTATACATCTTATGTTTTTCAGTTTAAATTTGAACTAACAATCTCTTAATTAACGATAAACAATTCAAATTGCTTAAAGTATATCTACAAAACGTATCCTTAAAGTTTTACTCGTAAAATGATTTTCTAAGACAGACGACACTAAACATCACTAAGGGCTTGTTTGTTAAATTTTTTTATTAAGTCATTTCTAATTAAGAGATGACTTAATGCAGACACCCTCAGTTTTATTGCTTAATATTTTCAGTCATCCTTCTTCATTAAGTCACAAACAAACAGTTTTAATATGACTTAATAAATTCAGTTTTTTTTATATTAAGTCAATTAAGTTACAAACAAACACCACCTAAGTGGCTTAATGATAAGTCACTCTAATATGTTCATAAGAGGTTTCAAGTTCAAGTTTTAGTTGGTACATTTCTCGAGGGTATCGTAAGAAAAGATGAGATACTTTAATAAAACATCGTGCATCATTATATCATCTATTCTATTACTTCTATCATTCCATCTGCCCTAAATGCTATATATCGATTAGATTTTAAATTACACTTTCCTTTTTATTTTTTTGCGTTCGTTAATGCATACACAAAAGTTGGCGCTCTAGTGCTCTACTATTATGGGTCTTAATAACGTGATATTGATTTGTGGGATGTATATCTCTATCTCTATCTATATTCATTACAATGTATTTGAAACCTTTTATCTTTAAAAATTTTAAGAAACATCAAGTTAACACACATTTTATTAGGGCAAATCGCATCAAAAGGTACTCATCTTATGTCCAATTTCAATTAAAGATATTATTCTTTTTTTTTTCTCAATTTAAGGTACCCGACTTTTATTTAGGCCGATTTAGGTTTTTTTCTAACTTCCGTTAACTATTTCGTTAGTAAATTACATGTTTGGTCCTTGAGTTTGTATAGGCATTACATGTTTGGTCATTCAAGGTCCGTTTTGCACATTTTCAAAAAAAAAATTGAAATAAAATTTTTCAAAAAAATTTTCGAAATATTTTTCCAAATTTTTCAAAAACAATTTTTGAAATATTTTTTTCCAAATTTTTTTCATCAAAACTTTTTCGAAATATTTTTTTCCAAATTTTTTCAAAAAACTTTTTGAAATATTTTTAATCAAAAAAATTTGAAATATTTTTCAAATTTTTCAAAAAAATTTTCGAAATAATTTTTTCAAAAAATTTTCTAAATATTTTTCCAAATTTTTTTTCGTGCAAAAACGGACGAAAATATTTTGAATTTTTTTTTTTTTGAAATATTTCGAAAAAGTTTTTTTTGAAAAAAATTTGGATAAAAATTTTTCTAAAATTTTTTTTTGAAAAAAATTTTATTTTTGAAAAATATTTTTTGAAAATGTGCAAAAACGGATTGAAGGACCAAACATGTAATGCCTATACAAACTCAAGGACCAAACATGTAATTTACTAACGAAATAATTAAGAGAAGCCTAAATCGGCCCAAAAAAAAAGTCTTGTACCTTAAATTGTGAAAAAAAAAAAAATAGTACCTTTAATTGAAATTGGACATAGGATGAGTACCTTTTTATGCGATTTACCTCATTTTATCATTAGTAATTATTAAAGTACAAGTTAAAATACACTAATTGCACATTAAATTAAATGTTACAATAATAAAATCTTTTATATAATAAAAGAATTACATCATTTCGGAGTGTTTTTGCAAAACCTTTCTCATTGAAAAAAAATTAGACCAATAGGAGAGGTTGATTTTGCCACGTAAGCGAAATCGGGCGACGTGATTGGTTAATAAAAGTTAAAATTAAATTGATTTTGGTCAACCTTTAGTTTATTTGATATAGAAATTTGGTTGAGAAGAAAAACACATAAAAATATAAGTGTCAAATTTGTGAAAACAAAAAATTTATAAAAGATGGGGTAATTAAAAAACCTTTAGTGGTTAAATTTTTAAAAATTGTATAGAGTTAAGTGTAATATTATAAGTTTTCATGTTTTTTAATAACTTTAGAAATTAAACAAATACTCCCTTATATTTTATACTCCCTATACTTTATAACTTAAAAATACAATATATATGTTGTTTTAAAACTCCAACATATAAATATACATAAGATTATAAATGTCATTTTTTTAACTATATATGTTTACTAATGACTCATTTATTTCATATTAAAAGTATAACAAATGTGGACACGAATTTGAATATTAAATACGGTTAAATTATTGAAAACGATAATATATGTGATTGTACTTATAACAAATATTCATGTAACTTTTATTTACTTATATAAGGATATATAGAAAAACATTTTTAAAAAACTTGAAGTAGTATATTTTAACTTCATCAACGTTTATTATGTGCAACTAAACTCGTATCTTGTGTACATCATAATATCAATAGTGAAATTTAAATAGGAACATCAACATTTATATCAGCTAAATATAGTTGAATCTTGAGTTATCTGACAATTTTTTTTTTACAAAATTTGATTATACAAAATTCTAATAGATATAATGAATAATGAAAAACTCGTACATAAGTACATAATTATATGTAATTATCTTTAAAGACATAATATTTAGCATTGATACAAAATATTTTTTTTTTATCAAAACCCTGTGCGTGCACATGTATTATAACTAGTATAATTAATATAATAATTTAATATGTTTATAGTTAAAATTAGTCAATTTTAAAAATTGCATATGATAATATAGCATATTAATTTTTCACAATCTCACAGCACAAACACACAATCTTTAATAAACTAACATCAAATTAAAAAAAATAATAATAATAATAATAATAATAATAATAAAAATAAAAATAAATACTTAAACAACATTCATTCGTCTCTCTAATATGCTCCTTTGCACAGGTAGTAGTATAAAACACCATTTTTGCAAGGTTTTTAAAATCGGGATCCTATCTAAAATCGTTTTCGTCTTTGTAAAATCGTGATCGTAAAATCGGATCGGAATCATAAGATCCTACAATAATACCATTTTTATATATTATTGAAATTTACAAATTATTATATATTATAAACACTAAATTATATGAATGTTTCATGAAAATGTTGTCCATAAACCATAAATTTGTAGTTTTTTAGTTTGTGATCCGAAAAAAGTAAAATCAGATCGGAGCAGATCTTAAGATCATATGGTCAAGATCGGGATCATATAAGATCTTAAGTTTTAAGGTCCTACCTAGTACGTGGGAGCATTTTTGTTTAGTCCCAATCACCCCCAAAATCTACTTATCCCAAACACCCCTTTATTAATCCATTTCATAAACTTACCAGTTGCCACCGTTAAGAACTCTGTGGAACTGAAAACAATCCCACTACCAAAATCTCTCTCAAACCCAATTCCAATTTCGGGGTGAGATCAATAAAGATCACATAAAAATTAAAGATCAAATGGACAATTCTCAACCATTCATTTTTAATCAAATCAATTAAATTCACTTTCACCCTTATATTTAAAAATTAAATATCTACATGATCCGTTAATAGTTAGATAAAAACTAATTATACCATTACGACAAGAATAAAATTATCTTTCTATAGAGATCCAATATTGTATACTTTCGACGAACTTATTTTTATCGTTTTTTACGGGTTTCGATATATTACACTATAAATGAAAATTTTAAAAATACTCTTTTATGTTAACACAACCGTAAACCCTAAAAACCCTAACCCTAAATCTAAAAAACCCTAACCCCTAAACTTTAAAAAACCCTAACCCTAAACCCTAAAAACCCTAACCCCTAAACCCTAAACCCTAAAAACCCTAAACCCCAAAAACCCTAACCGCTAAACCAAAAACCTAAATCCTGTCCATCTAAGCCGTAAGAAACCTAAAACAACCCCCTAAAAGCTTAACCCAAAAAAAGTCAAACCCCTAAACCCTAAAAACCTAAACCCTAACCGTAAACCATAAACCGAAAAATTCGGAAAAAAAATTTCAGAAAGTATATGATGTGGGATATCAATTAAAGATAATTTTATGCTATGTGATGGTATGATTAGTTTCGTCTAACAATCAATAGTTTATGAGATATTTAGTTTTTAAAAATGAAAGTGAATGTTTATTTTATTAAAAATGAGTGGTTGAGAATGGTTTATTTGATCTTTAATTTTTATTTGATCTTTATTGAACCAAACACTTCCAATTTCAATATTTTTTTGGTCCAATTTCAATATTAGATGCAATTGTAGGAATAGATACATATGCAACACTGTTATGGTAGTGTAATAAGAAGACAACAACATTTGATCAGGTGTTTAAGCACAAAAATGCAATCTTTTTCAACGAGTGGGTTGGAAGTTGATGCTGTTAGTGTTTTGAGGTCACTTGCACCTGCCCTTGATCCAAATAAGCATAAGGGTCAAGCTGGTGAGCTTCTTTTCTATATTAAAGTTTTCATTTTTATTGTGTTTTTTAACTGAAATTTACTGCTTTTTATAGATTTTAGTGACTTGTTTGCAGGTTAGTCTAGGATGTGTTGTTTCGGGCTTACGAGCTTATTTGATTTCGGCTTATATGGGGGTGTTGTTTCGGCTTACATAGCCGGCTTATGGCTAATTTGGTTTTGGGGCATATGTTTCATAAGCTCACTTTTTGTGGCCTATTTTGAAACTTTTCGGAGCTTATATAAGCCGAAAAGTTTCAAAATATGTAAGCCGAAAAGTTTAAAAATAGGCCACAAAAAGTAAGCTTATGCAACATAAGCCCAAGACCAAATAAGCCATAAGCCGACTATATAAGCCGAAACAAACACCCCCATAAGTCCCAGTTCTCCGGCTTATTTTGTGTCTTATGGGGGCTTGTATAAGTTTTTTATGATATAATAACTTTATATGAGTCCATAACTCTCAAAATAAGCCAGAAAATTGGAGCTTATGAAATATAGCCTGAAATCTAATAAGCTCGTAAGCCCACATATAAGCTTAAACAAACACCCCCTAAATACTTTTAGCTTTATAGCAATTGGGTATGTTAGATTAGGGATACTTATGGGATTGCTTATTTTTCTGCTTTTGCTTATGTTTATGTGTCTGCTTACGAATAAGTACTTATAACCATCAGAGGAAGTGGTTTTTGTGTTTGCTTATATTTTGTAAAAAAAATGTAGTAAGACCAAAAAAGTATCCTTTGTATAAGTTACAGTCTAATCCATTTGTAGTGGCTATTAGGCTAGATAGGATGATAAAAACGTAACTTTAGTTTATTAGTTTCATGTCAAATAAGAATATTCCATCCTGTTATTTAAAACTGCTTATTTTGACACAAAATAAGCTGGTAAGGAGAAGCAGTCTGTATGACATTAATTGCAAACAGTCTGGTAATGTGATACCAACTTACTTTTACAAGTGTACTGTTGTATGCAATTCACTATAATTTCGAAATAAGAAGGTTAAATTTCACATAACGAAATAGTGTATAATACGGAGTATTTATTAAACGTTAGTTACTTTCTCAAGCTGAGTCAAGCTTGGTTAAAAAAATAGTTGTTACAACTGTTGCAATCGATCTTAAGCTTAAACTTGGTTTTGCTGATTTAATTTTTGACAAGTTTTGTTATTTTTAATCAGGAAAGATAGCGGTTTTAGGTGGTTGCCGTGAATACACTGGTGCACCGTACTTCACTGCTATTTCTGCTCTCAAAATCGTTAGTATCTCCAGACATCATTACTTTTTATGTAGGCTGTACTTACCTTTTGAATTCATTTGAATGTATTTTTTCTCCCATTTTCTGCTTAGGGTGCTGATTTATCACATGTTATCTGTACTAAAGATGCTGCTCCAGTTATAAAAAGCTACAGTCCTGAGTTGATTGTGCATCCTTTGTTAGAAGAATCATACAATGTGAGGTCAGTTAGTCTCATCCGTTTCTCGAACTGGTCTTTTTAATTCTAAATTGGTTCTGATTTCTGTGAATTTACAGAGACGAAGACAAACAATCAATATCAACTCTGGTTCTTGCTGAAGTTGATAAGTGGTTGGAAAGATTTGATTGTCTTGTCGTTGGCCCTGGGCTTGGAAGAGATCCATTCCTTTTGGTGTGTCATGTTTTCTTCCTCTTCACTTCTTTTTCCAGTAATTAGGCATGCACACTGTACAGTTTGACAGGTGTAGGCTGAAGTTTAGGCCAATAGTAAGCTTTCTTTGACCAGTCAAACCGACTAAAATCATCCGTCTTCTGAAAAGAAAACTTTAAACAGAAAAAGAATGAAAAGCAATCGATTGAAGACCCTTTTCTTTAGAAAAAAACAATTGAAGTTAATGAGTTGCAATATGTACTATCTAAGGCTTTTTATTATAAAGTTTTATAGATTATTAATATAGAAATTGTTTGGTTTGCACAAAATGGTAAATATACGGATTGTATCTATCGGCTACATCTTGCATCAATGGTCTATAAGCATGTCATATGAATCTTTCTCAGAGATGTAAAGTTTTGTTTATAATATTTTGGTAGGATTGTGTCAGTGAAATTATGAAGCATGCAAGGCGAAACAACGTCCCTATGGTCATTGATGGGGTATGAATCCTACGTAGCTAAAGATATCTTAGTTTATATTTATTTCATACTTGATTTCTGGTTTTTAACTTCTTTTTTCTTCATACATGTCTTATAGGATGGGCTATTTCTTGTCACAAACTGTCTTGATCTAGTCAGTGGCTACCGTTTAGCTGTTTTGACTCCAAATGTAAATGAGTATAAACGCCTTGTTCAGAAAGTATTAAACTGTGATGTAAATGATCAAGATGGACCCCAACAATTGCTCTCTCTTGCCAATAGGTAATTTGTTTATTAAGATACTCGAGTTTGCTTTTTTACTTTTGGTGATAGTATGTGATCATAAGTTGAACACATGCATTTAATATTATACAAAGAGTACCTTTATCTTTTAAAGTCGATACATGAATTGTGATCCAAATTTTAATCATTAATGGCAGCATTGGCGGTGTGACTATTCTTCGTAAAGGGCACTCTGATTACATTAGTGATGGTAAAGAAGGTACTTTTTTTTACAATTCACTTCTATCATCATTATATATTGTATTGAGTACTTTTTTGTTTATTTTTTTTGTAAAAGCTTGATCTACGTTCAATTAAGTAGTGCACTAATATACAAATAAACATGGCAGCTGATATCAATTTTTGGGATGTGATGTGTCAAACTGGTTAAACGAGTAAAATTGGAAAATTACTTAAAAAAACAGGTCAAACGGTTTAGAAGTGTCTTGAATTAACTTATATGTAAATAACAATTATTTAGGATCATATTTAAAATATTGTGCTTCCACCAAAGGTATAACACAGGCATTGCCATCTTTTATTTGTTTATGTTGCATTCAGTTAAATCAGTTAGCATATACGGTTCCCCTCGACGCTGTGGTGGACAAGGTGATATACTTTCTGGAAGGTAACTTGCTTATTTAACGACTTCATTCTTCAACAATTAAAGTTTGATTGCCAATCCTTTGTCTTCACATAGTTGGCAAGGACCCTCATTGTGGTTCCAAAGGGTATAACAAGTCTGTTTACATTCGTTTGTTTTTGTTGAGCAGTGTTGCAGTATTCTTAGCTTGGGCTCGACAGCTTTCTAGTAAAGGAGAACACAACATCAACCCGGCAATGTTGGGATGTATTGCGGGATCTGCTTTGATGAGGAAAGCAGCATCAGTTGCTTTTGAGGATAAGAAGAGATCAACACTCACCACCGATATAATAGAATGCTTAGGAATAAGGTATGTACATATGCTTCTTGATGACATACTAGGTGTTTGTATTTGCATTTGGGAACTCATAATCTGAAGTCGCGATAATTAGATATAATCAAACTATTATCTGAAGTCGTGATTATCAGAACAAAACTATTTCTTTAGCAGAACTAATATAAGTAACTTTTTACAGTAAGTTCCTTCTTCGGCATTTAATCTTTTTTACAACCATTTTTTACAACGTTGGAACATCTGACTGACTCGTTATTACAACTTCAAGCATCAGAAACACATCCAACACTATATTAAATATCGCATAATCACTTATGAAATGCGCATCAAACATCCCTATGTCTTCCGCTTTTTTGTTGAAATCTTCTAATTTTGTGGTTGCATTCTTGTGCAGTCTGGAGGATATATGTCCAGTTCATTAATACTTTGGATATGCTTAATTACCTCTCATGCACACCTTTCTCTCGTGGGGTGACCAAGGGCGATCACATGGAATGCTCTCTTTCTCTAGTCAATGAGCGAGCTTGATTTTTAGTTTGGAATAAATATACAAGTTTATCTGTTTTCTTTTACCAGAGACGGCAAAAAGTTTAGTGTTGTACAAACTACAAAGTATATCGGAAGTGTTGCAGTTTGAAAATAAACTGGTTTTCAATGATCAATACATGCTTTAAATTCTTATCAATACCAAGATTTTCTTGTTGGTTTCATGAACCAAGACAGCGTTACGCAAACACTTGAAATCATTTTATCTCAACGTAATCTTTTAAGGACGAGTCATCGAAGGGGAGCAATAACCCCCCTCCCCCGTCATCTGATGCCAAAACGATTGTACAGCATCTTGATTGTCCATTTTATGATTATTACTTGAAATATAAGTTATAAATACAGTACGGATAACAGGTCAAAAAATAATTTCATGTACAGGTCTAGTTGGTTTTGAAATATTTTTGTTCAACTTTGGGTTAGTTTAGCAAAATTGGAGGTGGGAGGAAACGCTACACACTACTTGCCAGAAAAGCTTTGAATAGAATTTGTAAATCTAGCGTTTAAACAAAATCCAAGACACTACACACTATTTGCCACAAAAGCTTTGAAATTCAAACGCTAAACGCTAATTGCTCTAAAACGCTACAAAATGTTGCACGCCAAACATACCCTTGTCTAGTTTATAGACATGATAAACAAAACCATATTATTATAAATCTTAATAAATTACCAGGACACCCAAGTAAGATTATGGATTACTAGATTTTATCACATGTCAATGATTCACATTATCAACACAACCACCAATAACTTTCACACCTAAAAAAAACCTAAGCTATGAGGGTCACATGAACTAGTTGAAACGGCGGAATTCTAAATGGGCACTAGCGCTACTAGGTAAATGGTGGTGGCGGTATAGGAAGGGAGGGAGGGTAACTATGTGGGGGGAAATTATTACTAGCATTCATGGGATTGATGGGGCTATGGGAAAGGACTTGGGTACGACTGTACGAGCTCATGAGTGAGGGTGGCGGGGTCTAGAATGGAATAACTGAAGACGGTAGGGCTTTGGATGAGCTAGAGATAGAATTCACTTCGTCTTATGTTACGAAAATATGGAATGGGGAAATTGTTATGGTCTCAATTGATTTATGTAGAAATGATAGTGTATTAATCACAAACAGGCATTCAAAGTGAGAAGATGAACACGAATCTGTAATCAATGGGATTTGTTATATGATTTATGAAGTGGAATTGTTACAGAGAGAATTGAGAGAAGTACAAAATCAAGAATGAATTACAAATGAAATGTAAATGAGTTTTTATACAAAGGGAGGAAGGAGAAATGGGAGGAAGGAGAAAACAGATTTTCCCGCCAAAAGTTATAACTAACTTTTGACCTTCAGTAAAATCCATCAGTAGAATCCAAATTGGCCAGCATGTGCTTCTCACGTGCTGATGTTAGAAGAGCTTCTAACATTCCATCCCCCTTAGCATTCTTGTCCTCAAGAATGTAGCTCCATCTCGGGAAATCTTTGAATCAAATCAGCATAGAGCTCCCAAGTAGCATCCTCCTCTGATTGACCCACTTAACCAGAACATACAACACTGCTCTGTTGTTTAACTTGCCCAATCTTCTTCCAATGATGGCTTCAGGTTCCACACTTAGCACACCATTTGGACCACACTGAGGTAAAAATCCCATCTTGTTATTGCTTCCTTTACACAACTTTAGCTGTGACACAAGGAATACAGGGATGAATCGATTATCCTCTGGTAATTGCAACTTGTAAGCTACCTTTCCCACTTTAGCAATGATGAGAAAAGGCCCATAGTACTTAGCCACAAACTTATGATAAGATCCTTGTCTAACAGAAGCTTGTCTATAAGGCTGCAGTTTCAAATAGACCCACATGCCAACCTCAAAACTTCTATCACTTCGTGCTTGTCGCCATATTTTTCATTCTAACATGTGACCTCTTCAAATGGAACTGCAACATCTCAATAGCTTGCTCCCTTGCTTGCATGGTCCTGTCAACTTCCTCTACTGCACTAGAACCAGCTAAGTAAGGCAAATGAATGTTAGGAGCTTGTCCATACACAACCTCAAATGGAGTGGTTTGAGTTGAACTATGGAAATTGGTATTGTACCAATATTACGCCAAAGCTACCCATTTGACCCACTCCTGGGTTTTCACCGTCATACACCTTAAGAAGCATTCCACACATTTATTGACTATCTCTGTTTGTCCATCAGATTGTGGATGATAAGATGTGGACAAGTTCAACTGCACCTTGAGGACCTTGAATAGAGATTGCCAAAAATGACTGATGAAAATCTTGTCTCTGTCACTAACAATAGTATTAGGCATTCCATGTAGCTTGTACACATTGTCCAAGAACACTGAGCAACCTGGCTGCAGTGAATGGGTGACTCATTGGAATGAAGTGTGCATACTTACTAAGTCTATCCACTACCACAAACAACACTGTTTTGCCCTGTGATGGTGGTAAAGCTTCAATGAAGTCCATAGAAATGTCATGCCACACTTTAGTAGGAACTGGAAGTGGTTGGAGTAGGCCGGGCTTGCGCTAAATCGGACTTATTCCTTTGACAAATATCACATTCAGCCACAAATTTCTTAACCAACTTCTTCATTCCTCTCCAATACAACACAGTTCCCATCTTCTTAATAGTAACTTGGACACCTGAATGTCCACCAACTTGTCCACAATGGAAATGTGTCAGTAACATCTTCCTCAACTGCTCATCATTACCAACTACTAGTTTTCCTTTCCTTCTCAACTCATCACTATTCCAGGTATACTTGCTCCCAGTGTAAGTCTTATCTTTCAGCTTGGTAATTACTCCTTGCAATTCTGTATCCTTATCCCAACTTTCTTTAATCAGCTTCAACAAGTCGCTTGTCACTGTACTTAGAACCATGGCACACAACTCAGAACCACTAGAGACCCTAGAGAGTGCATCGACCAAATTCTCACTACCCTTCTTATAAGAAATTTCATAATCATACCCCATCAGCTTTGGCAACCATTTAGCCTGAAAGGGTGTGGTCAGTCTTTGATCCAACAAGTATCTAAGACTGAAGTGGTCAGTCTTAATTTTGAAATGTCTGTCTAAAAGGTACCCCCTCCATCTTTCTAGAGCCATTAAAACTGCATAGAATTCCTTTTCATAGGTTGATAAAGCTTGATGTTTTGGAGCTAAAGCCTTGCTTAGATAGGCTATGGGATGTCCACCTTGTTGCAACACTGCTCCAATACCTGTTCCTAATGCATCAGTCTCAACTGTGAAGGGTTGATTGAAATTTGGTAGAGCTAAAACTGGGGCTTCCATCATGGCTATTTTTAACTTCTCAAAAGCTTCTTGTGCACTGTTGTCCCATGTGAAAGAATTCTTCTTTAGCAAAATAGTTAGAGGCTTACTAATCACTGCATAATCTTTGATGAATCTTCTGTAATACCCTGTCAACCCAAGGAAACCCCTTAATTGTTTCACAGTGTTAGGAATTGGCCACTTCTGCATAGCTTCTATCTTGAAAGGATCTGTTGATACACCTTCTCCTGAAATAATATGACCCAAATACTCCACTTGTTTAGCAGCAAAAGTACACTTGCTCAGTTTAGCATACAAAGAGTTAGTCTTCATGACTTGTAGGACTGCTCTCACATGTTGCCAATGTTCTTCCAATGTAGCACTATAGACCAAGATATCATCAAAAAACACAAGCACAAACTTTCTCAAAAAAGGCTTAAACACCTTGTTCATGAGTGACTGAAAGGTTGAGGGTGCATTGGTCAAACTAAAGGGCATCACAAGAAACTCATAGTGGCCTTCATGAGTTCTAAAATGTTTTCCCACATCTTGAGAATGCATCCTTATTTGGTGGTAACCGGACACGAGATCCAACTTTGTGATGAACTGAGCACCATTCAACTCATCTAGCAATTCCTCAATAACTGGGATAGGAAACTTGTCTTTAACAGTGTATTTATTGAGCTGTCTATAGTCAATACACATTCTCCATGTACCATCTTTCTTTTTCACCATGACAATGGGAGAAGAGTATGGACTTTGACTATCTCTTATGACCCCAGATTCTTTCAACTCTTTAACCATTGCTTCAATAGCATCCTTTTGGTGAGGTGGGTGTTTGTATGGTCTAATATTGATAGGAGGAGTGTTTGGTAGTAATGGTATGGTATGGTCATGTGTTCTTTGTGGTGGTAATGAGGTTGGTATTTCAAACACCGTTTGGTACTCATCCAACGGGGTAGTCGGTTGTGGTGATTTTGGTGTCTCTCGATATTGGTGTTATCTTGAACAAAGTATTTGGGTAGACACATAGCATGGGCACATTAGTTTTAGTACCACGCTCTGATCTCCTTGTTGGTTTTCTTCCCGGACATCCAATGTAAAAGCCTTTTGAGCTCCCCGATCACCATTCTTTTTCCCTTGTACATGAAATCCATCACCAGGTTCTTTGAAGTTCCACAGAATACCACCCAAGGTAGACAACCATTGAACTCCTAGGACCATTTCATATCCTCCCAAAGGCAAGATTAACACATCAGACACAAATACTTCACCTTGAATAGTCCACTTGAAATCCTTGCACTCAAACAAACTAGTTATGACACTGTCCATTAGCCATGAAACTTCCTTAGGACATATCTTTTTGAGCCTACAACCCGTTTTTAGCTTTTTGAGGTCCAAAAAGTATGTGTCTGCCAGAATCAATGAGAGAATGCAAAGTATTCTTCCCCACATAAGCCTTTACCCTCATGGTCTTGTAAGTGCTTTCCCCAGTTAAAGCATGCAATGAAATTTGAGGTTCCTCCCCATAGTGTTCTCAAACTGATGCATAATCTGCTCTTCCCCATCTCCAACATTATCACCACTCCCCTCTTCACCTTCATCCACACAAATCTCCAAAGAAAACAATTGTCCACTACATTTATGGCCTGGTACAAAATTCTCATCACAATAAAACACGATTCTTTGCTCTTTTATCTGCTATCTCCTTTTGAGTCAATCTTCTCCTATTTTGTACATAAGCGGTCCATTATGTTGTGGTGCAGGAAATGCTAAAGTAGTAGTGGTATTCTTAGGTGGATAAGCTGAATTCCTATTAGCATATGTATTGGTACTAACATAAGTAGTTTTGGGAGTAGTGAGCAAAGGTACTAATCTACTCTTCATTACCACAAGAGTTGCTTCTTGCATTTTGGCTAAACAATACACATCTGATAGGGTAGTTGGTTTAAACATTCTAACAGCCATTCCTATCTCATCTTTCAAACCCCCTATGAACAAGATAATAGCATAAGACTCAGTCAACTCTACCTTATTCATCAACACCTCAAACTGATCTTGATACACTTGTACAGTACTAACTTGTTTCAAGTTCTTTAATTCTATCACAGGATCTTCAAACACAGACTCAAAACGTATTTTCACTTCTTTTTCATACAAAGACCAAGCAACACCTTCACCATGTCTCTTAATGAACTGTTTATGCCAATCAAGTGCTTTATCAAACATGTGCATAGAAACTAACCTTACTTTCGAGTTTCAGAATGGAATCAAGAAGAAAGAACTGATTAACTCTATATAACCATCCATGCACATCTTCACCATAAAACTTGGGAAACTCCAGCTTTGTCAACCTTCCAAATGATGATCCTTCACCTCTGTTACTAGTACCTTCCCCAGCATTCAATCGGTTAGTGGTTTGTTGTTGAACGAATAACAGACCTCTAATCTGTTCATTCATCTGCTCCATTGACCTTTGCATTGTTATGAGCGTATTGATCATCGGTTGTAAAGGTCAAACTTGCTAGATTACCACCTCCATTATCGGATTCTTGCGTGTATTCACCATTGCAGCAATTGATTGATTATCGATGGACAAGATGATTGGAATTGATCGAATTGTAATGAGAATGTTGTTAGGCGTTATAATGAATTGTAACCGAATTGTAACAGAGTTTTGGTGCCAAGATTGAGCTCTGATACCACTTGTTATGGTCTCAATTGATTTATGTAGAAATGATAGTGTATTAATCACAAACAGGCATTCAAAGTGAGAAGATGAACACGAATCTGTAATCAATGGGATTTGTTATATGATTTATGAAGTGGAATTATTCTGAGAGAATTGAGAGAAATACAAAATCAAGAATGAATTACAAATGAAATGTAAATGAGTTTTTATACAAAGGGAGGAAGGAGAAATGGGAGGAAGGAGAAAACAGATTTTCCCGCCAAAAGTTATAACTAACTTTTGACCTTCAGTAGAATCCAAATTGGCCAGCATGTGCTTCTCACGTGCTGATGTTAGAAGAGCTTCTAACAGAAAATGCATGTTTTCGGGATGATAGGTTGACAGTGAGAAATAAGTTGAAAGATACATGTTTAGGTTTGTTCGGCGCTAAGGAAGGTGAACGTATTCATTTAGAGAGCTCTTAGGGGAAGACTACTGGTGCATGACGAATTAAAAAAGCGTGTATACGACCTTCGTACCAAGCTTTGTCCACTTTGTGATTATCAAATTAAGACAGCTAATCATATTTTGCTTCTATGTGAGGGGTCAATGAAGTTGTGGGATAAGATCTTTCAATGGTGGGGGCTAGGATCGATTGATGTGTTTAACACAGTATTCAAAAGCGATAATGATGTTAAACAGTCCTGTTGGTTATCACTTGTGGAAAAATAGAAACTTGCGGGTATTCAAAAGCGAAGTTGAGCCTGCGAAAAAGTGTAAAGAAGTTCAAGTCTTTTGAGTGGATATCAGGAAGATCGAAAAAAAAAATGGATTACAATGGCAACCATGGGTGCAAAGTCCAAACTTATGCAATGTCAGGTAATCAAAACATTGTTTGCGATAATGATGTTAAAATTTAGCTGCTGGATAGTGGTGAGAGATTACTAGAAAATCTGGTGTCCAAGTGCAAGGCTAGTATGAAAGTAAATTGTTGCTGATTGTGTGTGCGGGTAGGTCAACTGTTTCACTGTTGGGGAGGTGTGTAGTTTTGTTTGGGAGTTTGCACTTGCCAGTGTTGAATTTCAAAAAAAAATGGCATAAGAAACCGGATACATAATGCATTCGTATACCGTTTTGATCCATAATCACAAATGACTTGACCAGAGTAGTATTAACCTGTTGTCTGACCTGCCCACCTTGTCACCTCTAATAGATAAGTATAAGCACTCAAAAGTTGTGTGTTGGCTAATTTATTGCCATCGAAAGAGCAATCACCATACCTTTTGCATTGGATATGAGTTTAAGTTTTCAAGAACCAGGTCTAGATATAACACACGTTCACCGCCAACATCATTAAACAGCAAGTAGACAGAAATACATAGTTAAGTATGACTACAAGCATTCCTAATAACCACATGCAAATTGAACCTTGATACAAATGCCAGAAGTGAGTACTCGTCTACAGCCACCATCTTCAGGATTTGATCCCTTGTAAACGTCCTGTAACAATAAATTATCAAATCAGTGTTGGTCATCAAATGGTAAACTCAGTCATGGAAAACTAGTCCTACATAGACAATCAGGTACTGTTGTGCTTGTATTAAAATTTCCTCTGGGTCACAAATACTAGCTTTATAGAAGCCTCTTTGTAACATATGATGTATCATGCAACTCTTTTTAGCAAACCCAAAAGAAAATACAGTATTAGCATTGGTGAGTTCTTTAGACATTGCCATCAAATTAACTTTCCTCAAAACTTATCATTTGATGCCAATGAGTGCAAAGATTGCTAGTCATAAAACTCCTAGCTTATAACAATCAGGTCATTTTTTATTCGTGTATACTCTAAAACTTCTTTTCTTTTGCAATGTATAAACACAAGAAAATTGGAACTTTTTCAGATAATGCATGCATTTCTGCGAAGTGTCCATATGATAAAATAAAAGGTCTCACGTAGAAGTTAATATGCTTTAAACATTTCTATTGTGCATATGCTTGTGATGTACAATTTGTAAGCTATAAATAAAAGAAACAGAAAATGCAATGATGGATAAATGTCAGATAAATGCATGCGATAAAAGTGATAGCCAGAGTGGAATTTGCTGTTTTAAGGGATACCTGTTTAAGCATCTTCCTGTGGTTCTTGTTGTTGCTGTTGTGGCCACATAGGCTGAGCCATGTATGGACGAGGCTGCTGTCCATAAAGAGCTTGAGGATCCACAGGCTTACCCATATACATCCCTGAAGCACCAACTTGTGGAGGAGGCATATAGTAATACGGAAGACCCTCGAATGGAGCTCCAACTGGAAGTGGCCCGCCTCTCGGGACAGTCGAAGCAATAATTTCATCTTTCAGATCCTCTCTTGGTACAATATCAACTAAGAAGTCAAAGATATCAGTCCTTGTGATTGCAGCAGCAATGTCGTTTTTCTGAAGCGTCCTCCTTTTGTTCTCTTCAGTATGATTCCAAGACCTTAAAGTCAACTCAAGGATGAACATTTCACATGCACGAGCAAATATGACGGGTGCTTCAGCTGATATCATTCGTACATCCTCATCTGCTTTCATGATTTTCTTGATTCTAGCCAAGGGTAAACTATGGTTCTTGAAATCAGTGGTTTGCTCGATTTCTTGGTACTGGTTTGCCCAGAAATTTTGCAGTTGTTGATGCAACTGTTGTTGCTGTTGCTGGTGAATGTGCTGATAAGCGAGTTGCTGTTGTGCAAGTTGTGCTGGTGGAGACGTAAGACCAGATGTTTGTGAAGGTGGGACCGACCCTCCAACTGATGCAGGGGGTACAATCCCCATCATTTGGTTTGGAGGATAGGGTGCCATATTGTAAGGCATCTGAGCAGAGCTACCAACAGCCCCCATACCTGAGGCTTGCCCATGCCCTTGCTGATCCATCTTAATAACGCTCACACCTTTAAAACAAACAAATTAGACCATATGTTTATATCCTAACACATAGAACTTCACGAATAAAATAATCAGGCCATACATTCCCCATCTATAGTCAGTCATTTTTTTTATGAAAAGCAGCGGCCATTCGAAATGTTAGATATCACACTATCCACTCTTTACTAATTGAAAATTAAATATCTTTCCAAAAAACTGAATGCACCAGTAAAAAACTAGAAAACACCATCCTACTTAATTAAGTCAATTACTTCAGCAAGTGATGCACATAAGGCGACAAATATATCTTAACCAAACACAGATTTTTGATAGCTTTCTAGTATGGTGTCCCAATTTCCCTAAGTATCATAAAATACCTAATTAGTAGCATAACGTTATTCAGAACTTCAAGCTACCAATATCATATAAGATAGCATGGTGAGCCCTCAAAACAACTGCTCACAGTTTATGAAATAACTAAAAACAGCTACATGGCATCATGATGATCTATCCAAGACACTTTGTAAGCCAAACGACTTTGGTAATTTACTACAAATATGAATCTCCAACTCTAGGAAAATCTTATGTTGCTACAAACGTACTCCGCGACTCATTTGCTATCGACTAAATTCTGGAATTTTTGGTACTCAAATAAACAAAGTTCATTTCACATTCCTGCTTTACACCTTCTTTTGAGGATGGGTTGAAAGAATAATAGAAAAATTCACCAAACCACACTACTTCAACTGACTCTAAATACAACATATGAACAAAAATAGCAAGTTGTAGAACAAGCTAAAGTTACAATATTCATAAGGTTCAAAAAGTTATACGAGTAAAAATTGAAAAATGTTTCCTTAACAAGCATTGAAGCATGATAAAGGATGATAGGCCTACCAAGTTTTGTCAGCTACGTATCCACGTAGACATGCTAAAACATCTATCTAAAAGTAGACTACGTCAGCAGAACCCAATCAGTAAAAACTTACAAACCCATTGTTATAAAGAAACCTTTCTGCCAATATTATCTTAAAGGGCAATGATTGAGAGACCTAACTCATATGCCTAAACCATTCATCATGTGACATATGGAATATATATTCTCTAACATAATCTTAACTTTTATTTTGCCATGTGTCTTAATCTTAGAGTTAGGCATATCTATTAGGCATCAAAATCATTTTCCTATTTATCTATTAGGCATCAAAATCATTTTCCTATTGGCAAATATGCATATTACTCCGTATCATTTAAGTTTAGATGTAGAGAAGTCACTTTTAAAAAAAAGCAGCTATCGACTATAAATGGTAAGCATTAATGTATAACTTTTAAATTTTGGTAACTAAAACAAACAGCCAAGTAATAAAACAACAAACATTTTTTTTTAAACACTAAGGGTGTGTTTAGTTGGTAAAAAATACTCCATTTTTCAGAAATTTTTTCATAAAAACCTGAAAACCTGTTTAGTCACGAACTTTTGAGAAAATTTTCTAAAAGAATGAAAATCTCATTTCTCAAATTTTAACTAAAAATCTGAAAAGTCCAATTTACCTTCTCTACTTTTCTCTCACTGGAAAATGAAATTTTTTCTAGACGGGTTTTTCAAGTTCTCAACTCTTTCCTAGAGAAGAAAAACCCTTCCATTCTCAAGAAAACCAAAAATGAAAAAGCGATAATATTTCTCTGCAACTAAACACAACCTAAGGGTGCATATAGTCGGTGAGAAACGAGGCACTTTTCTAGAAAAATTTTCATGAAAAAACAGAAAAAGTAGAAACCTTGTTTCGTTACAAATTCTTAAAGAAAATCTTTTTCCGAAATAAAAAGAAAAGAAAAGCTAAACTAGTAAACAAGAGTTCTGAAAAACAGCTCTTTACACTTTTCTACATTTTCCTACACCCCTTTTCACTTTTCAATTCATATAAACACATTTTCTAAAACTTCAACACATTTCTAGAAAATTAAAGAAAATTATCTACATCCCTAATCAACACTAATACTGTATCAACTAGATTATGCAACTAACCAAGTATAAATATGCTCAAAAAGAAGCAATTTTTATACCTTTGAAGAACTACTAATATGCTTGAATGAAACTGAGAAACAGAGCAAAATTGAATCAAGAACCTGCAAAAACAAACAGATCGAGTTAAATCAAACCACTTTCATGAAATTAAAGATACGAATTGCATAGAAATGGAATAAAGATTCGAACTTGATGATGATTTCAGTAGCTTTTTAGGGTTAGGGTTTGATTGGAAATTGGGTGAAAATGTTGTACCTAAAATGTGTGCTGTGTGTCTGACAGTATTTATAGTGTGGAATAAAATAATGTGTTTTAAAAAACAGTATTTATGTTTGGTGTCATGTCCAGATGTTTTTTTAATTAGTTGTAGTAATTTAAATTGCAAAAATGGTCTCTATAGTAGCTCAAATACGCAAGGATTATATCGAGATGAATTTTGTTGGAAAAAGAAATTAATATTTCTTTTTTTTTTGTAAAATAGCCACTGAGAGCTAACTTTTGTTATTTTTCTCGTTAAGTGCCTCGTCACGGATGGTAGTATTGCCATTTTACTCCCTTTTTCGCCAAATTAGCTCAGTTGACGGTGTTTTGTTTTACAAATTTAGTCCTTTAATGCAATAGTTTATATTTTTGTTTCAATTTCTTTCATAAACATTAATTTCATATATAAAGATCTTGAGAATGGTTAAGTTTTGGCAAAATCGCACACACAGTACCCCAATCTCTGATCTAGGAATCCTTTATGGTAAGCATACTTTATTCCATTTTTGTGTTTCCATTTAAACTTGTTACTGTTTTTTAAGTTATTGATGTTTTATGTGTTGCACATATTTGAATGAAACCATGTTTACTTTGCAAATCCATCACAATGGTGAATTTACCTCACCACCAAGAACAAGATATCTTTTTGGAGATACAGATTGGTTTGACGGATTTCACTGTGACATTTTCTCTATGGACTTATTGGACGAAATGTTACAGGATTTAGGTTACACGGATCGTACCCTTGTGTTTACTCACTTTAGGATACCTTGGGAGTCATTGGATGATGGTTTGCTACCACTAATGTCTGACAAAGATGCGAGCAGACTTGTGAAGTATGTTCCTAGATTTAAAGAATTTGAGTTGTATATTGAAACCGGTGTTTCATTGGTAGAGTGTCAGATGATGGAGCAAATGATGAGTAAGGGCAAGGGTGTGGTGATAGAAGAAATTGTGGATCATGATGTCAATGATGCTGTTGGAAAGGATCTTGATGGTGAGACTGAAAACAGTGGGAAATTACCATTGTTAGAGTGGCATAAGATAATCCAACATGGGAAGGCTGGACCTATTTATGATATTGATTCTGACAATGAGTTCCCACCAACATTTTGTGTAGAAAAAATGGTTGCAAATCATACAAAAAGGCTAAGTGATGAGTTTCAATTCAGGAGGTTATTGGAAGAGATTGACCAAGAGTTTGGGGTGGAGAATTCAAGTGAGGATTCCCTAGAGTATAAAGATGTCTTTGGATTTTTATGATGCGAATTATAACACAGAATATGGTGTTACCATTAGTGGAAAGGAAAGGGATCTAGAGACTTAGATTAGTGATAAAGAGGTGGATCAAGGAATAGATGTTGAATGGCAAGATGATCCATACCATTTAGTTGATGAACCTGAATAGCCTGGAGAGATTAGTGACATGTTTCTTTGAAATTGATCAAGCATTGGATGAACTTGATGACGTAGTTGCAGCTGAAGAAGTAACAGATATATATGCTATTTTTGTTGAACCAATTAGTTTCAGTGTGGTTCCACTTGAGGTCGTTTCTGAATAAATGTTTGCAACAGAGGATGTTGATGGTGATGATGGTGAACAATTAGTTTGTGATGGGGCTGTGATTCCAGATGCTCTGTGTGCTGAAGTAGTTGGACAGGAGGGATTTATCTCAGCTGTTGATAGAGATGTAATTATAGATAAAGTGGTTGCTAAAGATGGAGATGAGCCAGATAAAGTGCTTGCAAAAAATGGAGTTGGGCAAGATGGAGTGGTTGCAGACGAAAAGTTTGAAGACCAAGGAAGATCAATTAAGAGTAGAAGACTGATGGCTGACAAGAAAACTAAGGATCATCTTTGAATAATGCTTATGCTTTTATGTTTAATTCAATAAACTATTATACTTCCGCTATGACATTGTCGTAGAAGATTATAACAATATCTAGTTGTTATAAAGCTTATCTACTAGTTGTGTAATAATTTACTAGAGTTAACTGCATTTTTGGGTCCTTGTGGTTGTACCTAGATTTCACTTTTGGTCCATTTGTTCAAAAAGTTGCGATTTTAGTCCAAAATGCATAGTTTGGTTCCACTTTTGGTCCATTTTCTAACGAAGTTAGTTCAGTTAGTTAAGTCGAATTGTAACGTGGCAACATTAGTCCTTTAACCTAAGGATCGTTAACAACGTTAGTCATTTATACCAAAGATCGTTTGCAACGTTAGTCCTTTCTGTTAGTTAGTCATTTAAAAAAAATTCTAAAAAAATTCTAATAAATGTTTTTTGTCGAAATTTTTTTTCAAAAAAAATAATTCGAAATTTTTTTTAAGAAAAAAAATCTCAAATTTTTTTTCAAGAAAAATTCTAAAAAAATCCTAAAAAAAATTAGAAATTTTTTTTCTAAATTTGTTTTTTCTAAAATAAAATTCTAAAAAAAATTCGAAAAATATTCTAAAAAAAAACTTTTTTTCCGAAAAAAATAATTTGAGATTTTTTTTTCCTAGAAATGGACTAAAACTATATCAAAAATTTTTTAGACATGTTTTTTAGAAATTTTGTACTAACCCATATCAAAATGGACTAAAACCATATCATTTTTTTTTTTTTTTATCAAAATGATAGTTTGGTTTCACTTTTCTAAAAAATTTTGTACTAGTTTCACTTTTCTAAAAAGTTTCTAAAAAATAGACTAAAACCATATCAAAATGATAGTTTTAGTACATTTTTTTTTAGAAATTTTTTAGTCCATATCAAAAAATCTCAAAATGTCAATGCTAAAAAAATTTCTAAAAAATGGCAATGCTAAAAGAATTTCTAAATTTTTTTTTAAAAAAAAATTCTAATAAAAAAAATATGTGTAAAAGTGTGTGTGATCTTTGGTATAATTTTTTTAAAACGTGTATACATTTTACACACATTTTTGCAATGTATATACGTTTTTTCAATGTATATACATTTTTAAAATTTTTAGATTTTTTTTAGAAATTTTTTTATAATTTTTTTTGGAAAAAAAAAGTTTTTTTTAGAATATATTTCGAATTTTTTTTCGAATTTTATTTTAGAAAAAAAAAATTAGAAATTTTTTTTCTAAATTTTTTTTTCCGATTATTTTTTTAGAATTTTTAAAGAAAATTTTTATTAGAAAAAAAAATTAAAAAAAAAATTGAAATTTTTTATTTAAAAAAAAAATTGAAATTTTTTATCTTAAAAAAAAATTTCGACAAAAAAACATTTTTTCAATTTTTTAGAATTTTTTTAAAAGACTAACTAACTGAAAGGACTAACGTTGCAAATGTTGCAAAAGATCTTTGGTATAAAGGACTAACGTTGCAAACGACCGTTAGGTTAAAGGACTAATGTTGCCACTTTACAATTCGACTTAACTAACTAAACTAACTTCGTTAGAAAAATGGACCAAAAGTGGAACCAAACTATGCATTTTGGACTAAAATCGCAACTTTTTGAACAAATGGACCAAAAGTGAAATCCAGGTACAACCACAAGGACCAAAAATGTAGTTAATTCAATTTACTATGGTAAATGCTTGCATAACATTTTCTCTAATCTAATGGAAGCCAACAAATTAGGCAATTTTATGTACTTTTGTGTGTAACAACCCCATATTTTGATATGCGCAGCGGAATAAGTTTGGGGTATTACTTCATGGATCACAGTCATAATAATATAAAAGGACTCTAAAAGAGATGTTTTAAAGAGTTAATTGCATTTTTGGTCCCTGTGGTAAGGCCAAATTGCAGGTTTGGTCCTGAAAACTTTGAAAGTGCAATGATAGTCCCCATTTTTAAGTTTGGATTGCATTTTTGGTCCTTGGATAAAGTGAAATGACTAAAATACCCTTTGTCTTATTCAGAGAAGACAAGAGTAATTTGGTCATTTCACACCGATTAGGGACCAAAAATGCAATCTAAACTTCAAAATTGGGACTATCATTGCACTTTCAAAGTTTTAGGGACCAAACCTGCAATTTGGCCATACCACAGGGACCAAAAATGCAATTAACTCCGTTTTAAATAAAATAGTTATCATTCATTTATTTAATCAGGGTTTACATAAAAAGGGGTCCCAGCGGAAATTATCGAAATACATATTTATTTTATGAATGATAACAAGATGGACGCCCTTTTTATAAGAAAGTAAATAGCCACTCCATGCGAAGTCGTTCTTTAGTTACCTTAGATAAAACATGCTAAAAATTCAACACAAAGGTTGAGTGAATCCATAAGATTTGTAAAATAATCAGTTGAACACAAGTTGTATAGTAGTAAAACAGGAATATTTCAGTACAGTGTATTGCCCTAAGTCTCATGACACGTAAACGTTAACATGGGTGATATCATAAAAATGATATATAAATAACAAACATCATAAATTATGTAAGTAACAGTGCCCTCGTGTAGGAGCTTGCCATTCTCTTATTTATTCTCAAATAAAGTGCATATGGTTGCCTTTTCGGCTAACACAGATGGGGCATCAACTGCCAATAGATCTATTCACTATATCCGCGTTCACTCGCAGTGATTAATGGTTCATGATATGAGGGACTTTCAGTGGCAAAACTGTGTACTTAGGCAATAACAATCAGGATAGCATACAGAAAATACTTGTGTTCAGGTTTGTAGCATGTATCTCTCTACGAGTTTGTAAAATGTATAAAAGTGGGACTATGAACTCACCTTGGTGATACAGTAGTCTGATAAGAAGACTAATCAAGTTTTGTGAATAAACTGATCCGACACGCGACCTTGATTTGTATGCCAAGGTTTATAATACGTGATTAGAGTTTGTAAAGTTGTTGTGTTGCCAATTAAATTTTATTTATGATTGTGAAGTCTCTTCAAAAGTTATTGTTTTTATGTTAATTATATTTCATTTTTAAGGTTCGATCGATCACTAGTGAAAATAGATACATTTCGTATTTTATCAAAAACCGAGTCGTTAAGCGTTACGAGTATGATTATGTGATTATTTAATATGTTATACTATATACCCTTATAGTTTCAAGTATTGTCAGTTCATACGTCTAAACTTTCATAAAATGATAATTTACACCTCTCGAGTTTCATAAAATGACATTTTATACCCCTTAATTTTCATAAAAAGGAGAACGGATAAAAACCAACTCCCTAGAGGAATAGGCCTCCGATCTCTACTCGTCGGAAGGGCCCCGATGCCCAGCTCCGCTGGAGAGGCCTCGTCTGATTTGAGAAACGCTAATTCGGTTCGGATAGACTTCATTCAAGAACGTCGCCGCCCCTGGAATCAATAAGAAAACAAGTGCTAAGTTTCAGATCAGTGAATAAACTGAAATGATAAATGACAATTTATACCCCTTAACTTTCATAAAATGAAAATTTATACCCCTTAACTTTTATAAAAAAAATTATACCTTGCAGTTTCAAAAACGACATTTTATACCCTATTGTTAATACAAATAAACCATAAAAACGTTTATTTATATTTTACGATCTTCTAATGTTTTGTCGATAACAAACGTAAAATTATTTTAACGAAATAAATAAAATACGTATTAACACACTTTTACTAAACATATTAAAACCATCAAAACATGTTTAGTAAATAAGTTATATAAAACCAAAGATATTTTTATAAAACACTAACAAGTAACATTGTTTACATCTTATAGAAATGTATAACAACTAGTGTTTACATTTTATAGAAATATATATGTATTTGTATATGTTGTAATGGGTAAGTAATGGGTAAAAACCAAAGTCCATAACCCATACCCATGAAGCATGATCCATAACCAATGACCCATTGCATGACATCATGCATGAAGTCATGTTGGGTATTATACATGATCCATGACCCAAATCCCATGACCCAAGATCCATAACCCAATGACTAGGTACATTGCATCTTGTTGGGTATTCATAAACCAATACCCATAACCCATAACCCGGTTTGCAACCCAAAATCCGGACTAAACTGACCCAGTAGCCGGATCCTAGGATTTGCACTAGCCGGATCCCTCTGGTGAGGGATCCGCAGGAACCTTGGGACAGTAGACATGTTTTGTCTATACATAGTGAGCCATTTCTCTCTTGCTTACTACCACTTTTAGATATACTTTCTCCCATTATTCTAACATCACTAACCACAGATCCAAAGGATCATTCTATGTAGTTTTATGTTTGTGTGATTCTCTAGGTTCCTCTTAAAGGCGAGATCACCACCTCTTGAAGACGTGCAAGCTCAAGGTCATGAGTTGCTAAGCTTCGTCATCATCAAGACCACTGAAGTGCATCTTGTTGATAGTTCTTTCCCCCCTCCATAGAAGTATCATGTTGAAGGCATTAGTGAAAGGTGCCGAAGTGTCGTGTTAAAGGCATTAGTGAATGGTGCCAGGTGTGCATTCGATATGGTGCATCGATGTACAAAGTTATGTAGGTTGGGTTAGAGGATGTTGATATCCTATCTAGTGTTGTAACAAGGAGTGTGTCTCCTTTGGGTAGTTGTGTTGTGGTGTAGTGTTGGGTAGTAGTTCCTTCTTTGTAATGGAACTCGGTATCTAGCCTTGTACCGGATAAAGTGTAGGCGACGTTGTGATAGGTTTGGTTCTACCTCGTGGAAGAACTCGGTGTCTAGCCTTGTACCGGATAAAGAGGAGGCGACGTTGTGAAGGCTTCTCCGCCACATTAAGGAGCTTGTGTTGTGTAGTGCTTACAAACTCTCGAGTGGGGTACTCGGGGAGTGGAGTAGGGCAAGGAAGGTGTCTTTGTAGCCGAACCACTATAAATACTTGTGTCGTGGTTTTGTGTTCCTTTACTATTTATCTTTCGCATTACTTACTTATATGCTTATCTACAATATCCAACACACATACCAAATAGATTGACATAAGTCGATCTAAATACTTTAAAATGAAGTTTTAATCGGTAAAACTATTCAAACTCCCATTCTAGTTTTCCACACCTATGTCTCATGTCTATTGAAATTTTAGTCCTTAGTTTATATAAATATTTACAGTTTTGGCCCAAGAAAACTCCTAGTTTCAAAATGTTAGAGTTTTCACCCTAAAGCATTTTTAGCGTTACGTCCGTAGTCCTCATTTCGTATTTCTTAGTTTTTGGTTTAGAAAAAGGGTGCGACTTGTTACGACTTATCAAAATAAGGTGTTTTAAGTTAGGAATAAACTTTCATAAAATGACAATTTACACCCCTCGACTTTCATAAAATGACATTTTATACCCTTTAATTTTCATAAAATGACAATTTATACTCCTCAACTTTCATAAAATAACAATTTATACCCCTCAACTTTCATAAAATGAAAATTTTTACCTTTCAGTTTCAAAAATGACATTTTATACCCTATGTTTCATGTCTATTACAATTTTAGTCCTTAGTTTATATAATTTATTAATATTTACAGTTTTGGCCCAAGAAAATTCCTAGTTTCAAAATGTTATAGTTTTCACCCTAAAGCATTTTTAGCGTTACGTCTGGAGTCCTCATTTCGCGTTTCTTAGTTTTTGGTTTAGAAAAAGGGTGCGACTTGTTACGACTTATCAAAATAAGTTGTTTTAAGTGTGGAATAAGCTTTTGAGTGTTTATTAGCTTATGAAAATAGCTTTTGGACTTAAAAAGTTCAATAAGGGTGCGTTTGGTTTTCTATGTCGCGACCAACAAAAAGGACACAATAAAGGCGAGGCCTTGAAGTTTTTGGCGAACGTTCTTGTTGTTTTATAAACTTCAATATGAGCTCTTTAATATGGCGTAATCCGTTTATTTTATAGGCTTTTGGTTATGTCTTAATAAATTCGTGAAAAGGGGTGTTTGGTTTTTTAGTCGCGACTAAGGAAAAGACCAAGGGAAAGGACCAAGAAAATAAACGAGGCCTTGGAAGCTTTTAACAACAGTCTTATGGTTTTGAAAAATACCATGGGCTTATTAAAATAGCTTATTGTCCCAGCTTATAACTTGTAGCTTATGGCTTAAATAATTAAAGGAAAAAGGGGCGTTTGGGTGTTTCGTGACAAGAAGGAAAAGAAAGAAAAATTAATTATTAACCCTAACAACTAATAGGCTTATTCTTAGAATTTATTAACATGTATATTTAAATTGTTTAGAAGACTTAATAGGTAGCCAAGAGCTTATAGTTTTAAAAATAACAAAAATAATATAATTAGGGGTGTTTGTTTTGGGCTCGGTAAAAAAAAGAAGAAAAATGGTTTTTGGCCTTTGTTTTCAGTTGGTATGTTGGGTCTATTATAGATTTGATGATACAAAACAGGAAGAATGAAACATGAAGGACTAAAAGTGACAAGAAGGGAAACTACAAAAAGATGGAGGATTTGGAAGATTCTAGAAGATATGCTTAAAAGAATACTTAGTTTCCTAATTGTATTATGATTCCTCTTGTAAACCCTAGATGTCTCTAGTATATAAAGAGACATAGGGTCATTAGTTTTATAGTACGTGTCAAGATGTGAACACCATTAGTAAAGGTGTGTGTGTGTACAGGCGTTAGGGGAGAACGCCTAGGGATAGTTAGTTAGTCGATTAGCAGATTAATAAGTTAGTGTTAGTTAGATGACGAGGAACCTTGTTCAATAATAAAGAATTGATTAGTTTATTCCATTGTGCATGTTGTTAGTCTTTGTTATTGATCCCTAGCTGAGTTGATGTTTAAAGTTACTACTGTTTTTTCTTCAAAGTACTGCTCATGTTTTCAAAGTACTGCTTGTTTGTGAAAGTACTGCTTGGACGAGACGAAAGTACTGTTGCGTGATTAAAGTACTGCTAGCGTTTATCTTCATGCTAATCGTCTTACTTGTTAATGATGCCGCACGATGCTTTATTTTTGAGAGTTTATGCTACTGTGTTCCAGTTGGTTTATGGGATTGATGATTGGTCTAGCTTGGATTTTAATGATACTTCTTTGATGCTGTTTGGTAAAGATCAGGTGGTTGTATGAGTGATTGGAGATCAAAAGAGACTAAATCTAATGGTGATTCGTTTGTAGTTGGAACGATGGTTTTATTTAACAAAGATGGATTGCTATAAATTGTAATTATTAAACCTCGTACTACAATTATAATGGGTCGGTGCTTTTTATTTGATTTCATGGGACAGTGACACGTGGCATGATAAATGACATCTATTAATTGAAGTTCTCATGGGATGGACGTATATACATGGTATAAGAACTTCTGCTTAGTACGACGATATTAAAAGATTTTTTACTAGTGATTTATTCATGGTTTGTACTGCTTAGTTGTCCGAGAAAATTATTGCAACTTCTAGCTTTGATCGATATTGGTCAAAGAATAATTTTTGATTCTCGGGTGGTTTTGGAGTTGAGGGGAAGTCGGGCATGATATGTGTTTATTGAATTTTTGGTGACACACACAGAATGGTTATTTGGTTAACACACAGAGGAAGAAGTTTATGTTCTTAAAGGATTAAAAAGGCTCGTATTTGATTCTTATGGATTAATTGATTACGAAGAAGGTTGAATATCATTTATTTGATGTAGTAGTTGAGTTTCACAGGTTTGTGTTCTTATCATATAGCTTGATGAATCTAGCAATGTGTGATTTTTCTTATGATGCTCTATGCACACATTGGCTATCACTTAAAGGAGTTACATTGTAGTGCTCAGTGTCTCATATTAGTTGAGGATTTTGTCAAGGGATTGCGGTCTACTTATATTTGATGATTCGTATAAGTATGGAGTTCCGTGGATAGTACAAGATTTAAGACACAAGTTTGGGAAATTCTACTTCTTCATCAAATTCGTTATACTCGGTTTTCTTCACAAGTGATCATTACATGGAGCCTACAGATTTGAAGAATCAAGAAGATGGTTAACATATGGGTTTTAGGGGAAGCTTATTGTTAAATGTTTAACCATCTACATGCATCACTCAAGGGGAAGTGTTTGATTTTTACTACTGTTGATCATTATTACTACTGCTAGTTGCAGTTTCTATTGTTTTGATTCCATTTTTCCTATGGTGCGTAATGGTGGGCGATTTGAAGCATTGGAAGTCTTAGATTGAAAGTATGATATTGGTTTGTAGTGGTCAAGATCATTATTTGCATATGTTCCCTATTTGGATAATAACAAAAAGGGGAAGAGATGTTTGAGTGGCGTGGCATGGATCAAGGGGAAGCTTGGAAGACAAGATTGTTTCATTCATGGTGAGATTTAATTATCTCAACTTCTGCTACTTCGTCTAGGGAAGTTTGTACAAGAATCGTGTTTGTTTTGTCATCATCAAATAGGGGAAGATTGTTGGGTCTATTATAGATTTGATGATACAAAACAAGAAGAATGAAACATGAAGGACTAAAAGTGACAAGAAGGGAAACTACAAAAAGATGGAGGATTTGGAATATTCTAGAAGATATGCTTAAAAGAATATTTAGTTTCCTAATTGTATTATGATTCCTCTTGTAAACCCTAGATGTCTCTAGTATATAAAGAGACATAGGGTCATTAGTTTTATAGTACGTGTCAAGATGTGAACACCATTAGTAAAGGTGTGTGTGTGTACAGGCGTTAGGGGAGAACGCCTAGGGATAGTTAGTTAGTCAATTAGCAGATTAGTAAGTTAGTGTTAGTTAGATGACGAGGAACCTTGTTCAATAATAAAGAATTGATTAGTTTATTCCGCTGTGCATGTTGTTAGTCTTTGTTATTGATCCCTAGCTGAGCTTATAAACGATCTTATCATGGTACTATGGTTATATCTTATATAAGTGATAAATAAAAGTATAACAATGATTAAAAGGGCTTGGGGACTTACAATTATCCCTAGAACTCGTTTGGAACTAAAACGCCAAATGAGACTCCAAGATGAGACTAAGCTTTTCCAAAGCTTATAGGTTCTTGTACAAACCTTCCTCTCCTTCCTTTGGACTTAATTGTCAATAGGTGAAAGTATGTGTGAGTGTGGTGTGTTAGGAAGAATGGGATGGAATGAAATGGTGGTGTCGTGGGTCGAATTTATAGGGGAGAGAGTTAGGATTTTTCTTGAAGGTTCTTGCCACTTGGAGAGGATTGTTAACGAGATAAGGGACACAAGATGAGGTGTCTTTGAGTTTGTAAGGGTTTTTATGATGATTCATAGGATCTTGGTACAAATACATGTGAAAATCTTGATATCTTTGACCACGGTGTTGAAGATCAAAAAGACAAGGTGTAAGAATGATATAAGGTATGTTCTTTGATTCTTGGTTAAGTTCTAGTTGGTTGGAACTAGTTTTAGGGTTTAGTTTGGCTGTCTAGTTCCATTCGAACCAAATAAATAAATTAGGAATGGTTTAGGCTTTGTTACTTGTACATAGGGTTATATAGGGTTGTACTTGAAGGTTTAGGTGAGTAAGTAACCTAGTTGAAGTCTTAGGTTAAGTTTATAAGTTTCTAGTTAGGTTTAGTTTAAATAAAACACGTTTTTACCCTTTATGCATTATCTATTTGTACCACAAGCTTTAGGGACTTGTACATTAGGTTTGTAAATTATAAGAAAGTCTAGTTTAAGGGTTGTGCATTATATTCTGGTATTATGTGCTTTAACGTAGGTACATTGAGGTTTATAATGTAATTTATATTAACATTAAAGTTTCTATGCTTTAATGACTTGTACATGCGCAAGTGAGACTTGTACATTTCTATTTTTCATAAAAATTATGAACATATTAATTAGGGTTTGTGATATTATTTTCATACGATCATAGATTTGTAAATTAGGGTTTATAACGGAAAATAATGTAAAGTTAGGTTTTCGCGTTTTAAAAGCTTGTACATTGGCTTTGGAGTGTTGTACATTATGGTTTCTGATTTAATTACATAAATTCATAGTTATAGGAATTTAGGGTTTCGCGAGAACTCTAATGATTGGCAAACGATTAGCTTGAACGTTTGATAATCGTACGTTAACGAAATAACGTAAAGTGGTAAATAAAAGTTGAAAACTTTTATACGTGACATATAGGGATGTTTATGTGAAATTGATAAGAATTTAAAACGTACACTTTTAAGGGGTCATTTAAGCCCTTAATCGCCCACTTTTATATCCGTTACTGTTTAATTTCGTTCCTTTTCACTTTTTAGGTCTCTTGGAAGCAAAATGCTGGAATGATGCATATTTGGACGAAAAGGAGTGAATATATGAAGAAAATGGCTAAGTCAAGATCGAAGACACTCAAGCTGCTGGAATTGAAGCTGACGGCGTCACAATATGTTGGATCTTAATATTGTGTTATAGATGATTCGGGTGGCCTTGGATGGTGATGAATCAAGTATGCCATGGTTTAGAGAGATAAAGAGATGAGAGGGTGTTCTTGGTAGAGAGTTGTAATACAAAATGAAAGGTTAGATTATGAAAGAAGCACCACCCCTTCCAAGGATGGAAGGGGTATTTATAGTTACAAGTAAACGACCTCCTGACGGCCTGTGGATCAGGTATACAGTGGGTAAAGACCCGTCCTTCCTCCACGGTGTTGCTCTAAACTAAACTACGCTACTAACTAACTAATAAACTAATAAATAACGTAAATAACTACAAGTCTACGAGCTAACATATGCTAGACCATAATTGGGGTGACCGACACTTTCACATGGAATTTCCAATTCCTAACAATCTCCCCCTAAGGGAGGTCACCCCATGAAATACATTTTGCATCCTAGCATTCTATATTTGTCTTTAGTTCTGAGCTCGTAGACTTCAATTCTTCAATTTACGCAATCTTTGTGCTTTAGTAGCGATTCTTCAAAGTCCGCATAGTTTTGTAATTTTTGTGGAGGCCTTTAACTGATCCACATCTTTGATGATCTTTGAGCTTTCATTGAGATCACCAGCCATAGTAAATCTTTGGATCACCCTTTTTTGTGTTGCCATCATGTGATGTTGTGACTTTCGGACCAACATGCTCACACTTTCTGGATCATGACATCTTTTTATCAGGGTAGCGGAAGCTTTACTGGCTCATGATATTTGCAGCAGCTTAGCGGAAACACAGTATAAAAATATCAGAGTCAGGTTCTGTAGATATGCACAAGTCATGATTTCTTCAATTAAGTGTGGATGCTGTGAGCATGCGGCTTTGGATTGACTCCTCAATTCTGATCAGCTGCAACCGTCCAAATGTACCTGCAAACAACAGTTAGCAATAAAACACCGAAAGTGTCTTTGATCACTTTCGTTGAATTGAGGTACACGCCCACGTTCCCCGTTGATCATTACAAGTCTGCGTGATCGGTATAACTCGAAGAATCTCCTTGACAGGTTTCGCACTGTTCTAGTTCTCAAACTGGAACGTCTCAAAGAAGACAACACGGAGTGAGTGAACCAGCGAATTGAGATTCACTGATTAATGAAAAATTGATTTGAAAACAATCGCGTATTGCTTAGAAGAAAGAGTTTTGCAATACGACGAAGATTTTATGAGAAAGATCAATTTTCAATCGAAAATACCTTTTGTATTTGAAAAGAATACACATTCGATGTGCTAGAGAAAATAAGAGATTTGCACATCGAACGGTTTTTCCAAAAGTATTTTTTCAATCAGAGATACTTTTTGTGTTTGAAAATGAATACTTATTCGATGTGCTAGAGAAAAGAAGATTTGCACATCGAACGGTTTTTCCAAAAGTATTCGTCAATTCATTTCCTGGACCAAGGTTGATTCACGAGTGAATCGCCCCATCGTTTCTATCCAGTTGTCACAAGTTTGATCTTTTGGAAAGATCTCACATGTCACCCACCAAGAGCTTGTTTGATGTTGGCTCTAGAAGGATTTCCATCTTCATCGTGAATATTTTTATATCACTCGGATGTTCTGGCAATACCCCAAGGATAATGCGTAGGACTCTCAATATATAATTACTTTCCACATTGTGTGAAACAGCAAGTCTTCAAGAATTTAGTGTCCTAATGAGATGTTGTGGATGATCTCTTGGCTCTAGACTCAATAGTGCACATTTGGTTTCCTATTCCGGAGACTAGGGAGAGGGTCTCCTTCTTCAATATCAACAATCTCTAAGAGAAAGTCGATAGATTATGTAGGTTCCCCGTGAGAATGAAACAAGTCCTTTTAAGAGGAACTTGAGTAGCTTGGGAAGTTTAGTGCAGTGCGTCACTGGGTCCATGACGTCTTGTCTTCAATACCGGCATTACCTTGGTAACCACCAGTAACATATGTATTGAACCCGGTTACTGCCCTAAGATTGAATTATTGGAGGGCAATTTTTTTTCACCCTTTTTCACATTCATTTCTTTTTCATTCTTCAACCCCTTCAGTGCTTACCGATACTTCATTACTAGAAACTTGTTAGGTTTATTCCAGTTCTAGCTCTATCTCAGTCCGTACTCTTCCCTTTTCTCACTTTTCTACTTTTTTCATCATACCTAAGGACTCTACACTATCTAGTGGATTGTCCCTGGGTAGATCCCTCCGGCTCTGGCGGGATCGTGGGAACGAATACCTAACCTAACCATCCTTATAACACCATGCATAAAGTAAATTGGTCAGTCTTTTTGGTACAATTCTTTCCTTCATGAAACCACTTGAAAAATCATTTGGAAAATCATCAAGGTACTTGTGATATAATATCAAAGGATTTTGTACCTTAATTGTTTTTGATCTTTTAGAAATGCTCCACCTCAACATGTGCATATGATTTTGAAATTGTTTCGCACATGGAGGCAAGAGGTCTTTGAAATATATTCTTGATCACAATTTCCATGGAAAAAGCCATTTGATTTTCTTTGGTAAAGTCTCCCCCTCAATATGTGCATAGGATATTTGAAACGATTTTATCACATAGAGGAAAGAGTTCTTTTGAAGCACATCCACGATCACAAAAGCCATTAAGAAACCATTAGAAAATCAATCAAGGTACTTTATATTGATACATAGAAATCTTTGTACCTTGATAGTTTATTTTCTTATGAAATGCTCCCCCTCAATATATGCTTCGAGATTCGAAAGTGTTTAGCACATATGGGAGAGCAGCTTGCACAATTGAATTAAATGATCACATTTTATCAGATTTCACAATTAAATCACAAATTCTCTCCCGATCAAAAATATCAAACCCTTTGAGATTTTGGATCCCAAGTGATTTAACAAGGTTTAGAAAACATGGGAGAATATATGCCTGGTTTAAATACTCAACTGGTTTTTGGTTAAATGCTCCCCCTCAACATGTGCATCATGTATTTGAAATCGTTTGGCACATGGAGGCAGGAGTGCGTTTAAAGGGCTAAAACATATTTGAGATTTAAATCACTATCTCTCCCCCGATCAAAAATTTCAAACCTCTTGAGATTTGTGATCCCAATTGATTTAAATTATTTAGAAAATTTTATGGGAAAGACGTGGCATGATTTACTTTTGAAAAATGACTAAAGAGGATCAATTTAAGACGTTAAAGATTGTTAGTGTAAGGTATGACAGTTTTAAGAGATCTTTGAGTAAAATAAAACAATTTCACAATCAAACAAGAACAAAAAAAATTTCATTTTGAAAGATCTTTGAGTTTTAAAGAAAATCATACCATGACATAACATTAAATGTTTAGATCACCACTTATTTCGTACAAATCGGAACTTTTGTGAAGAAATATCGTTTGAAAATATTTTATTTTAAATCACTCTCCCCCTCAATCGATGATCGTAGTTGATGATTGAGTGACTTAAGTTTTGATAAAATGAAGTCCGGTGATTTTCAAAATTAAGTCTAATTAATTTTCAAAACAATATTTTCCATTTTCAAAACAATTTAATCAAAATTTTTTAAAATTGTTTAAAAATGGTATCCTGCACAAAGATATGTTAGGTGGTAGAGCTGCCTTTTTGTTGTTGCTGGAGGTTTGGAAGAAAACCATCTACTGATGCAGTGAGACTTCTTTCGTTGCATTTTTTCATGCCAACTCTCCATAGAGGTAAAATTAAGTTCCGTTTCTTCATTTGATGATGAAGAAAACCATGTGCTGATGCAGTGAGACCTCTTACGTTGCATTTTATCATGCCAACTCTCCATAGAAGTCAAATTAAGCTCCGTTTCTTTATTTGTCAACCAAAGAAATAGTTACCCTTTCCTTTCGGCATCCAATCATCTTCATATGTGGGATCCGGATCGGGAACATTCTTATGAACCATGATATCTGCATATGTTAGTGGACACAAACAGATATATGGTGGTCGACATCACCTAAACAGCAATCAACTAATAAAGGTCAATCCAACATATCAATCAGTTCATATAAGGCATGGGATATATGTGTTCATCAAACTATAATCATCTAATCCTAACAATCTTATCCTAGGCACCTAGTCCTTCAACGTAGGTTAACATCATTTTTCAGTTAAGCATTTAGGATAATTAGATAAGCCCGATAGATGATATAAATTTGAAAACATTCTCCCCCTCAATCAATGACTCATTTTTTGAAAATTTTAAAAGCGCTGAAGTCATTGATTGAGTTTGAAAATTTTATAAAAACTCTGAATCTGATTGTTTTTAAAGCAACTCATTTACCACCATTTTGTTAAAACAAATATTTTTCTGAAGAATTTTTGAAGGAAAAATATTTGAGTAGGAACAGCAGTCCTTCGACATACTTCCTCATTTTGTTTTAGGATAAGTGCACGAAATATTTGAAAATTGGTTTAAGCGTAGCACTTTCCTTCTTTGAAAAACGGGTTGCTATCTGAAATAATAGCAAGCCATGGTTTAAGCACGGGTTACAGTCTGAAATAACTGCAAGCCATATTTTGAGACATGTTTTGGAAAAAAATATTTACACCTCATGCTCGAACTTCATCTATGGTCCCGTGCAATTATTGAATGACATTTCTAAGACTGTAGATGTTATCGATACCAGAAGACATGTCTTGAGAAAAACAATATTTTTGGTATTTTTAAAATTTTTTGATTTTTATGGGTTTTTGTTGATTTTATATTTTTCTATTTTGTTTTTGTTGGTTTTAAATTTTTGTATTTCGTTTTTGATAAATATTTAGAGATAGAGTAGATGATATAGTTTAAAAAGATGATGATGATACGAGTACCGAGATAAAGATATCGAGCATCCCCCTTGTAGAAGATAGAAGTCATCATCTCGTAAACATTCACCACCAAAGCTTTCGAGGCTCCTGAATTGAGAGAAATTGAACCATCTGAAAGTGAGACTTTGGTAGCTTCCCCTCAAACCGTAAATCCTTTTGTTGAGTAGATTCGAAGCTCTATTTCAAGCTTGCCTTAGCCAGGTGTACAAAGAAGCACACCATTATCATCGATCTTGCTGCTCCTTTTAAGAATAATCATCGTGATTCTTCGTTCGAGGTTATATCATTCGAAAGAACAGCAACGTATCATCCCACACATAAATAACTCTTCTCATATTTCATTCCACTGAAGTCTGAAGCGATCCATACCAAAAAGTTGTCAAGAGACCACTTCCCCTAAGTAGATGAATTGATGCAGTCAGTCTCTTAGACTAGAGCTCACGAACCCGAATACACATATACCCGAAGACAGAGAAACTTATAACATCGAAGTAACAGATTAAGTCCAATAGCCAAAGAATAACCCCGATGTATACTTTTCTCTCCCCTGATGATAGTGTATGAATCTTAAGAACCCAAAGTACCCGAATGCCCAAAAAGAGAATAACCTATAACATTGAAGAAGCAGGCCGAATCACTGATTATCTCTGCGGATGACAATCTCTGCGGATGTCAACTCCGGAATAAGTGATTATATATCTGAATCACTGATTAAGCACTCAAGTGAAACAAATGAGCATCCCCAATGTACACAATCTCTCTCCCTTGATGATTGCGATAGCATCGAAATCATCACACACTTGTGTACCTCTTTTATCACCAGAAACTAACTCTTTCATCTCTTCCCCCACATAGTTGGAATAAGAACACTAAGCGCCATGAGTAAAACCTTAAGTTTCTCTGCGGTCATGACATATGTCTTCCCGAGATATCTTCAATCACTTAGAAGAGTTAAGTTCATCAAGTTTATTCGCTTTGTGGTTAGATGTGAGTCTCCTTCCCCCTTGCTGGTTTTGACACTTTCAGAATCAGCAACACATTCAAAGCCCATATTCTATAAATCTTTTGAGAAGAACACTTTAAATCTTTGTGAGGATCAACTTGCTGAAGAATGTGAGCAAGTCTAATTGGGGATTGAATCTTGACTTTTCACTTTCCCCCAATTAGTGCTCTCCCCTAAACCGACAATCTTTATGATGAGTGCCCGAAATAAGAAGAAGTCTATAGATCGTTAAATGCAATTCGTCTTTTAGTCTTCTAACATGTAGCAGAAAATGTAGAACAGACTGTAGACTCGATCTTCTTCAAGATTGTCCATTTAGGGATCAGAAAGTTAACATCTTCAACTCACCAAATGCATTCCCGTTAACTTTGAAATAGCAAATCCCCTTAACTAAAATCCCTCCCAATCAAACAAGAACAGAAAGATGTTTATCAAGGAAATCAGCCCCGCAACTGGAAGCACTTTGTCATTAATCAAATCAGCCCGTGTAAAGATGTTAAACAACGGCTCTTAGAAGAAAACTCCATGTGAAGATGACCCGATAAGAAGAAGCTCGGTTCTTACATGAGTTTGGAGCCGTTTAACCATTTATTCTCAGAAATCAATCAACCATGCAGTAAATTCACACTTTTTCTCCCCCTCAAGAATTGCATACGGAGTTGCCATTCTTGATTGAATAAGTGAATATCTTCAACAAATGTAGTCTCATCACACTTCTCCCCTTCAAAGGTAGCATATGATGTCGCCATCGTCATTATGATTGAGCAAGTGGAATAAGAAGACAATCAACAGTAGTTCGATTCACTTGATGACTGAAGTGCTTGGAAAAAGCATGAAGCATGTTGTTGAGAATGGTCATAATTGAGAATATTTCTCTTCTTCAGAAGATAAAGCGCACTGAAGCGTACACTTTTCTTTTATTTGAGGAACGAGGCTTGAACTGTTGTGTTCAAACGTCATAAGAAGATTTCTCTTCTTTCGGAAGATAAAGCGCACTGAAACGTACACTTTTCTTTTCTTTAGAGTACGAGGCTTGAATTGTTGTGTTCAAACGTCATAATCTCTCTCTTTTCAATCTCTCTTGGCAAACATGTTATCAACCCCATTATCATTCAGTAGGCACTTTGTCGTGACAGCTGATAGAGAAAATCCAATATGATGAATTTGACCCTGAAGTAAACTAACCCGAACTCGTGACTTAAACTTGCACATATGTAACAAAGAGCGGTGCCGAGAATTCATCCTCCATTGAATCTCTAAATACTCTATACTCTTCAACCAACCAACCATCAAGTATAAGACGTACATCACCTCTTGAAAATCCACAATTGAATGTGACACTGAGCACTACAACGTAACTCCTTAAAGTGATAGTTATTTTGTGGTGGTAAGAGCCCAATTCCCCCAAGTGGTAAAAGAAAAAGAAAAGTCACCCAACAATAACTAGATTTCCAAGTCTTTGTTTTTTATAATAAGCTCAAACAAGGATCATGAAGAATCTTCATCCAACCATCCCCGATAGCTTCAGATACTAAGTACACTCGCCCGTGAAATTTCACTTCAACCTCAAATAAATAATAATGAATTAACCCCGTTGTCACATTTTTTGGTTAAAAGCTCAAATCTATCCTCCTTTGACGTTTTAAGTGAACTGTGATAATGGTTTTCATCCCGACCATGGATAAAAGCACATAATCCCGTAAAACTTTGTAATAATCAAACTGCCATGAAGACAACCCAAACACACACCCAATTCATGAAGTGCACCCTTTTATCCCTTCTTTGAAGCAGAAACCGTAGCACCAGCATCAGAAAGATCCAGAATTACACTTTCCTTTCTCCAGGATGGTTCCATCATTACGGGATTTTACAGTTCTATTGTTTAAACCGAGAAATAGTTTCTTTCCCGGGATTTTACAAGACCAAGAATAAACCGTAAGATAGATCCGGAAATGCACTTTACTATTACCAGGATGTTTCCATTGTCACGGGATTTTACAAGTCTATGATTTAAACCGAGAAATAGATTCTTTCCCGGGATTTTACAAAATCAAGACAAAACCGTAAACAAGGACAGCTTGAATGTGTTATGAAAACTTTAACTTTGGTTTCGGTGAAAATCTGTTTTAGGGGAACATGCAGCGGTTCATTATCCATCTTCAACGATATCATCAAAAATTCTTTACCCAAATGTAGACAACTTCACAAACCACACTAAGTCGAGTAGTAAATACTACTTCCCCCTGAGGTTGACCGTAAACCATCAAAGTACACGTTTCTCCCCCATGATGGTTTCGAACTTTCGGAAGCATCATAACGTGTACGACCATTAGCACGAGAAGTTCTTGTCATAAGCAAACATCTTGAAAAATCATGACTGACGCTGAAGATTCTTGAAAGATTTTGCTTAGATTGTGAAGTACCATTGACATTTTGTGGCGAAGAATATTCCATGAGAATTGCAGATCACATAACAACCATTCAACCCTTTGGTAAACACATTATCCACGTATTATGTCGGCAATTGTAGTGACCACATAGAGAAGTAATCCCGATATACCAAACTTGAACATGACATAAAATTCCCCAGATTTGTTACTTAAGCTTGTACTAATCCTTGTGAAAAAGAAACGGTGTACCAAATGTACAATACCTCTTGATGTATCCTCAACTGCGTGAGACACCGAAGTGATAGTTACGTTGTGGATTAAGCGAGAAAGAATGACAGAAGTAACTAAATAGCCAAGTCTTTATCACACTCAATAAGTGCCCAAATAAGTCATCTTCGCGGAGGGGTAGAAAGAAAGAAGACGAAATAAGTAAACGTGCCTGGAAAACCTCACTCAATGTCAAATAAGAAGTACCGTACTCAAACAACCCCATAGTCAACATTTTCCAATAAGCACTTCAAGCCTTGACATAATATTATTCGTGAAAACGTATACACCAAAGTGCCAATCCATATAACTTAACACCTCTCATCATCAAATCGCAAGACTCATTATAGAACCGCATTAACAACACGCAACCCATATCATATAGTCTATAAACCCAAAACAGATCACGAGTCCAAGTCCAATTAAAACCGTTTGTACAG